>CAJZBX010000099.1:0-600000 GCA_914767735.1 Anoplius nigerrimus | reverse complement strand
TTTGTGGCCTAAAACACGGCCCAACGACCCACCTTATACCGATCTGCGATGAACTTGCATATTTTCGTCAAACGTCGATCGTTCCGCGTGGTAGACGATCCTGTCGTCAATGGTGATTAATGGCCTCACAGATATAAACAACTATAACTCCGCTTCTATTCGTCGTATGCGAAACTGCGACATACCAGTTTGTAGCTTAAAACACGGCCCAACGACCCACCTTATATCCATCTGCGACGAACTTGCATAGTTTCGTCAATCGTCGATCGTTCCGCGTGGTAGGCAATTCGGCCGTCAATGGTGATTCATAGCCTCACAGATATAAACACCTTAAACTTGGCTTCTATTCGTCGTATGCGAATCTGCGACATAGCAATTTGTAGCTTAAAACACGGCCCAACGACCCACCTTATACCGATCTGCGACGAACTTGCATATTTTCGTCAAACGTCGATCGTTCCGCGTAGTAGGCAATCCTGTCGTCAATGGTGATTAATGGCCTCACAGATATAAACAACTATAACTCCGCTTCTATTCGACGTATGCGAATCTGCGACATAGCAATTTGTAGCTTAAAACACGACACATCGACCCACCTTATACCGATCTGCGACGAACTTGCATAGTTTCGTCAAACTTCGATCGTTCCGAGTGGTAGGCAATCCGGTCGTCAATGGTGATTAATGGCCTCACAGATATAAACATCGATAACTCCGCTTCTATTCGTCGTATGCGAATCTGCGACATAGCAACTTGTAGCTTAAAACACGGCCCAACGACACACTTCATACCGATCTCCGACGAACTTGCATAGTTTCGTCAAACATCGGTCGTTCCGAGTGGTAGGCAATCCTGTCGTCAATGGTGATTAATGGCCACACAGATATAAACAACTATAACTCCGCTTCTATTCGTCGTATGCGAATCTGCGACATAGCAGTTTGTAGCTTAAAACACGACACATCGAGCCACCTTATACCGATCTGCGACGAACTTGCATAGTTTCGTCAAACATCGATCGTTTCGAGTGGTAGGCATTCCGGCTGTCAATGATGATTCATGACCTCCCAGATATAAACAACAATAACTCCGCTTCTATTCGTCGTATGCAAATCTGCGACATAGCAATTTGTGGCCTAAAACACGGCCCAACGACCCACCTTATACCGATCTGCGATGAACTTGCATAGTTTCGTCAAACATCGATCGTTCCGAGTGGTAGGCAATCCGGCCGTCAATGGTGATTCATGGCCTCACAGATATAGCCAACTATAACTCCGCTTCTACTCGTCGTATGCAAATCTGCGACATAGCAAATTTGTAGCCTAAAACACGACACATCGAGCCATCTTATACCGATCTGCGACGAACTTGCATAGTTTCGTCAAACATCGGTCGTTTCGAGTGGAAAGCAATCCGGTCGTCAATGGTGATTCATGGCCTGACACATATAAACAACTATAACTCCGCTTCTATTCGACGTATGCGAATCTGCGACATAGCAATTTGTAGCTTAAAACACGACACATCGACCCACCTTATACCGATCTGCGACGAACTTGCATAGTTTCGTCAAACGTCGATCGTTCCGAGTGGTAGGCAATCCGGTCGTCAATGGTGATTAATGGCCTCACAGATATAAACATCGATAACTCCGCTTGTATTCGTCGTATGCGAATCTGCGACATAGAAACTTGTAGATTAAAACACGGCCCAACGACCCATCTTATACCGATCTGCGACGAACTTGCATAGTTTCGTCAAACGTCGGTCATTCCGAGTGGTAGGCAATTCGGCCGTCGATGGTGATTCATAGCCTCACAGATATAGCCAACTATAACTCCGCTTCTATTCGTCGTATGCGAATCTGCGACATAGCAATTTGTAGCTTAAAACACGGCCCAACGACCCACCTTATACCGATCTGCGAAGAACTTGCATAGTTTCGTCAAACGTCGATCGTTCCGAGTGGTAGGCAATCCTGTCGTCAATGGTGATTAATGGCCTCACAGACATAAACAACTATAACTCCGCTTCTATTCGTCGTATGCAAATCTGCGGCATAGCAATTTGTAGCGTAAAACACGGCACATCGACCCACCTTATACCGATCTTCGAAGAACTTACATAGTTTCGTCAAACGTCGATCGTTCCGAGTGGTAGGCAATCCGGCCGTCAATGGTGATTCATGGCCTCACAGATATAAACAACAATAACTCCGCTTCTATTCGTCGTATGCAAATCTGCGACATAGCAATTTGTGGCCTAAAACACGGCCCAACGACCCACCTTATACCGATCTGCGATAAACTTGCATATTTTCGTCAAACGTCGATCGTTCCGCGTGGTAGGCAATCCTGTCGTCAATGGTGATTAATGGCCTCACAGATATAAACAACTATAACTCCGCTTCTATTCGTCGTATGCAAATCTGCGACATAGCAGTTTGTAGCTTAAAACACGGCCCAACGACCCACCTTATACCGATCTGCGATGAACTTGCATAGTTTCGTCAAACATCGATCGTTCCGAGTGGTAGGCAATCCGGCCGTCAATGGTGATTCATGGCCTGACAGATATAAACAACTATAACTCCGCTTCTATTCGTCGTACGCAAAGCTGCGACATAGCAATCTGAAGCCTAAAACACGACATATCGAGCCACCTTATACCGATCTGCGACGAACTTGCATAGTTTCGTCAAACGTCGATCGTTCCGAGTGGTAGGCAATCCGGCCGTCAATGGTGATTCATGGCCTCACCAGATATAAACAACAATAACTCCGCTTCTATTCGTCGTATGCGAATCTGCGACATAGCAACTCGTAGCTTAAAACACAGCCCAACGACCCACCTTATACCGATCTGCGACGAACTGGCATAGTTTCGTCAAACATCGATCGTTTCGAGTGGTAGGCAATCCGGCCGTCAATGGTGATTCATGGCCTCACCAGATATAAACAACAATAACTCCGCTTCTATTCGTCGTATGCGAATCTGCGACATAGCAACTCGTAGCTTAAAACACGGCCCAACGACCCACCTTATACCGATCTGCGACGAACTTGCATAGTTTTGTCAAACATCGATCGTTTCGAGTGGTAGGCAATCCGGCCGTCAATGGTGATTTTTGGCCCGACAGATATAAACAACTATAACTCCGCTTCTATTCGTCGTATGCAAATCTGCGACATAGCAATTTGTAGCTTAAAACACGTCACATCGACCCACCTTATACCGATCTGCGAAGAACTTGCATAGTTTCGGCAAACGTCGATCGTTCCGAGTGGTAGGCAATCCGGCCGTCAATGGTGATTCATGGCCTGACAGATATAAACAACTATAACTCCGCTTCTATTCGTCGTACGCAAAGCTGCGACATAGCAACCTGAAGCCTAAAACACGACATATCGAGCCACCTTATACCGATCTGCGACGAACTTGCATAGTTTCGTCAAACGTCGATCGTTCCGAGTGGTAGGCAATCCGGTCGTCAATGGTGATCAATGGCCTCACAGATATAAATATCGATAACCCTGCTTCTATTCGTCGTATGCGAATCTGCGACATAGCAACTTGTAGCTTAAAACACGGTCCAACGACCCACCTTATACCGATCTGCGACGAACTTGCATAGTTTCGTCAAACGTCGATCGTTTCGAGTGGTAGGCAATCCGGCCGTCAATGGTGATTTTTGGCCTGACAGATATAAACAACAATAACTCCGCTTCTATTCGTCGTATGCAAATCTGCGACATAGCAATTTGTAGCTTAAGGCACGACACATCGACCCACCTTATACCGATCTGCGACGAACTTGCATAGTTTCGTCAAACATCGATCGTTTCGAGTGGTAGGCATTCCGGCCGTCAATGATAATTCATGACCTCACAGATATAAACAACTATAACTCCGCTTCTATTCGTCGTATGCAAATCTGCGACATAGCAAATTTGTAGCCTAAAACACGACACATCGAGCCATCTTATACCGATCTGCGACGAACTTGCATAGTTTCGTCAAACATCGGTCGTTTCGAGTGGAAAGCAATCCGGTCGTCAATGGTGATTCATGGCCTGACACATATAAACAACTATAACTCCGCTTCTATTCGACGTATGCGAATCTGCGACATAGCAATTTGTAGCTTAAAACACGACACATCGACCCACCTTATACCGATCTGCGACGAACTTGCATAGTTTCGTCAAACGTCGATTGTTCCGAGTGGTAGGCAATCCGGCCGTCAATGGTGATTCATGGCCTCACAGATATAAACAACAATAACTCCGCTTCTATTCGTCGTATGCAAATCTGCGACATAGCAATTTGTGGCCTAAAACACGGCCCAACGACCCACTTTATACCGATCTGCGATGAACTTGCATAGTTTCGTCAAACATCGATCGTTCCGAGTGGTAGGCAATCCGGCCGTCAATGGTGATTCATGGCCTCACAGATATAAACAACAATAACTCCGCTTCTATTCGTCGTATGCAAATCTGCGACATAGCAATTTGTGGCCTAAAACACGGCCCAACGACCCACCTTATACCGATCTGCGATGAACTTGCATATTTTCGTCAAACGTCGATCGTTCCGCGTGGTAGACGATCCTGTCGTCAATGGTGATTAATGGCCTCACAGATATAAACAACTATAACTCCGCTTCTATTCGTCGTATGCGAAACTGCGACATACCAGTTTGTAGCTTAAAACACGGCCCAACGACCCACCTTATATCCATCTGCGACGAACTTGCATAGTTTCGTCAATCGTCGATCGTTCCGCGTGGTAGGCAATTCGGCCGTCAATGGTGATTCATAGCCTCACAGATATAAACACCTTAAACTTGGCTTCTATTCGTCGTATGCGAATCTGCGACATAGCAATTTGTAGCTTAAAACACGGCCCAACGACCCACCTTATACCGATCTGCGACGAACTTGCATATTTTCGTCAAACGTCGATCGTTCCGCGTAGTAGGCAATCCTGTCGTCAATGGTGATTAATGGCCTCACAGATATAAACAACTATAACTCCGCTTCTATTCGACGTATGCGAATCTGCGACATAGCAATTTGTAGCTTAAAACACGACACATCGACCCACCTTATACCGATCTGCGACGAACTTGCATAGTTTCGTCAAACTTCGATCGTTCCGAGTGGTAGGCAATCCGGTCGTCAATGGTGATTAATGGCCTCACAGATATAAACATCGATAACTCCGCTTCTATTCGTCGTATGCGAATCTGCGACATAGCAACTTGTAGCTTAAAACACGGCCCAACGACACACTTCATACCGATCTCCGACGAACTTGCATAGTTTCGTCAAACATCGGTCGTTCCGAGTGGTAGGCAATCCTGTCGTCAATGGTGATTAATGGCCACACAGATATAAACAACTATAACTCCGCTTCTATTCGTCGTATGCGAATCTGCGACATAGCAGTTTGTAGCTTAAAACACGACACATCGAGCCACCTTATACCGATCTGCGACGAACTTGCATAGTTTCGTCAAACATCGATCGTTTCGAGTGGTAGGCATTCCGGCTGTCAATGATGATTCATGACCTCCCAGATATAAACAACAATAACTCCGCTTCTATTCGTCGTATGCAAATCTGCGACATAGCAATTTGTGGCCTAAAACACGGCCCAACGACCCACCTTATACCGATCTGCGATGAACTTGCATAGTTTCGTCAAACATCGATCGTTCCGAGTGGTAGGCAATCCGGCCGTCAATGGTGATTCATGGCCTCACAGATATAGCCAACTATAACTCCGCTTCTACTCGTCGTATGCAAATCTGCGACATAGCAAATTTGTAGCCTAAAACACGACACATCGAGCCATCTTATACCGATCTGCGACGAACTTGCATAGTTTCGTCAAACATCGGTCGTTTCGAGTGGAAAGCAATCCGGTCGTCAATGGTGATTCATGGCCTGACACATATAAACAACTATAACTCCGCTTCTATTCGACGTATGCGAATCTGCGACATAGCAATTTGTAGCTTAAAACACGACACATCGACCCACCTTATACCGATCTGCGACGAACTTGCATAGTTTCGTCAAACGTCGATCGTTCCGAGTGGTAGGCAATCCGGTCGTCAATGGTGATTAATGGCCTCACAGATATAAACATCGATAACTCCGCTTGTATTCGTCGTATGCGAATCTGCGACATAGAAACTTGTAGATTAAAACACGGCCCAACGACCCATCTTATACCGATCTGCGACGAACTTGCATAGTTTCGTCAAACGTCGGTCATTCCGAGTGGTAGGCAATTCGGCCGTCGATGGTGATTCATAGCCTCACAGATATAGCCAACTATAACTCCGCTTCTATTCGTCGTATGCGAATCTGCGACATAGCTATTTGTAGCTTATATCACGGCCCAACGACTCACGTTATACCGATCTGCGAAGAACTTGCATAGTTTCGTCAAACGTCGATCGTTCCGAGTGGTAGGCAATCCTGTCGTCAATGGTGATTAATGGCCTCACAGACATAAACAACTATAACTCCGCTTCTATTCGTCGTATGCAAATCTGCGGCATAGCAATTTGTAGCGTAAAACACGGCACATCGACCCACCTTATACCGATCTTCGAAGAACTTACATAGTTTCGTCAAACGTCGATCGTTCCGAGTGGTAGGCAATCCGGCCGTCAATGGTGATTCATGGCCTCACAGATATAAACAACAATAACTCCGCTTCTATTCGTCGTATGCAAATCTGCGACATAGCAATTTGTGGCCTAAAACACGGCCCAACGACCCACCTTATACCGATCTGCGATAAACTTGCATATTTTCGTCAAACGTCGATCGTTCCGCGTGGTAGGCAATCCTGTCGTCAATGGTGATTAATGGCCTCACAGATATAAACAACTATAACTCCGCTTCTATTCGTCGTATGCAAATCTGCGACATAGCAGTTTGTAGCTTAAAACACGGCCCAACGACCCACCTTATACCGATCTGCGATGAACTTGCATAGTTTCGTCAAACATCGATCGTTCCGAGTGGTAGGCAATCCGGCCGTCAATGGTGATTCATGGCCTGACAGATATAAACAACTATAACTCCGCTTCTATTCGTCGTACGCAAAGCTGCGACAAGCAATCTGAAGCCTAAAACACGACATATCGAGCCACCTTATACCGATCTGCGACGAACTTGCATAGTTTCGTCAAACGTCGATCGTTCCGAGTGGTAGGCAATCCGGCCGTCAATGGTGATTCATGGCCTCACCAGATATAAACAACAATAACTCCGCTTCTATTCGTCGTATGCGAATCTGCGACATAGCAACTCGTAGCTTAAAACACAGCCCAACGACCCACCTTATACCGATCTGCGACGAACTGGCATAGTTTCGTCAAACATCGATCGTTTCGAGTGGTAGGCAATCCGGCCGTCAATGGTGATTCATGGCCTCACCAGATATAAACAACAATAACTCCGCTTCTATTCGTCGTATGCGAATCTGCGACATAGCAACTCGTAGCTTAAAACACGGCCCAACGACCCACCTTATACCGATCTGCGACGAACTTGCATAGTTTTGTCAAACATCGATCGTTTCGAGTGGTAGGCAATCCGGCCGTCAATGGTGATTTTTGGCCCGACAGATATAAACAACTATAACTCCGCTTCTATTCGTCGTATGCAAATCTGCGACATAGCAAATTGTAGCTTAAGACACGTCACATCGACCCACCTTATACCGATCTGCGAAGAACTTGCATAGTTTCGGCAAACGTCGATCGTTCCGAGTGGTAGGCAATCCGGCCGTCAATGGTGATTCATGGCCTGACAGATATAAACAACTATAACTCCGCTTCTATTCGTCGTACGCAAAGCTGCGACATAGCAACCTGAAGCCTAAAACACGACATATCGAGCCACCTTATACCGATCTGCGACGAACTTGCATAGTTTCGTCAAACGTCGATCGTTCCGAGTGGTAGGCAATCCGGTCGTCAATGGTGATCAATGGCCTCACAGATATAAATATCGATAACCCTGCTTCTATTCGTCGTATGCGAATCTGCGACATAGCAACTTGTAGCTTAAAACACGGTCCAACGACCCACCTTATACCGATCTGCGACGAACTTGCATAGTTTCGTCAAACGTCGATCGTTTCGAGTGGTAGGCAATCCGGCCGTCAATGGTGATTTTTGGCCTGACAGATATAAACAACTATAACTCCGCTTCTATTCGTCGTATGCAAATCTGCGACATAGCAATTTGTAGCTTAAGACGGCACATCGACCCACCTTATACCGATCTCGAAGAACTTGCATAGTTTCGGCAAACGTCGATCGTTCCGAGTGGTAGGCAATCCGGTCGTCAATGGTGATTTTTGGCCTCACAGATATAAACATCGATAACTCCGCTTCTATTCGTCGTATGCGAATCTGCCGCATAGCAACTCGTAGCTTAAAACACGGCCCAACGACCCACCTTATACCGATCTGCGACAAACTTGCATAGTTTCGTCAAACATCGGTCGTTTCGAGTGGTAGGCAATCCGGCCGTCAATGGTGATTCATGGCCTCACCAGATATAAACAACAATAACTCCGCTTCTATTCGTCGTATGCGAATCTGCGACATAGCAACTCGTAGCTTAAAACACGGCCCAACGACCCACCTTATACCGATCTGCGACGAACTTTCATAGTTTCGTCAAACATCGATCGTTTCGAGTGGTAGGCAATCCGGCCGTCAATGGTGATTTTTGGCCCGACAGATATAAACAACTATAACTCCGCTTCTATGCGTCGTATGCAAATCTGCGACATAGCAATTTGTAGCTTAAGACACGGCACATCGACCCACCTTATACCGATCTGCGAAGAACTTGCATAGTTTCGGCAAACGTCGATCGTTCCGAGTGGTAAACAATCAGGCCGTCAATGGTGATTCATGGCCTGACAGATATAAACATTGATAACTCTGCTTCTATTCGTCGTATGCGAATCTGCGACATAGCAACTTGTAGCTTAAAACACGGCCCAACGACCCACCTTATACCGATCTGCGACGAACTTGCATAGTTTCGTCAAACGTCGATCGTTTCGAGTGGTAGGCAATCCGGCCGTCAATGGTGATTTTTGGCCTGACAGATATAAACAACTATAACTCCGCTTCTATTCGTCGTATGCAAATCTGCGACATAGCAATTTGTAGCTTAAGACACGGCACATCGACTCACCTTATACCGATCTGCGAAGAACTTGCATAGTTTCGGCAAACGTCGATCGTTCCGAGTGGTAAACAATCAGGCCGTCAATGGTGATTTTTGGCCTGACAGATATAAACAACTATAACTCCGCTTCTATTCGTCGTATGCAAATCTGCGACATAGCAATTTGTAGCTTAAAGCACGACACAACGACCCACCTTATACCGATCTGCGACAAACTTGCATAGTTTCGGCAAACGTTGATCATTTCGAGTGGTAGACAATCCGGCCGTCAATGGTGATTCATGGCCTGACAGATGTAAACACAATAACTCCGCTTCTATTCGTCGTATGCGAATCTGCGACAGAGCAACTTGTAGCTTAAAACACGGCCAAACGACCCACCTTATACTGATCTGCGACGAACTTGCATAGTTTCGTCAAACGTCGATCGTTCCGAGTGGTAGGCAATCCGGCCGTCAATGGTGATTCATGGCCTCACCAGATATAAACAACAATAACTCCGCTTGTATTCGTCGTATGCAAATCTGCGACATAGCAATTTGTAGCTTAAGACACGGCACATCGACCCACCTTATACCGATCTGCGAAGAACTTGCATAGTTTCGGCAAACGTCGATCGTTCCGAGTGGTAGGCAATCCGGCCGTCAATGGTGATCAATGGCCTCACAGATATAAATATCGATAACCCTGCTTCTATTCGTCGTATGCGAATCTGCGACATAGCAACTTGTAGCTTAAAACACGGTCCAACGACCCACCTTATACCGATCTGCGACGAACTTGCATAGTTTCGTCAAACGTCGATCGTTTCGAGTGGTAGGCAATCCGGTCGTCAATGGTGATTTTTGGCCTCACAGATATAAACATCGATAACTCCGCTTCTATTCGTCGTATGGGAATCTGCGGCATAGCAACTTGTAGCTTAAAACACGGCCCAACGAGCCACCTTATACCGATCTGGGACAAACTTGCATAGTTTTGTCAAACATCGATCGTTTCGAGTGGTAGGCAATCCGGCCGTCAATGGTGATTCATGGCCTGACAGATATAAACAACTATAACTCCGCTTCTATTCATCGTACGCAAAGCTGCGGCATAGCAATCTGTAGCCTAAAACACGACACATCGACCCACCTTATACCGATCTGCGACGAACTTGCATAGTTTCGTCAAACATCGATCGTTTCGAGTGGTAGGCAATCCGGCCGTCAATGGTGATTCATGGCCTGACAGATATAAACAACTATAACTCCGCTTCTATTCGTCGTACGCAAAGCTGCGACATAGCAATCTGAAGCCTAAAACACGACATATCGAGCCACCTTATACCGATCTGCGACGAACTTGCATAGTTTCGTCAAACGTCGATCGTTCCGAGTGGTAGGCAATCCGGTCGTCAATGGTGATCAATGGCCTCACAGATATAAATATCGATAACCCTGCTTCTATTCGTCGTATGCGAATCTGCGACATAGCAACTTGTAGCTTAAAACACGGTCCAACGACCCACCTTATACCGATCTGCGACGAACTTGCATAGTTTCGTCAAACGTCGATCGTTTCGAGTGGTAGGCAATCCGGCCGTCAATGGTGATTTTTGGCCTGACAGATATAAACAACTATAACTCCGCTTCTATTCGTCGTATGCAAATCTGCGACATAGCAATTTGTAGCTTAAGACGGCACATCGACCCACCTTATACCGATCTCGAAGAACTTGCATAGTTTCGGCAAACGTCGATCGTTCCGAGTGGTAGGCAATCCGGTCGTCAATGGTGATTTTTGGCCTCACAGATATAAACATCGATAACTCCGCTTCTATTCGTCGTATGCGAATCTGCCGCATAGCAACTCGTAGCTTAAAACACGGCCCAACGACCCACCTTATACCGATCTGCGACAAACTTGCATAGTTTCGTCAAACATCGGTCGTTTCGAGTGGTAGGCAATCCGGCCGTCAATGGTGATTCATGGCCTCACCAGATATAAACAACAATAACTCCGCTTCTATTCGTCGTATGCGAATCTGCGACATAGCAACTCGTAGCTTAAAACACGGCCCAACGACCCACCTTATACCGATCTGCGACGAACTTGCATAGTTTCGTCAAACATCGATCGTTTCGAGTGGTAGGCAATCCGGCCGTCAATGGTGATTTTTGGCCCGACAGATATAAACAACTATAACTCCGCTTCTATTCGTCGTATGCAAATCTGCGACATAGCAATTTGTAGCTTAATACACGGCACAACGACCCACCTTATACCGATCTGCGAAGAACTTGCATAGTTTCGGCAAACGTCGATCGTTCCGAGTGGTAAACAATCAGGCCGTCAATGGTGATTCATGGCCTGACAGATATAAACATTGATAACTCTGCTTCTATTCGTCGTATGCGAATCTGCGACATAGCAACTTGTAGCTTAAAACACGGCCCAACGACCCACCTTATACCGATCTGCGACGAACTTGCATAGTTTCGTCAAACGTCGATCGTTTCGAGTGGTAGGCAATCCGGCCGTCAATGGTGATTTTTGGCCTGACAGATATAAACAACTATAACTCCGCTTCTATTCGTCGTATGCAAATCTGCGACATAGCAATTTGTAGCTTAAGACACGGCACATCGACTCACCTTATACCGATCTGCGAAGAACTTGCATAGTTTCGGCAAACGTCGATCGTTCCGAGTGGTAAACAATCAGGCCGTCAATGGTGATTTTTGGCCTGACAGATATAAACAACTATAACTCCGCTTCTATTCGTCGTATGCAAATCTGCGACATAGCAATTTGTAGCTTAAAGCACGACACAACGACCCACCTTATACCGATCTGCGACAAACTTGCATAGTTTCGTCAAACATCGATCGTTTCGAGTGGTAGGCAATCCGGCCGTCAATGGTGATTCATGGCCTGACAGATATAAACAACTATAACTCCGCTTCTATTCGTCGTATGCAAATCTGCGACATAGCAATTTGTAGCTTAAAACACGGCAAATCGACCCACGTTATACCGATCTGCGAAGAACTTGCATAGTTTCGGCAAACGTTGATCATTCCGAGTGGTAGACAATCCGGCCGTCAATGGTGATTCATGGCCTGACAGATATAAACAACAATAACTCCGCTTCTATTCGTCGTATGCGAATCTGCGACAGAGCAACTTGTAGCTTAAAACACGGCCAAACGACCCACCTTATACCGATCTGCGACGAACTTGCATAGTTTCGTCAAACGTCGATCGTTCCGAGTGGTAGGCAATCCGGCCGTCAATGGTGATTCATGGCCTCACCAGATATAAACAACAATAACTCCGCTTGTATTCGTCGTATGCAAATCTGCGACATAGCAATTTGTAGCTTAAGACACGGCACATCGACCCACCTTATACCGATCTGCGAAGAACTTGCATAGTTTCGTCAAACGTCGATCGTTCCGAGTGGTAGGCAATCCGGCCGTCGATGGTGATTCATGGCCTCACAGATATAGCCAACTATAACTCCGCTTCTATTCGTCGTATGCAAATCTGCGACATAGCAATTTGTAGCTTAAAGCACGACACAACGACCCACCTTATACCGATCTGCGACAAACTTGCATAGTTTCGTCAAACATCGATCGTTTCGAGTGGTAGGCAATCCGGCCGTCAATGGTGATTCATGGCCTGACAGATATAAACAACTATAACTCCGCTTCTATTCGTCGTATGCAAATCTGCGACATAGCAATTTGTAGCTTAAAACACGGCAAATCGACAAACGTTATACCGATCTGCGAAGAACTTGCATAGTTTCGGCAAACGTTGATCATTCCGAGTGGTAGACAATCCGGCCGTCAATGGTGATTCATGGCCTGACAGATATAAACAACAATAACTCCGCTTCTATTCGTCGTATGCGAATCTGCGACAGAGCAACTTGTAGCTTAAAACACGGCCAAACGACCCACCTTATACCGATCTGCGACGAACTTGCATAGTTTCGTCAAACGTCGATCGTTCCGAGTGGTAGGCAATCCGGCCGTCAATGGTGATTCATGGCCTCACCAGATATAAACAACAATAACTCCGCTTGTATTCGTCGTATGCAAATCTGCGGCATAGCAATTTGTAGCTTAAGACACGGCACATCGAGCCACCTTATACCGATCTGCGACGAACTTGCATAGTTTCGTCAAACGTCGATCGTTCCGAGTGGTAGGCAATCCGGTCGTCAATGGTGATCAATGGCCTCACAGATATAAATATCGATAACCCTGCTTCTATTCGTCGTATGCGAATCTGCGACATAGCAACTTGTAGCTTAAAACACGGTCCAACGACCCACCTTATACCGATCTGCGACGAACTTGCATAGTTTCGTCAAACGTCGATCGTTTCGAGTGGTAGGCAATCCGGCCGTCAATGGTGATTTTTGGCCTGACAGATATAAACAACTATAACTCCGCTTCTATTCGTCGTATGCAAATCTGCGACATAGCAATTTGTAGCTTAAGACGGCACATCGACCCACCTTATACCGATCTCGAAGAACTTGCATAGTTTCGGCAAACGTCGATCGTTCCGAGTGGTAGGCAATCCGGTCGTCAATGGTGATTTTTGGCCTCACAGATATAAACATCGATAACTCCGCTTCTATTCGTCGTATGCGAATCTGCCGCATAGCAACTCGTAGCTTAAAACACGGCCCAACGACCCACCTTATACCGATCTGCGACAAACTTGCATAGTTTCGTCAAACATCGGTCGTTTCGAGTGGTAGGCAATCCGGCCGTCAATGGTGATTCATGGCCTCACCAGATATAAACAACAATAACTCCGCTTCTATTCGTCGTATGCGAATCTGCGACATAGCAACTCGTAGCTTAAAACACGGCCCAACGACCCACCTTATACCGATCTGCGACGAACTTGCATAGTTTCGTCAAACATCGATCGTTTCGAGTGGTAGGCAATCCGGCCGTCAATGGTGATTTTTGGCCCGACAGATATAAACAACTATAACTCCGCTTCTATTCGTCGTATGCAAATCTGCGACATAGCAATTTGTAGCTTAAGACACGGCACATCGACCCACCTTATACCGATCTGCGAAGAACTTGCATAGTTTCGGCAAACGTCGATCGTTCCGAGTGGTAAACAATCAGGCCGCCAATGGTGATTCATGGCCTGACAGATATAAACATTGATAACTCTGCTTCTATTCGTCGTATGCGAATCTGCGACATAGCAACTTGTAGCTTAAAACACGGCCCAACGACCCACCTTATACCGATCTGCGACGAACTTGCATAGTTTCGTCAAACGTCGATCGTTTCGAGTGGTAGGCAATCCGGCCGTCAATGGTGATTTTTGGCCTGACAGATATAAACAACTATAACTCCGCTTCTATTCGTCGTATGCAAATCTGCGACATAGCAATTTGTAGCTTAAGACACGGCACATCGACTCACCTTATACCGATCTGCGAAGAACTTGCATAGTTTCGGCAAACGTCGATCGTTCCGAGTGGTAAACAATCAGGCCGTCAATGGTGATTTTTGGCCTGACAGATATAAACAACTATAACTCCGCTTCTATTCGTCGTATGCAAATCTGCGACATAGCAATTTGTAGCTTAAAGCACGACACAACGACCCACCTTATACCGATCTGCGACAAACTTGCATAGTTTCGTCAAACATCGATCGTTTCGAGTGGTAGGCAATCCGGCCGTCAATGGTGATTCATGGCCTGACAGATATAAACAACTATAACTCCGCTTCTATTCGTCGTATGCAAATCTGCGACATAGCAATTTGTAGCTTAAAACACGGCACATCGACCCACGTTATACCGATCTGCGAAGAACTTGCATAGTTTCGGCAAACGTTGATCATTCCGAGTGGTAGACAATCCGGCCGTCAATGGTGATTCATGGCCTGACAGATATAAACAACAATAACTCCGCTTCTATTCGTCGTATGCGAATCTGCGACAGAGCAACTTGTAGCTTAAAACACGGCCAAACGACCCACCTTATACCGATCTGCGACGAACTTGCATAGTTTCGTCAAACGTCGATCGTTCCGAGTGGTAGGCAATCCGGCCGTCAATGGTGATTCATGGCCTCACCAGATATAAACAACAATAACTCCGCTTGTATTCGTCGTATGCAAATCTGCGACATAGCAATTTGTAGCTTAAGACACGGCACATCGACCCACCTTATACCGATCTGCGAAGAACTTGCATAGTTTCGTCAAACGTCGATCGTTCCGAGTGGTAGGCAATCCGGCCGTCGATGGTGATTCATGGCCTCACAGATATAGCCAACTATAACTCCGCTTCTATTCGTCGTATGCAAATCTGCGACATAGCAATTTGTAGCTTAAAGCACGACACAACGACCCACCTTATACCGATCTGCGACAAACTTGCATAGTTTCGTCAAACATCGATCGTTTCGAGTGGTAGGCAATCCGGCCGTCAATGGTGATTCATGGCCTGACAGATATAAACAACTATAACTCCGCTTCTATTCGTCGTATGCAAATCTGCGACATAGCAATTTGTAGCTTAAAACACGGCAAATCGACCCACGTTATACCGATCTCGAAGAACTTGCATAGTTTCGGCAAACGTCGATCGTTCCGAGTGGTAGGCAATCCGGTCGTCAATGGTGATTTTTGGCCTCACAGATATAAACATCGATAACTCCGCTTCTATTCGTCGTATGCGAATCTGCCGCATAGCAACTCGTAGCTTAAAACACGGCCCAACGACCCACCTTATACCGATCTGCGACAAACTTGCATAGTTTCGTCAAACATCGGTCGTTTCGAGTGGTAGGCAATCCGGCCGTCAATGGTGATTCATGGCCTCACCAGATATAAACAACAATAACTCCGCTTCTATTCGTCGTATGCGAATCTGCGACATAGCAACTCGTAGCTTAAAACACGGCCCAACGACCCACCTTATACCGATCTGCGACGAACTTGCATAGTTTCGTCAAACATCGATCGTTTCGAGTGGTAGGCAATCCGGCCGTCAATGGTGATTTTTGGCCCGACAGATATAAACAACTATAACTCCGCTTCTATTCGTCGTATGCAAATCTGCGACATAGCAATTTGTAGCTTAAGACACGGCACATCGACCCACCTTATACCGATCTGCGAAGAACTTGCATAGTTTCGGCAAACGTCGATCGTTCCGAGTGGTAAACAATCAGGCCGTCAATGGTGATTCATGGCCTGACAGATATAAACATTGATAACTCTGCTTCTATTCGTCGTATGCGAATCTGCGACATAGCAACTTGTAGCTTAAAACACGGCCCAACGACCCACCTTATACCGATCTGCGACGAACTTGCATAGTTTCGTCAAACGTCGATCGTTTCGAGTGGTAGGCAATCCGGCCGTCAATGGTGATTTTTGGCCTGACAGATATAAACATCTATAACTCCGCTTCTATTCGTCGTATGCAAATCTGCGACATAGCAATTTGTAGCTTAAGACACGGCACATCGACTCACCTTATACCGATCTGCGAAGAACTTGCATAGTTTCGGCAAACGTCGATCGTTCCGAGTGGTAAACAATCAGGCCGTCAATGGTGATTTTTGGCCTGACAGATATAAACAACTATAACTCCGCTTCTATTCGTCGTATGCAAATCTGCGACATAGCAATTTGTAGCTTAAAACACGCCACAACGACCCACCTTATACCGATCTGCGACAAACTTGCATAGTTTCGTCAAACATCGATCGTTTCGAGTGGTAGGCAATCCGGCCGTCAATGGTGATTCATGGCCTGACAGATATAAACAACTATAACTCCGCTTCTATTCGTCGTATGCAAATCTGCGACATAGCAATTTGTAGCTTAAAACACGGCAAATCGACCCACGTTATACCGATCTGCGAAGAACTTGCATAGTTTCGGCAAACGTTGATCATTCCGAGTGGTAGACAATCCGGCCGTCAATGGTGATTCATGGCCTGACAGATATAAACAACAATAACTCCGCTTCTATTCGTCGTATGCGAATCTGCGACAGAGCAACTTGTAGCTTAAAACACGGCCAAACGACCCACCTTATACCGATCTGCGACGAACTTGCATAGTTTCGTCAAACGTCGATCGTTCCGAGTGGTAGGCAATCCGGCCGTCAATGGTGATTCATGGCCTCACCAGATATAAACAACAATAACTCCGCTTGTATTCGTCGTATGCAAATCTGCGGCATAGCAATTTGTAGCTTAAGACACGGCACATCGAGCCACCTTATACCGATCTGCGACGAACTTGCATAGTTTCGTCAAACGTCGATCGTTCCGAGTGGTAGGCAATCCGGTCGTCAATGGTGATCAATGGCCTCACAGATATAAATATCGATAACCCTGCTTCTATTCGTCGTATGCGAATCTGCGACATAGCAACTTGTAGCTTAAAACACGGTCCAACGACCCACCTTATACCGATCTGCGACGAACTTGCATAGTTTCGTCAAACGTCGATCGTTTCGAGTGGTAGGCAATCCGGCCGTCAATGGTGATTTTTGGCCTGACAGATATAAACAACTATAACTCCGCTTCTATTCGTCGTATGCAAATCTGCGACATAGCAATTTGTAGCTTAAGACGGCACATCGACCCACCTTATACCGATCTCGAAGAACTTGCATAGTTTCGGCAAACGTCGATCGTTCCGAGTGGTAGGCAATCCGGTCGTCAATGGTGATTTTTGGCCTCACAGATATAAACATCGATAACTCCGCTTCTATTCGTCGTATGCGAATCTGCCGCATAGCAACTCGTAGCTTAAAACACGGCCCAACGACCCACCTTATACCGATCTGCGACAAACTTGCATAGTTTCGTCAAACATCGGTCGTTTCGAGTGGTAGGCAATCCGGCCGTCAATGGTGATTCATGGCCTCACCAGATATAAACAACAATAACTCCGCTTCTATTCGTCGTATGCGAATCTGCGACATAGCAACTCGTAGCTTAAAACACGGCCCAACGACCCACCTTATACCGATCTGCGACGAACTTGCATAGTTTCGTCAAACATCGATCGTTTCGAGTGGTAGGCAATCCGGCCGTCAATGGTGATTTTTGGCCCGACAGATATAAACAACTATAACTCCGCTTCTATTCGTCGTATGCAAATCTGCGACATAGCAATTTGTAGCTTAAGACACGGCACATCGACCCACCTTATACCGATCTGCGAAGAACTTGCATAGTTTCGGCAAACGTCGATCGTTCCGAGTGGTAAACAATCAGGCCGTCAATGGTGATTCATGGCCTGACAGATAAAAACATTGATAACTCTGCTTCTATTCGTCGTATGCGAATCTGCGACATAGCAACTTGTAGCTTAAAACACGGCCCAACGACCCACCTTATACCGATCTGCGACGAACTTGCATAGTTTCGTCAAACGTCGATCGTTTCGAGTGGTAGGCAATCCGGCCGTCAATGGTGATTTTTGGCCTGACAGATATAAACAACTATAACTCCGCTTCTATTCGTCGTATGCAAATCTGCGACATAGCAATTTGTAGCTTAAGACACGGCACATCGACTCACCTTATACCGATCTGCGAAGAACTTGCATAGTTTCGGCAAACGTCGATCGTTCCGAGTGGTAAACAATCAGGCCGTCAATGGTGATTTTTGGCCTGACAGATATAAACAACTATAACTCCGCTTCTATTCGTCGTATGCAAATCTGCGACATAGCAATTTGTAGCTTAAAGCACGACACAACGACCCACCTTATACCGATCTGCGACAAACTTGCATAGTTTCGTCAAACATCGATCGTTTCGAGTGGTAGGCAATCCGGCCGTCAATGGTGATTCATGGCCTGACAGATATAAACAACTATAACTCCGCTTCTATTCGTCGTATGCAAATCTGCGACATAGCAATTTGTAGCTTAAAACACGGCAAATCGACCCACGTTATACCGATCTGCGAAGAACTTGCATAGTTTCGGCAAACGTTGATCATTCCGAGTGGTAGACAATCCGGCCGTCAATGGTGATTCATGGCCTGACAGATATAAACAACAATAACTCCGCTTCTATTCGTCGTATGCGAATCTGCGACATAGCAACTTGTAGCTTAAAACACGGCCAAACGACCCACCTTATACCGATCTGCGACGAACTTGCATAGTTTCGTCAAACGTCGATCGTTCCGAGTGGTAGGCAATCCGGCCGTCAATGGTGATTCATGGCCTCACCAGATATAAACAACAATAACTCCGCTTGTATTCGTCGTATGCAAATCTGCGACATAGCAATTTGTAGCTTAAGACACGGCACATCGACCCACCTTATACCGATCTGCGAAGAACTTGCATAGTTTCGTCAAACGTCGATCGTTCCGAGTGGTAGGCAATCCGGCCGTCGATGGTGATTCATGGCCTCACAGATATAGCCAACTATAACTCCGCTTCTATTCGTCGTATGCAAATCTGCGACATAGCAATTTGTAGCTTAAAGCACGACACAACGACCCACCTTATACCGATCTGCGACAAACTTGCATAGTTTCGTCAAACATCGATCGTTTCGAGTGGTAGGCAATCCGGCCGTCAATGGTGATTCATGGCCTGACAGATATAAACAACTATAACTCCGCTTCTATTCGTCGTATGCAAATCTGCGACATAGCAATTTGTAGCTTAAAACACGGCAAATCGACCCACGTTATACCGATCTGCGAAGAACTTGCATAGTTTCGGCAAACGTTGATCATTCCGAGTGGTAGACAATCCGGCCGTCAATGGTGATTCATGGCCTGACAGATATAAACAACAATAACTCCGCTTCTATTCGTCGTATGCGAATCTGCGACAGAGCAACTTGTAGCTTAAAACACGGCCAAACGACCCACCTTATACCGATCTGCGACGAACTTGCATAGTTTCGTCAAACGTCGATCGTTCCGAGTGGTAGGCAATCCGGCCGTCAATGGTGATTCATGGCCTCACCAGATATAAACAACAATAACTCCGCTTGTATTCGTCGTATGCAAATCTGCGGCATAGCAATTTGTAGCTTAAGACACGGCACATCGACCCACCTTATACCGATCTGCGACGAACTTGCATAGTTTCGTCAAACGTCGATCGTTCCGAGTGGTAGGCAATCCGGCCGTCGATGGTGATTCATGGCCTCACAGATATAGCCAAATTATAACTCCGCTTCTATTCGTCGTATGCAAATCTGCGACATAGCAATTTGTAGCTTAAGACACGGCACATCGACCCACCTTATACCGATCTGCGAAGAACTTGCATAGTTTCGGCAAACGTCGATCGTTCCGAGTGGTAGGCAATCCGGCCGTCAATGGTGATTCATGGCCTGACAGATATAAACAACTATAACTCCGCTTCTATTCGTCGTATGCAAATCTGCGACATAGCAATTTGTGGCCTAAAGCACGGCCCAACGACCCACCTTATACCGATCTGCGATGAACTTGCATAGTTTCGTCAAACATCGATCGTTCCGAGTGGTAGGCAATCCGGTCGTCAATGGTGATTCATGGCCCGACAGATATAAACAACTATAACTCCGCTTCTATTCGTCGTATGCAAATCTGCGACATAGCAATTTGTAGCTTAAAGCACGACACATCGACCCACCTTATACCGATCTGCGACGAACTTGCATAGTTTCGTCAATCGTCGATCGTTCCGCGTGGTAG
This sequence comes from Anoplius nigerrimus, assembly GCA_914767735.1. Classification (NCBI taxonomy): domain Eukaryota; kingdom Metazoa; phylum Arthropoda; class Insecta; order Hymenoptera; family Pompilidae; genus Anoplius; species Anoplius nigerrimus. The sequence goes on along the minus strand of CAJZBX010000099.1, from coordinate 579,033 downwards.
GCAATTCGGCCGTCAATGGTGATTCATAGCCTCACAGATATAAACACCTTAAACTTGGCTTCTATTCGTCGTATGCGAATCTGCGACATAGCAATTTGTAGCTTAAAACACGGCCCAACGACCCACCTTATACCGATCTGCGACGAACTTGCATATTTTCGTCAAACGTCGATCGTTCCGCGTAGTAGGCAATCCTGTCGTCAATGGTGATTAATGGCCTCACAGATATAAACAACTATAACTCCGCTTCTATTCGTCGTATGCGAAACTGCGACATAGCAACGTGTAGCTTAAAACACGGCCAAACGACCCACTTTATACCGATCTGCGACGAACTTGCATAGTTTCGTCAAACGTCGATCGTTCCGAGTGGTAGGCAATCCGGCCGTCGATGGTGATTCATGGCCTCACAGATATAGCCAACTATAACTCCGCTTCTATTCGTCGTATGCAAATCTGCGACATAGCAATTTGTAGCTTAAAGCACGACACATCGACCCACCTTATACCGATCTGCGACGAACTTGCATAGTTTCGCCAAACGTCGATCGTTCCGAGTGGTAGGCAATCCTGTCGTCAATGGTGATTAATGGCCACACAGATATAAACAACTATAACTCCACTTCTATTCGTCGTATGCGAAACTGCGACATAGCAATTTGTAGCTTAAAACACGGCCCAACGACCCACCTTATACCGATCTGCGAAGAACTTGCATAGTTTCGTCAAACGTCGATCGTTCCGAGTGGTAGGCAATCCGGCCGTCGATGGTGATTCATGGCCTCACAGATATAGCCAACTATAACTCCGCTTCTATTCGTCGTATGCAAATCTGCGACATAGCAATTTGTAGCTTAAAGCACGACACATCGACCCACCTTATACCGATCTGCGACGAACTTGCATAGTTTCGCCAAACGTCGATCGTTCCGAGTGGTAGGCAATCCGGTCGTCAATGGTGATTAATGGCCTCACAGATATAAACATCGATAACTCCGCATTTATTCGTCGTATGCGAATCTGCGACATAGCAACGTGTAGCTTAAAACACGGCCAAACGACCCACTTTATACCGATCTGCGACGAACTTGCATAGTTTCGTCAAACGTCGATCGTTCCGAGTGGTAGGCAATCCGGCCGTCGATGGTGATTCATGGCCTCACAGATATAGCCAAATTATAACTCCGCTTCTATTCGCCGTATGCAAATCTGCGAAATAGCAATTTGTAGCTTAAAGCACGACACATCGACCCACCTTATACCGATCTGCGACGAACTTGCATAGTTTCGTCAAACGTCGATCGTTCCGAGTGGTAGGCAATCCGGCCGTCAATGGTGATTCATGGCCTCACCAGATATAAACAACAATAACTCCGCTTGTATTCGTCGTATGCAAATCTGCGACATAGCAATTTGTAGCTTAAGACACGGCACATCGACCCACCTTATACCGATCTGCGAAGAACTTGCATAGTTTCGGCAAACGTCGATCGTTCCGAGTGGTAGGCAATCCGGCCGTCAATGGTGATTCATGGCCTGACAGATATAAACAACTATAACTCCGCTTCTATTCGTCGTATGCAAATCTGCGACATAGCAATTTGTGGCCTAAAACACGGCCCAACGACCCACCTTATACCGATCTGCGATGAACTTGCATAGTTTCGTCAAACATCGATCGTTCCGAGTGGTAGGCAATCCGGTCGTCAATGGTGATTCATGGCCCGACAGATATAAACAACTATAACTCCGCTTCTATTCGTCGTATGCAAATCTGCGACATAGCAATTTGTAGCTTAAAGCACGACACATCGACCCACCTTATACCGATCTGCGACGAACTTGCATAGTTTCGTCAATCGTCGATCGTTCCGCGTGGTAGGCAATTCGGCCGTCAATGGTGATTCATAGCCTCACAGATATAAACACCTTAAACTTGGCTTCTATTCGTCGTATGCTAATCTGCGACATAGCAATTTGTAGCTTAAAACACGGCCCAACGACCCACCTTATACCGATCTGCGACGAACTTGCATATTTTCGTCAAACGTCGATCGTTCCGCGTAGTAGGCAATCCTGTCGTCAATGGTGATTAATGGCCTCACAGATATAAACAACTATAACTCCGCTTCTATTCGTCGTATGCGAAACTGCGACATAGCAACGTGTAGCTTAAAACACGGCCAAACGACCCACTTTATACCGATCTGCGACGAACTTGCATAGTTTCGTCAAACGTCGATCGTTCCGAGTGGTAGGCAATCCGGCCGTCGATGGTGATTCATGGCCTCACAGATATAGCCAACTATAACTCCGCTTCTATTCGTCGTATGCAAATCTGCGACATAGCAAATTTGTAGCCTAAAACACGACACATCGAGCCATCTTATACCGATCTGCGACGAACTTGCATAGTTTCGTCAAACATCGGTCGTTTCGAGTGGAAAGCAATCCGGTCGTCAATGGTGATTCATGGCCTGACACATATAAACAACTATAACTCCGCTTCTATTCGACGTATGCGAATCTGCGACATAGCAATTTGTAGCTTAAAACACGACACATCGACCCACCTTATACCGATCTGCGACGAACTTGCATAGTTTCGTCAAACGTCGATCGTTCCGAGTGGTAGGCAATCCGGTCGTCAATGGTGATTAATGGCCTCACAGATATAAACATCGATAACTCCGCTTGTATTCGTCGTATGCGAATCTGCGACATAGAAACTTGTAGATTAAAACACGGCCCAACGACCCATCTTATACCGATCTGCGACGAACTTGCATAGTTTCGTCAAACGTCGGTCATTCCGAGTGGTAGGCAATTCGGCCGTCGATGGTGATTCATAGCCTCACAGATATAGCCAACTATAACTCCGCTTCTATTCGTCGTATGCGAATCTGCGACATAGCAATTTGTAGCTTAAAACACGGCCCAACGACTCACCTTATACCGATCTGCGAAGAACTTGCATAGTTTCGTCAAACGTCGATCGTTCCGAGTGGTAGGCAATCCTGTCGTCAATGGTGATTAATGGCCTCACAGACATAAACAACTATAACTCCGCTTCTATTCGTCGTATGCAAATCTGCGGCATAGCAATTTGTAGCGTAAAACACGGCACATCGACCCACCTTATACCGATCTTCGAAGAACTTACATAGTTTCGTCAAACGTCGATCGTTCCGAGTGGTAGGCAATCCGGCCGTCAATGGTGATTCATGGCCTCACAGATATAAACAACAATAACTCCGCTTCTATTCGTCGTATGCAAATCTGCGACATAGCAATTTGTGGCCTAAAACACGGCCCAACGACCCACCTTATACCGATCTGCGATGAACTCGCATATTTTCGTCAAACGTCGATCGTTCCGCGTGGTAGGCAATCCTGTCGTCAATGGTGATTAATGGCCTCACAGATATAAACAACAATAACTCCGCTTCTATTCGTCGTATGCAAATCTGCGACATAGCAATTTGTGGCCTAAAACACGGCCCAACGACCCACCTTTTACCGATCTGCGACGAACTTGCATAGTTTCGTCAATCGTCGATCGTTCCGCGTGGTAGGCAATTCGGCCGTCAATGGTGATTCATAGCCTCACAGATATAAACACCTTAAACTTGGCTTCTATTCGTCGTATGCGAATCTGCGACATAGCAGTTTGTAGCTTAAAACACGGCCCAACGACCCACCTTATACCCATCTGCGACGAACTTGCATAGTTTCGTCAATCTCCGATCGTTCCGCGTGGTAGGCAATCCGGCCGTCAATGGTGATTCATGGCCACACAGATATAAACAACAATAACTACGCTTCTATTCGTCGTATGCAAATCTGCGACATAGCAATTTGTAGCTTAAAGCACGACACATCGACCCACCGTATACCGATCTGCAGCGAACTTGCATAGTTTCGTCAAACATCGATCGTTTCGAGTGGTAGGCAATCCGGCCGTCAATGGTGATTAATGGCCTCACAGATATAAACATCGATAACTCCGCTTCTATTCGTCGTATGCGAATCTGCGACATAGCAATTTTAGCTGAAAACACGGCCCAACGACCCACTTTATACCGATCTGCGACGAACTTGCATAGTTTCGTCAAACGTCGATCGTTCCGAGTGGCAGGCAATCCGGCCGTCGATGGTGATTCATGGCCTCACAGATATAGCCAACTATAACTCCGCTTCTATTCGTCGTATGCAAATCTGCGACATAGCAATTTGTAGCTTAAAGCACGACACATCGACCCACCTTATACCGATCTGCGACGAACTTGCATAGTTTCGCCAAACGTCGATCGTTCCGAGTGGTAGGCAATCCTGTCGTCAATGGTGATTAATGGCCACACAGATATAAACAACTATAACTCCACTTCTATTCGTCGTATGCGAAACTGCGACATAGCAATTTGTAGCTTAAAACACGGCCCAACGACCCACCTTATACCGATCTGCGAAGAACTTGCATAGTTTCGTCAAACGTCGATCGTTCCGAGTGGTAGGCAATCCGGCCGTCGATGGTGATTCATGGCCTCACAGATATAGCCAACTATAACTCCGCTTCTATTCGTCGTATGCAAATCTGCGACATAGCAATTTGTAGCTTAAAGCACGACACATCGACCCACCTTATACCGATCTGCGACGAACTTGCATAGTTTCGCCAAACGTCGATCGTTCCCAGTGGTAGGCAATCCGGTCGTCAATGGTGATTAATGGCCTCACAGATATAAACATCGATAACTCCGCATTTATTCGTCGTATGCGAATCTGCGACATAGCAACGTGTAGCTTAAAACACGGCCAAACGACCCACTTTATACCGATCTGCGACGAACTTGCATAGTTTCGTCAAACGTCGATCGTTCCGAGTGGTAGGCAATCCGGCCGTCGATGGTGATTCATGGCCTCACAGATATAGCCAAATTATAACTCCGCTTCTATTCGCCGTATGCAAATCTGCGAAATAGCAATTTGTAGCTTAAAGCACGACACATCGACCCACCTTATACTGATCTGCAGCGAACTTGCATAGTTTCGTCAATCGTCGATCGTTCCGCGTGGTAGGCAATTCGGCCGTCAATGGTGATTCATAGCCTCACAGATATAAACACCTAAAACTTGGCTTCTATTCTTCGTATGCGAATCTGTGACATAGCAATTGGTAGCTTAAAGCACGACACATCGACCCACCTTATACCGATCTGCGATGAACCTGCATAGTTTCGTCAAACATCGATCGTTTCGAGTGGTAGGCATTCCGGCCGTCAATGATGATTCATGACCTCACAGATATAAACAACTATAACTCCGCTTCTATTCGTTGTATGCGAATCTGCGACATAGCAGTTTGTAGCTTAAAACACGACACATCGAGCCACCTTATACCGATCTGCGACGAACTTGCATAGTTTCGTCAAACATCGATCGTTTCGAGTGGTAGGCATTCCGGCTGTCAATGATGATTCATGACCTCCCAGATATAAACAACAATAACTCCGCTTCTATTCGTCGTATGCAAATCTGCGACATAGCAATTTGTGGCCTAAAACACGGCCCAACGACCCACCTTATACCGATCTGCGATGAACTTGCATAGTTTCGTCAAACATCGATCGTTCCGAGTGGTAGGCAATCCGGCCGTCAATGGTGATTCATGGCCTCACAGATATAAACAACAATAACTCCGCTTCTATTCGTCGTATGCAAATCTGCGACATAGCAATTTGTGGCCTAAAACACGGCCCAACGACCCACCTTATACCGATCTGCGATGAACTTGCATATTTTCGTCAAACGTCGATCGTTCCGCGTGGTAGACAATCCTGTCGTCAATGGTGATTAATGGCCTCACAGATATAAACAACTATAACTCCGCTTCTATTCGTCGTATGCGAAACTGCGACATACCAGTTTGTAGCTTAAAACACGGCCCAACGACCCACCTTATATCCATCTGCGACGAACTTGCATAGTTTCGTCAATCGTCGATCGTTCCGCGTGGTAGGCAATTCGGCCGTCAATGGTGATTCATAGCCTCACAGATATAAACACCTTAAACTTGGCTTCTATTCGTCGTATGCGAATCTGCGACATAGCAATTTGTAGCTTAAAACACGGCCCAACGACCCACCTTATACCGATCTGCGAAGAACTTGCATAGTTTCGTCAAACATCGATCGTTCCGAGTGGTAGGCAATCCGGTCGTCAATGGTGATTCATGGCCCGACAGATATAAACAATTATAACTCCGCTTTTATTCGTCGTATGCAAATCTGCGACATAGCAATTTGTGGCCTAAAACACGGCACAACGACCCACCTTATACCGATCTGCGACGAACTTGCATAGTTTAGTCAAACGTCGATCGTTCCGTGTGGTAGGCAATCCGGTCGTCAATGGTGATTCATGGCCCGACAGATATACACAACTATAACTCCGCTTCTATTCGTCGTATGCAAATCTGCGACATAGCAATTTGTAGCTTAAAGCACGACACATCGACCAACCTTATACCGATCTGCGACGAACTTGCATAGTTTCGTCAAACGTCGATCGTTCCGAGTGGTAGGCAATCCTGTCGTCAATGGTGATTAATGGCCTCACAGATATAAACATCGATAACTCCGCTTCTATTCGTCGTATGCGAATCTGCGACATAGCAACTTGTAGCTTAAAACACGGCCCAACGACCCACTTTATACCGATCTGCGACGAACTTGCATAGTTTCGTCAAACGTTGATCGTTCCGAGTGGTAGGCAATCCGGCCGTCAATGGTGATTAATGGCCACACAGATATAAACAACTATAACTCCGCTTCTATTCGTCGTATGCGAAACTGCGACATAGCAATTTGTAGCTTAAAACACGGCCCAACGACCCACCTTATACCGATCTGCGAAGAACTTGCATAGTTTCGTCAAACGTCGATCGTTCCGAGTGGTAGGCAATCCGGCCGTCGATGGTGATTCATGGCCTCACAGATATAGCCAACTATAACTCCGCTTCTATTCGTCGTATGCAAATCTGCGACATAGCAATTTGTAGCTTAAAGCACGACACAACGACCCACCTTATACCGATCTGCGACAAACTTGCATAGTTTCGTCAAACATCGATCGTTTCGAGTGGTAGGCAATCCGGCCGTCAATGGTGATTCATGGCCTGACAGATATAAACAACTATAACTCCGCTTCTATTCGTCGTATGCAAATCTGCGACATAGCAATTTGTAGCTTAAAACACGGCAAATCGACCCACGTTATACGGATCTGCGAAGAACTTGCATAGTTTCGGCAAACGTTGATCATTCCGAGTGGTAGACAATCCGGCCGTCAATGGTGATTCATGGCCTCACAGATATAAACAACAATAACTCCGCTTCTATTCGTCGTATGCGAATCTGCGACAGAGCAACTTGTAGCTTAAAACACGGCCAAACGACCCACCTTATACCGATCTGCGACGAACTTGCATAGTTTCGTCAAACGTCGATCGTTCCGAGTGGTAGGCAATCCGGCCGTCAATGGTGATTCATGGCCTCACCAGATATAAACAACTATAACTCCGCTTCTATTCGTCGTATGCAAATCTGCGACATAGCAATTTGTAGCTTAAGACACGGCACATCGACCCACCTTATACCGATCTGCGAAGAACTTGCATAGTTTCGGCAAACGTCGATCGTTCCGAGTGGTAGGCAATCCGGCCGTCAATGGTGATTCATGGCCTGACAGATATAAACAACAATGACTCCGCTTTTATTCGTCGTATGCAAATCTGCGACACAGCAATTTGTGGCCTAAAACACGGCACAACGACCCACCTTATACCGATCTGCGACGAACTTGCATAGTTTAGTCAAACGTCGATCGTTCCGTGTGGTAGGCAATCCGGTCGTCAATGGTGATTCATGGCCCGACAGATATACACAACTATAACTCCGCTTCTATTCGTCGTATGCAAATCTGCGACATAGCAATTTGTAGCTTAAAGCACGACACATCGACCAACCTTATACCGATCTGCGACGAACTTGCATAGTTTCGTCAAACGTCGATCGTTCCGAGTGGAAGGCGATCCTGTCGTCAATGGTGATTAATGGCCTCACAGATATAAACATCGATAACTCCGCTTCTATTCGTCGTATGCGAATCTGCGACATAGCAACTTGTAGCTTAAAACACGGCCCAACGACCCACTTTATACCGATCTGCGACGAACTTGCATAGTTTCGTCAAACGTTGATCGTTCCGAGTGGTAGGCAATCCGGCCGTCGATGGTGATTCATGGCCTCACAGATATATCCAACTATAACTCCGCTTCTATTCGTCGTATGCAAATCTGCGACATAGCAATTTGTAGCTTAAAGCACGACACATCGACCCACCTTATACCGATCTGCGACGAACTTGCATAGTTTCGCCAAACGTCGATCGTTCCGAGTGGTAGGCAATCCTGTCGTCAATGGTGATTAATGGCCTCACAGATATAAACAACTATAACTCCGCTTCTATTCGTCGTATGCGAAACTGCGACATAGCAATTTGTAGCTTAAAACACGGCCCAACGACCCACCTTATACCGATCTGCGAAGAACTTGCATAGTTTCGTCAAACGTCGATTGTTCCGAGTGGTAGGCAATCCGGCCGTCAATGGTGATTCATGGCCTCACAGATATAAACAACAGTAACTCCGCTTTTATTCGTCGTATGCAAATCTGCGACATAGCAATTTGTGGCCTAAAACACGGCCCAACGACCCACCTTATACCGATCTGCGACGAACTTGCATAGTTTCGTCAAACGTCGATCGTTCCGAGTGGTAGGCAATCCTGTCGTCAATGGTGATTAATGGCCTCACAGATATAAACAACTATAACTCCGCTTCTATTCGTCGTATGCAAATCTGCGACATAGCAATTTGTAGCTTAAAGCACGACACATCGACCCACCTTATACCGATCTGCGACGAACTTGCATAGTTTCGCCAAACGTCGATCGTTCCGAGTGGTAGGCAATCCTGTCGTCAATGGTGATTAATGGCCTCACAGATATAAACAACTATAACTCCGCTTCTATTCGTCGTATGCGAAACTGCGACATAGCAATTTGTAGCTTAAAACACGGCCCAACGACCCACCTTATACCGATCTGCGAAGAACTTGCATAGTTTCGTCAAACGTCGATTGTTCCGAGTGGTAGGCAATCCGGCCGTCAATGGTGATTCATGGCCTCACAGATATAAACAACAGTAACTCCGCTTTTATTCGTCGTATGCAAATCTGCGACATAGCAATTTGTGGCCTAAAACACGGCCCAACGACCCACCTTATACCGATCTGCGACGAACTTGCATAGTTTCGTCAAACGTCGATCGTTCCGAGTGGTAGGCAATCCTGTCGTCAATGGTGATTAATGGCCTCACAGATATAAACAACTATAACTCCGCTTCTATTCGTCGTATGCAAATCTGCGACATAGCAATTTGTAGCGTAAAACACGGCACATCGACCCACCTTATACCGATCTGCGACGAACTTGCATAGTTTCGTCAAACGTCGATCGTTCCGAGTGGTAGGCAATCCTGTCGTCAATGGTGATTAATGGCCACACAGATATAAACAACTATAACTCCGCTTCTATTCGTCGTATGCGAAACTGCGACATAGCAATTTGTAGCTTAAAACACGGCCCAACGACCCACCTTATACCGATCTGCGAAGAACTTGCATAGTTTCGTCAAACGTCGATCGTTCCGAGTGGTAGGCAATCCGGCCGTCGATGGTGATTCATGGCCTCACAGATATAGCCAACTATAACTCCGCTTCTATTCGTCGTATGCAAATCTGCGACATAGCAATTTGTAGCTTAAAGCACGACACAACGACCCACCTTATACCGATCTGCGACAAACTTGCATAGTTTCGTCAAACATCGATCGTTTCGAGTGGTAGGCAATCCGGCCGTCAATGGTGATTCATGGCCTGACAGATATAAACAACTATAACTCCGCTTCTATTCGTCGTATGCAAATCTGCGACATAGCAATTTGTAGCTTAAAACACGGCAAATCGACCCACGTTATACCGATCTGCGAAGAACTTGCATAGATTCGGCAAACGTTGATCATTCCGAGTGGTAGACAATCCGGCCGTCAATGGTGATTCATGGCCTGACAGATATAAACAACAATAACTCCGCTTCTATTCGTCGTATGCGAATCTGCGACAGAGCAACTTGTAGCTTAAAACACGGCCAAACGACCCACCTTATACCGATCTGCGACGAACTTGCATAGTTTCGTCAAACGTCGATCGTTCCGAGTGGTAGGCAATCCGGCCGTCAATGGTGATTCATGGCCTCACCAGATATAAACAACAATAACTCCGCTTGTATTCGTCGTATGCAAATCTGCGACATAGCAATTTGTAGCTTAAGACACGGCACATCGACCCACCTTATACCGATCTGCGAAGAACTTGCATAGTTTCGGCAAACGTCGATCGTTCCGAGTGGTAGGCAATCCGGCCGTCAATGGTGATTCATGGCCTGACATATATAAACAACTATAACTCCGCTTCTATTCGTCGTATGCGAATCTGCGACATAGCAATTTGTAGCTTAAAACACGACACATCGACCCACCTTATACCGATCTGCGACGAACTTGCATAGTTTCGTCAAACGTCGATCGTTCCGAGTGGTAGGCAATCCGGTCGTCAATGGTGATCAATGGCCTCACAGATATAAACATCGATAACTCCGCTTCTATTCGTCGTACGCAAATCTGCGGCATAGCAATTTGTAGCCTAAAACACGGCACATCGAGCCACCTTATACCGATCTTCGAAGAACTTACATAGTTTCGTCAAACGTCGATCGTTCCGAGTGGTAGGCAATCCGACCGTCAATGGTGATTCATGGCCTGACATATATAAACAACTATAACTCCGCTTCTATTCGTCGTATGCGAATCTGCGACATAGCAATTTGTAGCTTAAAACACGACACATCGACCCACCTTATACCGATCTGCGACGAACTTGCATAGTTTCGTCAAACGTCGATCGTTCCGAGTGGTAGGCAATCCTGTCGTCAATGGTGATTAATGGCCTCACAGACATAAACAACTATAACTCCGCTTCTATTCGTCGTATGCAAATCTGCGACATAGCAATTTGTAGCGTAAAACACGGCACATCGACCCACCTTATACCGATCTTCGAAGAACTTACATAGTTTCGTCAAACGTCGATCGTTCCGAGTGGTAGGCAATCCGGCCGTCAATGGTGATTCATGGCCTCACAGATATAAACAACAATAACTCCGCTTCTATTCGTCGTATGCAAATCTGCGACATAGCAATTTGTGGCCTAAAACACGGCCCAACGACCCACCTTATACCGATCTGCGATGAACTTGCATATTTTCGTCAAACGTCGATCGTTCCGCGTGGTAGACAATCCTGTCGTCAATGGTGATTAATGGCCTCACAGATATAAACAACTATAACTCCGCTTCTATTCGTCGTATGCGAAACTGCGACATACCAGTTTGTAGCTTAAAACACGGCCCAACGACCCACCTTATACCCATCTGCGACGAACTTGCATAGTTTCGTCAATCGTCGATCGTTCCGCGTGGTAGGCAATTCGGCCGTCAATGGTGATTCATAGCCTCCAGATATAAACACCTTAAACTTGGCTTCTATTCGTCGTATGCGAATCTGCGACATAGCAATTTGTAGCTTAAAACACGGCCCAACGACCCACCTTATACCGATCTGCGAAGAACTTGCATAGTTTCGTCAAACGTCGATCGTTCCGCGTGGTAGGCAATCCTGTCGTCAATGGTGATTAATAGCCTCACAGATATAAACAACTATAACTCCGCTTCTATTCGTCGTATGCAAGTCTGCGACATAGCAATTTGTAGCGTAAAACACGGCACATCGACCCACCTTATACCGATCTGCGAAGAACTTGCATAGTTTCGTCAAACATCGATCGTTCCGAGTGGTAGGCAATCCGGTCGTCAATGGTGATTCATGGCCCGACAGATATAAACAACTATAACTCCGCTTCTATTCGTCGTATGCAAATCTGCGACATAGCAATTTGTAGCTTAAAGCACGACACATCGACCCACCTTATACCGATCTGCGACGAATTTGCATAGTTTCGTCAAACTTCGATCGTTCCGAGTGGTAGGCAATCCGGTCGTCAATGGTGATTAATGGCCTCACAGATATAAACATCGATAACTCCGCTTCTATTCGTCGTATGCGAATCTGCGACATAGCAACTTGTAGCTTAAAACACGGCCCAACGACCCACTTTATACCGATCTGCGACGAACTTGCATAGTTTCGTCAAACGTTGATCGTTCCGAGTGGTAGGCAATCCGGCCGTCGATGGTGATTCATGGCCTCACAGATATATCCAACTATAACTCCGCTTCTATTCGTCGTATGCAAATCTGCGACATAGCAATTTGTAGCTTAAAGCACGACACAACGACCCACCTTATACCGATCTGCGACAAACTTGCATAGTTTCGTCAAACATCGATCGTTTCGAGTGGTAGGCAATCCGGCCTTCAATGGTGATTCAGGGCCTGACAGATATAAACAACTATAACTCCGCTTCTATTCGTCGTATGCAAATCTGCGACGTAGCAATTTGTAGCTTAAAACACGGCAAATCGACCCACGTTATACCGATCTGCGAAGAACTTGCATAGTTTCGGCAAACGTTGATCATTTCGGGTGGTAGACAATCCGGCCGTCAATGGTGATTCATGGCCTGACAGATATAAACACAATAACTCCGCTTCTATTCGTCGTATGCGAATCTGCGACAGAGCAACTTGTAGCTTAAAACACGGCCAAACGACCCACCTTATACCGATCTGCGACGAACTTGCATAGTTTCGTCAAACGTCGATCGTTCCGAGTGGTAGGCAATCCGGCCGTCAATGGTGATTCATGGCCTCACCAGATATAAACAACAATAACTCCGCTTGTATTCGTCGTATGCAAATCTGCGACATAGCAATTTGTAGCTTAAGACACGGCACATCGACCCACCTTATACCGATCTGCGAAGAACTTGCATAGTTTCGGCAAACGTCGATCGTTCCGAGTGGTAGGCAATCCGGCCGTCAATGGTGATTCATGGCCTGACAGATATAAACAACTATAACTCCGCTTCTATTCGTCGTACGCAAAGCTGTGACATAGCAATCTGTAGCCTAAAAACACGACACATCGAGCCACCTTATACCGATCTGCGACGAACTTGCATAGTTTCGTCAAATGTCGATCGTTCCGAGTGGTAGGCAATCCGGTCGTCAATGGTGATTTTTGGCCTCACAGATATAAACATCGATAACTCCGCTTCTATTCGTCGTATGGGAATCTGCGGCATAGCAACTTGTAGCTTAAAACACGGCCCAACGAGCCACCTTATACCGATCTGGGACAAACTTGCATAGTTTTGTCAAACATCGATCGTTTCGAGTGGTAGGCAATCCGGCCGTCAATGGTGATTCATGGCCTGACAGATATAAACAACTATAACTCCGCTTCTATTCATCGTACGCAAAGCTGCGACATAGCAATCTGTAGCCTAAAACACGACACATCGAGCCACCTTATACCGATCTGCGACGAACTTGCATAGTTTCGTCAAACATCGATCGTTTCGAGTGGTAGGCAATCCGGCCGTCAATGGTGATTCATGGCCTTACAGATATAAACAACAATGACTCCGCTTTTATTCGTCGTATGCAAATCTGCGACATAGCAATTTGTGGCCTAAAACACGGCCCAACGACCCACCTTATACCGATCTGCGACGAACTTGCATAGTTTCGTCAATCGTCGATCGTTCCGCGTGGTAGGCAATTCGGCCGTCAATGGTGATTCATAGCCTCACAGATATAAACACCTTAAACTTGGCTTCTATTCGTCGTATGCGAATCTGCGACATAGCAATTTGTAGCTTAAAACACGGCCCAACGACCCACCTTATACCGATCTGCGAAGAACTTGCATAGTTTCGTCAAACGTCGATCGTTCCGCGTGGTAGGCAATCCTGTCGTCAATGGTGATTAATAGCCTCACAGATATAAACAACTATAACTCCGCTTCTATTCGTCGTATGCAAGTCTGCGACATAGCAATTTGTAGCGTAAAACACGGCACATCGACCCACCTTATACCGATCTGCGAAGAACTTGCATAGTTTCGTCAAACATCGATCGTTCCGAGTGGTAGGCAATCCGGTCGTCAATGGTGATTCATGGCCCGACAGATATAAACAACTATAACTCCGCTTCTATTCGTCGTATGCAAATCTGCGACATAGCAATTTGTAGCTTAAAGCACGACACATCGACCCACCTTATACCGATCTGCGACGAATTTGCATAGTTTCGTCAAACTTCGATCGTTCCGAGTGGTAGGCAATCCGGTCGTCAATGGTGATTAATGGCCTCACAGATATAAACATCGATAACTCCGCTTCTATTCGTCGTATGCGAATCTGCGACATAGCAACTTGTAGCTTAAAACACGGCCCAACGACCCACTTTATACCGATCTGCGACGAACTTGCATAGTTTCGTCAAACGTTGATCGTTCCGAGTGGTAGGCAATCCGGTCGTCAATGGTGATTCATGGCCTCACAGATATATCCAACTATAACTCCGCTTCTATTCGTCGTATGCAAATCTGCGACATAGCAATTTGTAGCTTAAAGCACGACACATCGACCCACCTTATACCGATCTGCGACGAACTTGCATAGTTTCGCCAAACGTCGATCGTTCCGAGTGGTAGGCAATCCTGTCGTCAATGGTGATTAATGGCCTCACAGATATAAACAACTATAACTCCGCTTCTATTCGTCGTATGCGAAACTGCGACATAGCAATTTGTAGCTTAAAACACGGCCCAACGACCCACCTTATACCGATCTGCGAAGAACTTGCATAGTTTCGTCAAACGTCGATTGTTCCGAGTGGTAGGCAATCCGGCCGTCAATGGTGATTCATGGCCTCACAGATATAAACAACAGTAACTCCGCTTTTATTCGTCGTATGCAAATCTGCGACATAGCAATTTGTGGCCTAAAACACGGCCCAACGACCCACCTTATACCGATCTGCGACGAACTTGCATAGTTTCGTCAAACGTCGATCGTTCCGAGTGGTAGGCAATCCTGTCGTCAATGGTGATTAATGGCCTCACAGATATAAACAACTATAACTCCGCTTCTATTCGTCGTTTGCAAATCTGCGACATAGCAATTTGTAGCGTAAAACACGGCACATCGACCCACCTTATACCGATCTGCGAAGAACTTACATAGTTTCGTCAAACGTCGATCGTTCCGAGTGGTAGGCAATCCGGCCGTCAATGGTGATTCATGGCCTTACAGATATAAACAACAATGACTCCGCTTTTATTCGTCGTATGCAAATCTGCGACATAGCAATTTGTGGCCTAAAACACGGCCCAACGACCCACCTTATACCGATCTGCGACGAACTTGCATAGTTTCGTCAAACGTCGATCGTTCCGAGTGGTAGGCAATCCTGTCGTCAATGGTGATTAATGGCCTCACAGATATAGCCAACTATAACTCCGCTTCTATTCGTCGTATGCAAATCTGCGACATAGCAATTTGTAGCTTAAAGCACGACACAACGACCCACCTTATACCGATCTGCGACAAACTTGCATAGTTTCGTCAAACATCGATCGTTTCGAGTGGTAGGCAATCCGGCCTTCAATGGTGATTCAGGGCCTGACAGATATAAACAACTATAACTCCGCTTCTATTCGTCGTATGCAAATCTGCGACGTAGCAATTTGTAGCTTAAAACACGGCAAATCGACCCACGTTATACCGATCTGCGAAGAACTTGCATAGTTTCGGCAAACGTTGATCATTTCGGGTGGTAGACAATCCGGCCGTCAATGGTGATTCATGGCCTCACAGATATAAACACAATAACTCCGCTTCTATTCGTCGTATGCGAATCTGCGACAGAGCAACTTGTAGCTTAAAACACGGCCAAACGACCCACCTTATACCGATCTGCGACGAACTTGCATAGTTTCGTCAAACGTCGATCGTTCCGAGTGGTAGGCAATCCGGCCGTCAATGGTGATTAATGGCCTCACCAGATATAAACAACAATAACTCCGCTTGTATTCGTCGTATGCAAATCTGCGACATAGCAATTTGTAGCTTAAGACACGGCACATCGACCCACCTTATACCGATCTGCGAAGAACTTGCATAGTTTCGGCAAACGTCGATCGTTCCGAGTGGTAGGCAATCCGGCCGTCAATGGTGATTCATGGCCTGACAGATATAAACAACTATAACTCCGCTTCTATTCGTCGTACGCAAAGCTGTGACATAGCAATCTGTAGCCTAAAAACACGACACATCGAGCCACCTTATACCGATCTGCGACGAACTTGCATAGTTTCGTCAAATGTCGATCGTTCCGAGTGGTAGGCAATCCGGTCGTCAATGGTGATTTTTGGCCTCACAGATATAAACATCGATAACTCCGCTTCTATTCGTCGTATGGGAATCTGCGGCATAGCAACTTGTAGCTTAAAACACGGCCCAACGAGCCACCTTATACCGATCTGGGACAAACTTGCATAGTTTTGTCAAACATCGATCGTTTCGAGTGGTAGGCAATCCGGCCGTCAATGGTGATTCATGGCCTGACAGATATAAACAACTATAACTCCGCTTCTATTCGTCGTACGCAAAGCTGCGACATAGCAATCTGTAGCCTAAAACACGACACATCGAGCCACCTTATACCGATCTGCGACGAACTTGCATAGTTTCGTCAAACATCGATCGTTTCGAGTGGTAGGCAATCCGGCCGTCAATGGTGATTCATGGCCTGACAGATATAAACAACTATAACTCCGCTTCTATTCGTCGTACGCAAAGCTGCGACATAGCAATCTGAAGCCTAAAACACGACATATCGAGCCACCTTATACCGATCTGCGACGAACTTGCATAGTTTCGTCAAACGTCGATCGTTCCGAGTGGTAGGCAATCCGGCCGTCAATGGTGATTCATGGCCTCACCAGATATAAACAACAATAACTCCGCTTCTATTCGTCGTATGCGAATCTGCGACATAGCAACTCGTAGCTTAAAACACAGCCCATCGACCCACCTTATACCGATCTGCGACGAACTGGCATAGTTTCGTCAAACATCGATCGTTTCGAGTGGTAGGCAATCCGGCCGTCAATGGTGATTCATGGCCTCACCAGATATAAACAAAAATAACTCCGCTTCTATTCGTCGTATGCGAATCTGCGACATAGCAACTCGTAGCTTAAAACACGGCCCAACGACCCACCTTATACCGATCTGCGACGAACTTGCATAGTTTTGTCAAACATCGATCGTTTCGAGTGGTAGGCAATCCGGCCGTCAATGGTGATTTTTGGCCCGACAGATATAAACAACTATAACTCCGCTTCTATTCGTCGTATGCAAATCTGCGACATAGCAATTTGTAGCTTAAGACACGTCACATCGACCCACCTTATACCGATCTGCGAAGAACTTGCATAGTTTCGGCAAACGTCGATCGTTCCGAGTGGTAGGCAATCCGGCCGTCAATGGTGATTCATGGCCTGACAGATTTAAACAACTATAACTCCGCTTCTATTCGTCGTACGCAAAGCTGCGACATAGCAACCTGAAGCCTAAAACACGACATATCGAGCCACCTTATACCGATCTGCGACGAACTTGCATAGTTTCGTCAAACGTCGATCGTTCCGAGTGGTAGGCAATCCGGTCGTCAATGGTGATCAATGGCCTCACAGATATAAATATCGATAACCCTGCTTCTATTCGTCGTATGCGAATCTGCGACATAGCAACTTGTAGCTTAAAACACGGTCCAACGACCCACCTTATACCGATCTGCGACGAACTTGCATAGTTTCGTCAAACGTCGATCGTTTCGAGTGGTAGGCAATCCGGCCGTCAATGGTGATTTTTGGCCTGACAGATATAAACAACTATAACTCCGCTTCTATTCGTCGTATGCAAATCTGCGACATAGCAATTTGTAGCTTAAGACGGCACATCGACCCACCTTATACCGATCTCGAAGTACTTGCATAGTTTCGGCAAACGTCGATCGTTCCGAGTGGTAGGCAATCCGGTCGTCAATGGTGATTTTTGGCCTCACAGATATAAACATCGATAACTCCGCTTCTATTCGTCGTATGCGAATCTGCCGCATAGCAACTCGTAGCTTAAAACACGGCCCAACGACCCACCTTATACCGATCTGCGACAAACTTGCATAGTTTCGTCAAACATCGGTCGTTTCGAGTGGTAGGCAATCCGGCCGTCAATGGTGATTCATGGCCTCACCAGATATAAACAACAATAACTCCGCTTCTATTCGTCGTATGCGAATCTGCGACATAGCAACTCGTAGCTTAAAACACGGCCCAACGAACCACCTTATACCGATCTGCGACGAACTTGCATAGTTTCGTCAAACATCGATCGTTTCGAATGGTAGGCAATCCGGCCGTCAATGGTGATTTTTGGCCCGACAGATATAAACAACTATAACTCCGCTTCTATTCGTCGTATGCAAATCTGCGACATAGCAATTTGTAGCTTAAGACACGGCACATCGACCCACCTTATACCGATCTGCGAAGAACTTGCATAGTTTCGGCAAACGTCGATCGTTCCGAGTGGTAAACAATCAGGCCGTCAATGGTGATTCATGGCCTGACAGATATAAACATTGATAACTCTGCTTCTATTCGTCGTATGCGAATCTGCGACATAGCAACTTGTAGCTTAAAACACGGCCCAACGACCCACCTTATACCGATCTGCGACGAACTTGCATAGTTTCGTCAAACGTCGATCGTTTCGAGTGGTAGGCAATCCGGCCGTCAATGGTGATTTTTGGCCTGACAGATATAAACAACTATAACTCCGCTTCTATTCGTCGTATGCAAATCTGCGACATAGCAATTTGTAGCTTAAGACACGGCACATCGACCCACCTTATACCGATCTGCGAAGAACTTGCATAGTTTCGGCAAACGTCGATCGTTCCGAGTGGTAAACAATCAGGCCGTCAATGGTGATTTTTGGCCTGACAGATATAAACAACTATAACTCCGCTTCTATTCGTCGTATGCAAATCTGCGACATAGCAATTTGTAGCTTAAAACACGACACAACGACCCACCTTATACCGATCTGCGACAAACTTGCATAGTTTCGTCAAACATCGATCGTTTCGAGTGGTAGGCAATCCGGCCGTCAATGGTGATTCATGGCCTGACAGATATAAACAACTATAACTCCGCTTCTATTCGTCGTATGCAAATCTGCGACATAGCAATTTGTAGCTTAAAACACGGCAAATCGACCCACGTTATACCGATCTGCGAAGAACTTGCATAGTTTCGGCAAACGTTGATCATTCCGAGTGGTAGACAATCCGGCCGTCAATGGTGATTCATGGCCTGACAGATATAAACAACAATAACTCCGCTTCTATTCGTCGTATGCGAATCTGCGACAGAGCAACTTGTAGCTTAAAACACGGCCAAACGACCCACCTTATACCGATCTGCGACGAACTTGCATAGTTTCGTCAAACGTCGATCGTTCCGAGTGGTAGGCAATCCGGCCGTCAATGGTGATTCATGGCCTCACCAGATATAAACAACAATAACTCCGCTTGTATTCGTCGTATGCAAATCTGCGACATAGCAATTTGTAGCTTAAGACACGGCACATCGACCCACCTTATACCGATCTGCGAAGAACTTGCATAGTTTCGTCAAACGTCGATCGTTCCGAGTGGTAGGCAATCCGGCCGTCGATGGTGATTCATGGCCTCACAGATATAGCCAACTATAACTCCGCTTCTATTCGTCGTATGCAAATCTGCGACATAGCAATTTGTAGCTTAAAGCACGACACAACGACCCACCTTATACCGATCTGCGACAAACTTGCATAGTTTCGTCAAACATCGATCGTTTCGAGTGGTAGGCAATCCGGCCGTCAATGGTGATTCATGGCCTGACAGATATAAGCAACTATAACTCCGCTTCTATTCGTCGTATGCAAATCTGCGACATAGCAATTTGTAGCTTAAAACACGGCAAATCGACCCACGTTATACCGATCTGCGAAGAACTTGCATAGTTTCGGCAAACGTTGATCATTCCGAGTGGTAGACAATCCGGCCGTCAATGGTGATTCATGGCCTGACAGATATAAACAACAATAACTCCGCTTCTATTCGTCGTATGCAAATCTGCGACATAGCAATTTGTGGCCTAAAACACGGCCCAACGACCCACCTTATACCGATCTGCGATGAACTTGCATAGTTTCGTCAAACATCGATCGTTCCGAGTGGTAGGCAATCCGGCCGTCAATGGTGATTCATGGCCTCACAGATATAAACAACAATAACTCCGCTTCTATTCGTCGTATGCAAATCTGCGACATAGCAATTTGTGGCCTAAAACACGGCCCAACGACCCACCTTATACCGATCTGCGATGAACTTGCATATTTTCGTCAAACGTCGATCGTTCCGCGTGGTAGACAATCCTGTCGTCAATGGTGATTAATGGCCTCACAGATATAAACAACTATAACTCCGCTTCTATTCGTCGTATGCGAAACTGCGACATACCAGTTTGTAGCTTAAAACACGGCCCAACGACCCACCTTATATCCATCTGCGACGAACTTGCATAGTTTCGTCAATCGTCGATCGTTCCGCGTGGTAGGCAATTCGGCCGTCAATGGTGATTCATAGCCTCACAGATATAAACACCTTAAACTTGGCTTCTATTCGTCGTATGCGAATCTGCGACATAGCAATTTGTAGCTTAAAACACGGCCCAACGACCCACCTTATACCGATCTGCGAAGAACTTGCATAGTTTCGTCAAACGTCGATCGTTCCGAGTGGTAGGCAATCCGGCCGTCAATGGTGATTCATGGCCTCACAGATATAAACAACAATAACTCCGCTTCTATTCGTCGTATGTAAATCTGCGACATAGCAATTTGTGGCCTAAAACACGGCCCAACGACCCACCTTATACCGATCTGCGACGAACTTGCATAGTTTCGTCAAACGTCGATCGTTCCGCGTGGTAGGCAATCCTGTCGTCAATGGTGATTAATAGCCTCACAGATATAAACAACTATAACTCCGCTTCTATTCGTCGTATGCAAGTCTGCGACATAGCAATTTGTAGCGTAAAACACGGCACATCGACCCACCTTATACGGATCTGCGAAGAACTTGCATAGTTTCGTCAAACATCGATCGTTCCGAGTGGTAGGCAATCCGGTCGTCAATGGTGATTCATGGCCCGACAGATATAAACAACTATAACTCCGCTTCTATTCGTCGTATGCAAATCTGCGACATAGCAATTTGTAGCTTAAAGCACGACACATCGACCCACCTTATACCGATCTGCGACGAACTTGCATAGTTTCGTCAAACTTCGATCGTTCCGAGTGGTAGGCAATCCGGTCGTCAATGGTGATTAATGGCCTCACAGATATAAACATCGATAAATCCGCTTCTATTCGTCGTATGCGAATCAGCGACATAGCAACTTGTAGCTTAAAACACGGCCCAACGACCCACTTTATACCGATCTGCGACGAACTTGCATAGTTTCGTCAAACGTTGATCGTTCCGAGTGGTAGGCAATCCGGCCGTCGATGGTGATTCATGGCCTCACAGATATAGCCAACTATAACTCCGCTTCTATTCGTCGTATGCAAATCTGCGACATAGCAATTTGTAGCTTAAAGCACGACACATCGACCCACCTTATACCGATCTGCGACGAACTTGCATAGTTTCGCCAAACGTCGATCGTTCCGAGAGGTAGGCAATCCTGTCGTCAATGGTGATTAATGGCCTCACAGATATAAACAACTATAACTCCGCTTCTATTCGTCGTATGCAAATCTGCGACATAGCAATTTGTGGCCTAAAACACGGCACAACGACCCACCTTATACCGATCTGCGACGAACTTGCATAGTTTAGTCAAACGTCGATCGTTCCGTGTGGTAGGCAATCCGGTCGTCAATGGTGATTCATGGCCCGACAGATATACACAACTATAACTCCGCTTCTATTCGTCGTATGCAAATCTGCGACATAGCAATTTGTAGCTTAAAGCACGACACATCGACCAACCTTATACCGATCTGCGACGAACTTGCATAGTTTCGTCAAACGTCGATCGTTCCGAGTGGTAGGCAATCCTGTCGTCAATGGTGATTAATGGCCTCACAGATATAAACATCGATAACTCCGCTTCTATTCGTCGTATGCGAATCTGCGACATAGCAACTTGTAGCTTAAAACACGGCCCAACGACCCACTTTATACCGATCTGCGACGAACTTGCATAGTTTCGTCAAACGTTGATCGTTCCGAGTGGTAGGCAATCCGGCCGTCAATGGTGATTAATGGCCACACAGATATAAACAACTATAACTCCGCTTCTATTCGTCGTATGCGAAACTGCGACATAGCAATTTGTAGCTTAAAACACGGCCCAACGACCCACCTTATACCGATCTGCGAAGAACTTGCATAGTTTCGTCAAACGTCGATCGTTCCGAGTGGTAGGCAATCCGGCCGTCGATGGTGATTCATGGCCTCACAGATATAGCCAACTATAACTCCGCTTCTATTCGTCGTATGCAAATCTGCGACATAGCAATTTGTAGCTTAAAGCACGACACAACGACCCACCTTATACCGATCTGCGACAAACTTGCATAGTTTCGTCAAACATCGATCGTTTCGAGTGGTAGGCAATCCGGCCGTCAATGGTGATTCATGGCCTGACAGATATAAACAACTATAACTCCGCTTCTATTCGTCGTATGCAAATCTGCGACATAGCAATTTGTAGCTTAAAACACGGCAAATCGACCCACGTTATACCGATCTGCGAAGAACTTGCATAGTTTCGGCAAACGTTGATCATTCCGAGTGGTAGACAATCCGGCCGTCAATGGTGATTCATGGCCTCACAGATATAAACAACAATAACTCCGCTTCTATTCGTCGTATGCAAATCTGCGACATAGCAATTTGTGGCCTAAAACACGGCACAACGACCCACCTTATACCGATCTGCGACGAACTTGCATAGTTTAGTCAAACGTCGATCGTTCCGTGTGGTAGTCAATCCGGTCGTCAATGGTGATTCATGGCCCGACAGATATACACAACTATAACTCCGCTTCTATTCGTCGTATGCAAATCTGCGACATAGCAATTTGTAGCTTAAAGCACGACACATCGACCAACCTTATACCGATCTGCGACGAACTTGCATAGTTTCGTCAAACGTCGATCGTTCCGAGTGGAAGGCAATCCTGTCGTCAATGGTGATTAATGGCCTCACAGATATAAACATCGATAACTCCGCTTCTATTCGTCGTATGCGAATCTGCGACATAGCAACTTGTAGCTTAAAACACGGCCCAACGACCCACTTTATACCGATCTGCGACGAACTTGCATAGTTTCGTCAAACGTTGATCGTTCCGAGTGGTAGGCAATCCGGCCGTCAATGGTGATTAATGGCCACACAGATATAAACAACTATAACTCCGCTTCTATTCGTCGTATGCGAAACTGCGACATAGCAATTTGTAGCTTAAAACACGGCCCAACGACCCACCTTATACCGATCTGCGAAGAACTTGCATAGTTTCGTCAAACGTCGATCGTTCCGAGTGGTAGGCAATCCGGCCGTCGATGGTGATTCATGGCCTCACAGATATAGCCAACTATAACTCCGCTTCTATTCGTCGTATGCAAATCTGCGACATAGCAATTTGTAGCTTAAAGCACGACACAACGACCCACCTTATACCGATCTGCGACAAACTTGCATAGTTTCGGCAAACGTTGATCATTCCGAGTGGTAGACAATCCGGCCGTCAATGGTGATTCATGGCCTGACAGATATAAACAACAATAACTCCGCTTCTATTCGTCGTATGCGAATCTGCGACAGAGCAACTTGTAGCTTAAAACACGGCCAAACGACCCACCTTATACCGATCTGCGACGAATTTGCATAGTTTCGTCAAACTTCGATCGTTCCGAGTGGTAGGCAATCCGGTCGTCAATGGTGATTAATGGCCTCACAGATATAAATATCGATAACTCCGCTTCTATTCGTCGTATGCGAATCTGCGACATAGCAACTTGTAGCTTAAAACACGGCCCAACGACCCACTTTATACCGATCTGCGACGAACTTGCATAGTTTCGTCAAACGTTGATCGTTCCGAGTGGTAGGCAATCCGGCCGTCGATGGTGATTCATGGCCTCACAGATATAGCCAACTATAACTCCGCTTCTATTCGTCGTATGCAAATCTGCGACATAGCAATTTGTAGCTTAAAGCACGACACAACGACCCACCTTATACCGATCTGCGACAAACTTGCATAGTTTCGTCAAACATCGATCGTTTCGAGTGGTAGGCAATCCGGCCTTCAATGGTGATTCAGGGCCTGACAGATATAAACAACTATAACTCCGCTTCTATTCGTCGTATGCAAATCTGCGACATAGCAATTTGTAGCTTAAAACACGGCCAAACGACCCACCTTATACCGATCTGCGACGAACTTGCATAGTTTCGTCAAACGTCGATCGTTCCGAGTGGTAGGCAATCCGGCCGTCAATGGTGATTCATGGCCTCACCAGATATAAACAACAATAACTCCGCTTCTATTCGTCGTATGCGAATCTGCGACATAGCAACTCGTAGCTTAAAACACAGCCCATCGACCCACCTTATACCGATCTGCGACGAACTGGCATAGTTTCGTCAAACATCGATCGTTTCGAGTGGTAGGCAATCCGGCCGTCAATGGTGATTCATGGCCTCACCAGATATAAACAACAATAACTCCGCTTCTATTCGTCGTATGCGAATCTGCGACATAGCAACTCGTAGCTTAAAACACGGCCCAACGACCCACCTTATACCGATCTGCGACGAACTTGCATAGTTTTGTCAAACATCGATCGTTTCGAGTGGTAGGCAATCCGGCCGTCAATGGTGATTTTTGGCCCGACAGATATAAACAACTATAACTCCGCTTCTATTCGTCGTATGCAAATCTGCGACATAGCAATTTGTAGCTTAAGACACGTCACATCGACCCACCTTATACCGATCTGCGAAGAACTTGCATAGTTTCGGCAAACGTCGATCGTTCCGAGTGGTAGGCAATCCGGCCGTCAATGGTGATTCATGGCCTGACAGATATAAACAACTATAACTCCGCTTCTATTCGTCGTACGCAAAGCTGCGACATAGCAACCTGAAGCCTAAAACACGACATATCGAGCCACCTTATACCGATCTGCGACGAACTTGCATAGTTTCGTCAAACGTCGATCGTTCCGAGTGGTAGGCAATCCGGTCGTCAATGGTGATCAATGGCCTCACAGATATAAATATCGATAACCCTGCTTCTATTCGTCGTATGCGAATCTGCGACATAGCAACTTGTAGCTTAAAACACGGTCCAACGACCCACCTTATACCGATCTGCGACGAACTTGCATAGTTTCGTCAAACGTCGATCGTTCCGAGTGGTAGGCAATCCGGCCGTCGATGGTGATTCATGGCCTCACAGATATAGCCAACTATAACTCCGCTTCTATTCGTCGTATGCAAATCTGCGACATAGCAATTTGTAGCTTAAAGCACGACACAACGACCCACCTTATACCGATCTGCGACAAACTTGCATAGTTTCGTCAAACATCGATCGTTTCGAGTGGTAGGCAATCCGGCCGTCAATGGTGATTCATGGCCTGACAGATATAAACAACTATAACTCCGCTTCTATTCGTCGTATGCAAATCTGCGACATAGCAATTTGTAGCTTAAAACACGGCAAATCGACCCACGTTATACCGATCTGCGAAGAACTTGCATAGTTTCGGCAAACGTTGATCATTCCGAGTGGTAGACAATCCGGCCGTCAATGGTGATTCATGGCCTGACAGATATAAACAACAATAACTCCGCTTCTATTCGTCGTATGCGAATCTGCGACAGAGCAACTTGTAGCTTAAAACACGGCCAAACGACCCACCTTATACCGATCTGCGACGAACTTGCATAGTTTCGTCAAACGTCGATCGTTCCGAGTGGTAGGCAATCCGGCCGTCAATGGTGATTCATGGCCTCACCAGATATAAACAACAATAACTCCGCTTGTATTCGTCGTATGCAAATCTGCGACATAGCAATTTGTAGCTTAAGACACGGCACATCGACCCACCTTATACCGATCTGCGAAGAACTTGCATAGTTTCGGCAAACGTCGATCGTTCCGAGTGGTTGGCAATCCGGCCGTCAATGGTGATTCATGGCCTGACAGATATAAACAACTATAACTCCGCTTCTATTCGTCGTATGCAAATCTGCGACATAGCAATTTGTGGCCTAAAACACGGCCCAACGACCCACCTTATACCGATCTGCGATGAACTTGCATAGTTTCGTCAAACATCGATCGTTCCGAGTGGTAGGCAATCCGGTCGTCAATGGTGATTCATGGCCCGACAGATATAAACAACTATAACTCCGCTTCTATTCGTCGTATGCAAATCTGCGACATAGCAATTTGTAGCTTAAAGCACGACACATCGACCCACCTTATACCGATCTGCGACGAACTTGCATAGTTTCGTCAATCGTCGATCGTTCCGCGTGGTAGGCAATTCGGCCGTCAATGGTGATTCATAGCCTCACAGATATAAACACCTTAAACTTGGCTTCTATTCGTCGTATGCGAATCTGCGACATAGCAATTTGTAGCTTAAAACACGGCCCAACGACCCACCTTATACCGATCTGCGACGAACTTGCATATTTTCGTCAAACGTCGATCGTTCCGCGTAGTAGGCAATCCTGTCGTCAATGGTGATTAATGGCCTCACAGATATAAACAACTATAACTCCGCTTCTATTCGTCGTATGCGAAACTGCGACATAGCAACGTGTAGCATAAAACACGGCCAAACGACCCACTTTATACCGATCTGCGACGAACTTGCATAGTTTCGTCAAACGTCGATCGTTCCGAGTGGTAGGCAATCCGGCCGTCGATGGTGATTCATGGCCTCACAGATATAGCCAACTATAACTCCGCTTCTATTCGTCGTATGCAAATCTGCGACATAGCAAATTTGTAGCCTAAAACACGACACATCGAGCCATCTTATACCGATCTGCGACGAACTTGCATAGTTTCGTCAAACATCGGTCGTTTCGAGTGGAAAGCAATCCGGTCGTCAATGGTGATTCATGGCCTGACACATATAAACAACTATAACTCCGCTTCTATTCGACGTATGCGAATCTGCGACATAGCAATTTGTAGCTTAAAACACGACACATCGACCCACCTTATACCGATCTGCGACGAACTTGCATAGTTTTGTCAAACGTCGATCGTTCCGAGTGGTAGGCAATCCGGCCGTCAATGGTGATTCATGGCCTCACCAGATATAAACAACAATAACTCCGCTTGTATTCGTCGTATGCAAATCTGCGACATAGCAATTTGTAGCTTAAGACACGGCACATCGACCCACCTTATACCGATCTGCGAAGAACTTGCATAGTTTCGGCAAACGTCGATCGTTCCGAGTGGTAGGCAATCCGGCCGTCAATGGTGATTCATGGCCTGACAGATATAAACAACTATAACTCCGCTTCTATTCGTCGTATGCGAATCTGCGACATAGCAATTTGTAGCTTAAAACACGGCCCAACGACTCACCTTATACCGATCTGCGAAGAACTTGCATAGTTTCGTCAAACGTCGATCGTTCCGAGTGGTAGGCAATCCTGTCGTCAATGGTGATTAATGGCCTCACAGACATAAACAACTATAACTCCGCTTCTATTCGTCGTATGCAAATCTGCGGCATAGCAATTTGTAGCGTAAAACACGGCACATCGACCCACCTTATACCGATCTTCGAAGAACTTACATAGTTTCGTCAAACGTCGATCGTTCCGAGTGGTAGGCAATCCGGCCGTCAATG
The DNA here is from genome assembly GCA_914767735.1 of Anoplius nigerrimus. Taxonomy (NCBI): domain Eukaryota; kingdom Metazoa; phylum Arthropoda; class Insecta; order Hymenoptera; family Pompilidae; genus Anoplius; species Anoplius nigerrimus. The sequence continues at coordinate 550,803 of CAJZBX010000099.1, read as the reverse complement.
GTGATTTATGGCCTCACAGATATAAACAACAATAACTCCGCTTCTATTCGTCGTATGCAAATCTGCGACATAGCAATTTGTGGCCTAAAACACGGCCCAACGACCCACCTTATACCGATCTGCGATGAACTTGCATATTTTCGTCAAACGTCGATCGTTCCGCGTGGTAGGCAATCCTGTCGTCAATGGTGATTAATGGCCTCACAGATATAAACAACTATAACTCCGCATCTATTCGTCGTATGCAAATCTGCGACATAGCAGTTTGTAGCTTAAAACACGGCCCAACGACCCACCTTATACCGATCTGCGATGAACTTGCATAGTTTCGTCAAACATCGATCGTTCCGAGTGGTAGGCAATCCGGCCGTCAATGGTGATTCATGGCCTCACAGATATAAACAACAATAACTCCGCTTCTATTCGTCGTATGCAAATCTGCGACATAGCAATTTGTGGCCTAAAACACGGCCCAACGACCCACCTTATACCGATCTGCGATGAACTTGCATATTTTCGTCAAACGTCGATCGTTCCGCGTGGTAGACGATCCTGTCGTCAATGGTGATTAATGGCCTCACAGATATAAACAACTATAACTCCGCTTCTATTCGTCGTATGCGAAACTGCGACATACCAGTTTGTAGCTTAAAACACGGCCCAACGACCCACCTTATATCCATCTGCGACGAACTTGCATAGTTTCGTCAATCGTCGATCGTTCCGCGTGGTAGGCAATTCGGCCGTCAATGGTGATTCATAGCCTCACAGATATAAACACCTTAAACTTGGCTTCTATTCGTCGTATGCGAATCTGCGACATAGCAATTTGTAGCTTAAAACACGGCCCAACGACCCACCTTATACCGATCTGCGACGAACTTGCATATTTTCGTCAAACGTCGATCGTTCCGCGTAGTAGGCAATCCTGTCGTCAATGGTGATTAATGGCCTCACAGATATAAACAACTATAACTCCGCTTCTATTCGTCGTATGCGAAACTGCGACATAGCAACGTGTAGCTTAAAACACGGCCAAACGACCCACTTTATACCGATCTGCGACGAACTTGCATAGTTTCGTCAAACGTCGATCGTTCCGAGTGGTAGGCAATCCGGCCGTCGATGGTGATTCATGGCCTCACAGATATAGCCAACTATAACTCCGCTTCTATTCGTCGTATGCAAATCTGCGACATAGCAAATTTGTAGCCTAAAACACGACACATCGAGCCATCTTATACCGATCTGCGACGAACTTGCATAGTTTCGTCAAACATCGGTCGTTTCGAGTGGAAAGCAATCCGGTCGTCAATGGTGATTCATGGCCTGACACATATAAACAACTATAACTCCGCTTCTATTCGACGTATGCGAATCTGCGACATAGCAATTTGTAGCTTAAAACACGACACATCGACCCACCTTATACCGATCTGCGACGAACTTGCATAGTTTCGTCAAACGTCGATCGTTCCGAGTGGTAGGCAATCCGGTCGTCAATGGTGATTAATGGCCTCACAGATATAAACATCGATAACTCCGCTTGTATTCGTCGTATGCGAATCTGCGACATAGAAACTTGTAGATTAAAACACGGCCCAACGACCCATCTTATACCGATCTGCGACGAACTTGCATAGATTCGTCAAACGTCGGTCAATCCGAGTGGTAGGCAATTCGGCCGTCGATGGTGATTCATAGCCTCACAGATATAGCCAACTATAACTCCGCTTCTATTCGTCGTATGCGAATCTGCGACATAGCAATTTGTAGCTTAAAACACGGCCCAACGACTCACCTTATACCGATCTGCGAAGAACTTGCATAGTTTCGTCAAACGTCGATCGTTCCGAGTGGTAGGCAATCCTGTCGTCAATGGTGATTAATGGCCTCACAGACATAAACAACTATAACTCCGCTTCTATTCGTCGTATGCAAATCTGCGGCATAGCAATTTGTAGCGTAAAACACGGCACATCGACCCACCTTATACCGATCTTCGAAGAACTTACATAGTTTCGTCAAACGTCGATCGTTCCGAGTGGTAGGCAATCCGGCCGTCAATGGTGATTCATGGCCTCACAGATATAAACAACAATAACTCCGCTTCTATTCGTCGTATGCAAATCTGCGACATAGCAATTTGTGGCCTAAAACACGGCCCAACGACCCACCTTATACCGATCTGCGATGAACTTGCATATTTTCGTCAAACGTCGATCGTTCCGCGTGGTAGGCAATCCTGTCGTCAATGGTGATTAATGGCCTCACAGATATAAACAGCAATAACTCCGCTTCTATTCGTCGTATGCAAATCTGCGACATAGCAATTTGTGGCCTAAAACACGGCCCAACGACCCACCTTTTACCGATCTGCGACGAACTTGCATAGTTTCGTCAATCGTCGATCGTTCCGCGTGGTAGGCAATTCGGCCGTCAATGGTGATTCATAGCCTCACAGATATAAACACCTAAAACTTGGCTTCTATTCTTCGTATGCAAATCTGCGACATAGCAATTTGTAGCTTAAAACACGGCAAATCGACCCACGTTATACCGATCTGCGAAGAACTTGCATAGTTTCGGCAAACGTTGATCATTCCGAGTGGTAGACAATCCGGCCGTCAATGGTGATTCATGGCCTCACAGATATAAACAACAATAACTCCGCTTCTATTCGTCGTATGCGAATCTGCGACAGAGCAACTTGTAGCTTAAAGCACGACACATCGACCCACCTTATACCGATCTGCGACGAACTTGCATAGTTTCGCCAAACGTCGATCGTTCCGCGTGGTAGGCAATCCTGTCGTCAATGGTGATTAATGGCCTCACAGATATAAACATCGATAAGTCCGCTTCTATTCGTCGTATGCGAATCTGCGACATAGCAACTTGTAGCTAAAAACACGGCCCAACGACCCACTTTATACCGATCTGCGACGAACTTGCATAGTTTCGTCAAACGTTGATCGTTCCGAGTGGTAGGCAATCCGGCCGTCAATGGTGATTAATGGCCACACAGATATAAACAACTATAACTCCGCTTCTATTCGTCGTATTCGAAACTGCGACATAGCAATTTGTAGCTTAAAACACGGCCCAACGACCCACCTTATACCGATCTGCGAAGAACTTGCATAGTTTCGTCAAACGTCGATCGTTCCGAGTGGTAGGCAATCCGGCCGTCGATGGTGATTCATGGCCTCACAGATATAGCCAACTATAACTCCGCTTCTATTCGTCGTATGCAAATCTGCGACATAGCAATTTGTAGCTTAAAGCACGACACAACGACCCACCTTATACCGATCTGCGACAAACTTGCATAGTTTCGTCAAACATCGATCGTTTCGAGTGGTAGGCAATCCGGCCGTCAATGGTGATTCATGGCCTGACAGATATAAACAACTATAACTCCGCTTCTATTCGTCGTATGCAAATCTGCGACATAGCAATTTGTAGCTTAAAACACGGCAAATCGACCCACGTTATACCGATCTGCGAAGAACTTGCATAGTTTCGGCAAACGTTGATCATTCCGAGTGGTAGACAATCCGGCCGTCAATGGTGATTCATGGCCTCACAGATATAAACAACAATAACTCCGCTTCTATTCGTCGTATGCGAATCTGCGACAGAGCAACTTGTAGCTTAAAACACGGCCAAACGACCCACCTTATACCGATCTGCGACGAACTTGCATACTTTCGTCAAACGTCGATCGTTCCGAGTGGTAGGCAATCCGGCCGTCAATGGTGATTCATGGCCTCACCAGATATAAACAACTATAACTCCGCTTCTATTCGTCGTATGCAAATCTGCGACATAGCAATTTGTAGCTTAAGACACGGCACATCGACCCACCTTATACCGATCTGCGAAGAACTTGCATAATTTCGGCAAACGTCGATCGTTCCGAGTGGTAGGCAATCCGGCCGTCAATGGTGATTCATGGCCTGACAGATATAAACAACAATGACTCCGCTTTTATTCGTCGTATGCAAATCTGCGACATAGCAATTTGTGGCCTAAAACACGGCACAACGACCCACCTTATACCGATCTGCGACGAACTTGCATAGTTTAGTCAAACGTCGATCGTTCCGTGTGGTAGGCAATCCGGTCGTCAATGGTGATTCATGGCCCGACAGATATACACAACTATAACTCCGCTTCTATTCGTCGTATGCAAATCTGCGACATAGCAATTTGTAGCTTAAAGCACGACACATCGACCAACCTTATACCGATCTGCGACGAACTTGCATAGTTTCGTCAAACGTCGATCGTTCCGAGTGGAAGGCAATCCTGTCGTCAATGGTGATTAATGGCCTCACAGATATAAACATCGATAACTCCGCTTCTATTCGTCGTATGCGAATCTGCGACATAGCAACTTGTAGCTTAAAACACGGCCCAACGACCCACTTTATACCGATCTGCGACGAACTTGCATAGTTTCGTCAAACGTTGATCGTTCCGAGTGGTAGGCAATCCGGCCGTCAATGGTGATTAATGGCCACACAGATATAAACAACTATAACTCCGCTTCTATTCGTCGTATGCGAAACTGCGACATAGCAATTTGTAGCTTAAAACACGGCCCAACGACCCACCTTATACCGATCTGCGAAGAACTTGCATAGTTTCGTCAAACGTCGATCGTTCCGAGTGGTAGGCAATCCGGCCGTCGATGGTGATTCATGGCCTCACAGATATAGCCAACTATAACTCCGCTTCTATTCGTCGTATGCAAATCTGCGACATAGCAATTTGTAGCTTAAAGCACGACACAACGACCCACCTTATACCGATCTGCGACAAACTTGCATAGTTTCGTCAAACATCGATCGTTTCGAGTGGTAGGCAATCCGGCCGTCAATGGTGATTCATGGCCTGACAGATATAAACAACTATAACTCCGCTTCTATTCGTCGTATGCAAATCTGCGACATAGCAATTTGTAGCTTAAAACACGGCAAATCGACCCACGTTATACCGATCTGCGAAGAACTTGCATAGTTTCGGCAAACGTTGATCATTCCGAGTGGTAGACAATCCGGCCGTCAATGGTGATTCATGGCCTGACAGATATAAACAACAATAACTCCGCTTCTATTCGTCGTATGCGAATCTGCGACAGAGCAACTTGTAGCTTAAAACACGGCCAAACGACCCACCTTATACCGATCTGCGACGAACTTGCATAGTTTCGTCAAACGTCGATCGTTCCGAGTGGTAGGCAATCCGGCCGTCAATGGTGATTCATGGCCTCACCAGATATAAACAACAATAACTCCGCTTGTATTCGTCGTATGCAAATCTGCGACATAGCAATTTGTAGCTTAAGACACGGCACATCGACCCACCTTATACCGATCTGCGAAGAACTTGCATAGTTTCGGCAAACGTCGATCGTTCCGAGTGGTAGGCAATCCGGCCGTCAATGGTGATTCATGGCCTGACATATATAAACAACTATAACTCCGCTTCTATTCGTCGTATGCGAATCTGCGACATAGCAATTTGTAGCTTAAAACACGACACATCGACCCACCTTATACCGATCTGCGACGAACTTGCATAGTTTCGTCAAACGTCGATCGTTCCGAGTGGTAGGCAATCCGGTCGTCAATGGTGATCAATGGCCTCACAGATATAAACATCGATAACTCCGCTTCTATTTGTCGTACGCAAATCTGCGGCATAGCAATTTGTAGCCTAAAACACGGCACATCGAGCCACCTTATACCGATCTTCGAAGAACTTACATAGTTTCGTCAAACGTCGATCGTTCCGAGTGGTAGGCAATCCGGCCGTCAATGGTGATTCATGGCCTGACATATATAAACAACTATAACTCCGCTTCTATTCGTCGTATGCGAATCTGCGACATAGCAATTTGTAGCTTAAAACACGACACATCGACCCACCTTATACCGATCTGCGACGAACTTGCATAGTTTCGTCAAACGTCGATCGTTCCGAGTGGTAGGCAATCCTGTCGTCAATGGTGATTAATGGCCTCACAGACATAAACAACTATAACTCCGCTTCTATTCGTCGTATGCAAATCTGCGACATAGCAATTTGTAGCGTAAAACACGGCACATCGACCCACCTTATACCGATCTTCGAAGAACTTACATAGTTTCGTCAAACGTCGATCGTTCCGAGTGGTAGGCAATCCGGCCGTCAATGGTGATTCATGGCCTCACAGATATAAACAACAATAACTCCGCTTCTATTCGTCGTATGCAAATCTGCGACATAGCAATTTGTGGCCTAAAACACGGCCCAACGACCCACCTTATACCGATCTGCGATGAACTTGCATATTTTCGTCAAACGTCGATCGTTCCGCGTGGTAGACAATCCTGTCGTCAATGGTGATTAATGGCCTCACAGATATAAACAACTATAACTCCGCTTCTATTCGTCGTATGCGAAACTGCGACATACCAGTTTGTAGCTTAAAACACGGCCCAACGACCCACCTTATACCCATCTGCGACGAACTTGCATAGTTTCGTCAATCGTCGATCGTTCCGCGTGGTAGGCAATTCGGCCGTCAATGGTGATTCATAGCCTCACAGATATAAACACCTTAAACTTGGCTTCTATTCGTCGTATGCGAATCTGCGACATAGCAATTTGTAGCCTAAAACACGGCCCAACGACCCACCTTATACCGATCTGCGAAGAACTTGCATAGTTTCGTCAAACGTCGATCGTTCCGCGTGGTAGGCAATCCTGTCGTCAATGGTGATTGATAGCCTCACAGATATAAACAACTATAACTCCGCTTCTATTCGTCGTATGCAAGTCTGCGACATAGCAATTTGTAGCGTAAAACACGGCACATCGACCCACCTTATACCGATCTGCGAAGAACTTGTATAGTTTCGTCAAACATCGATCGTTCCGAGTGGTAGGCAATCCGGTCGTCAATGGTGATTCATGGCCCGACAGATATAAACAACTATAACTCCGCTTCTATTCGTCGTATGCAAATCTGCGACATAGCAATTTGTAGCTTAAAGCACGACACATCGACCCACCTTATACCGATCTGCGACGAATTTGCATAGTTTCGTCAAACTTCGATCGTTCCGAGTGGTAGGCAATCCGGTCGTCAATGGTGATTAATGGCCTCACAGATATAAACAACTATAACTCCGCTTCTATTCGTCGTATGCAAATCTGCGACATAGCAATTTGTAGCGTAAAACACGGCACATCGACCCACCTTATACCGATCTGCGAAGAACTTACATAGTTTCGTCAAACGTCGATCGTTCCGAGTGGTAGGCAATCCGGCCGTCAATGGTGATTCATGGCCTTACAGATATAAACAACAATGACTCCGCTTTTATTCGTCGTATGCAAATCTGCGACATAGCAATTTGTGGCCTAAAACACGGCCCAACGACCCACCTTATACCGATCTGCGACGAACTTGCATAGTTTCGTCAAACGTCGATCGTTCCGAGTGGTAGGCAATCCTGTCGTCAATGGTGATTAATGGCCTCACAGATATAGCCAACTATAACTCCGCTTCTATTCGTCGTATGCAAATCTGCGACATAGCAATTTGTAGCTTAAAGCACGACACAACGACCCACCTTATACCGATCTGCGACAAACTTGCATAGTTTCGTCAAACATCGATCGTTTCGAGTGGTAGGCAATCCGGCCGTCAATGGTGATTCATGGCCTGACAGATATAAACAACTATAACTCCGCTTCTATTCGTCGTATGCAAATCTGCGACATAGCAATTTGTAGCTTAAAACACGGCAAATCGACCCACGTTATACCGATCTGCGAAGAACTTGCATAGTTTCGGCAAACGTTGATCATTCCGAGTGGTAGACAATCCGGCCGTCAATGGTGATTCATGGCCTGACAGATATAAACAACAATAACTCCGCTTCTATTCGTCGTATGCGAATCTGCGACAGAGCAACTTGTAGCTTAAAACACGGCCAAACGACCCACCTTATACCGATCTGCGACGAACTTGCATAGTTTCGTCAAACGTCGATCGTTCCGAGTGGTAGGCAATCCGGCCGTCAATGGTGATTCATGGCCTCACCAGATATAAACAACAATAACTCCGCTTGTATTCGTCGTATGCAAATCTGCGACATAGCAATTTGTAGCTTAAGACACGGCACATCGACCCACCTTATACCGATCTGCGAAGAACTTGCATAGTTTCGGCAAACGTCGATCGTTCCGAGTGGTAGGCAATCCGGCCGTCAATGGTGATTCATGGCCTGACATATATAAACAACTATAACTCCGCTTCTATTCGTCGTATGCGAATCTGCGACATAGCAATTTGTAGCTTAAAACACGACACATCGACCCACCTTATACCGATCTGCGACGAACTTGCATAGTTTCGTCAAACGTCGATCGTTCCGAGTGGTAGGCAATCCGGTCGTCAATGGTGATCAATGGCCTCACAGATATAAACATCGATAACTCCGCTTCTATTCGTCGTACGCAAATCTGCGGCATAGCAATTTGTAGCCTAAAACACGGCACATCGAGCCACCTTATACCGATCTTCGAAGAACTTACATAGTTTCGTCAAACGTCGATCGTTCCGAGTGGTAGGCAATCCGGCCGTCAATGGTGATTCATGGCCTGACATATATAAACAACTATAACTCCGCTTCTATTCGTCGTATGCGAATCTGCGACATAGCAATTTGTAGCTTAAAACACGACACATCGACCCACCTTATACCGATCTGCGACGAACTTGCATAGTTTCGTCAAACGTCGATCGTTCCGAGTGGTAGGCAATCCTCTCGTCAATGGTGATTAATGGCCTCACAGACATAAACAACTATAACTCCGCTTCTATTCGTCGTATGCAAATCTGCGACATAGCAATTTGTAGCGTAAAACACGGCACATCGACCCACCTTATACCGATCTTCGAAGAACTTACATAGTTTCGTCAAACGTCGATCGTTCCGAGTGGTAGGCAATCCGGCCGTCAATGGTGATTCATGGCCTCACAGATATAAACAACAATAACTCCGCTTCTATTCGTCGTATGCAAATCTGCGACATAGCAATTTGTGGCCTAAAACACGGCCCAACGCCCCACCTTATACCGATCTGCGATGAACTTGCATATTTTCGTCAAACGTCGATCGTTCCGCGTGGTAGACAATCCTGTCGTCAATGGTGATTAATGGCCTCACAGATATAAACAACTATAACTCCGCTTCTATTCGTCGTATGCGAAACTGCGACATACCAGTTTGTAGCTTAAAACACGGCCCAACGACCCACCTTATACCCATCTGCGACGAACTTGCATAGTTTCGTCAATCGTCGATCGTTCCGCGTGGTAGGCAATTCGGCCGTCAATGGTGATTCATAGCCTCACAGATATAAACACCTTAAACTTGGCTTCTATTCGTCGTATGCGAATCTGCGACATAGCAATTTGTAGCTTAAAACACGGCCCAACGACCCACCTTATACCGATCTGCGAAGAACTTGCATAGTTTCGTCAAACGTCGATCGTTCCGCGTGGTAGGCAATCCTGTCGTCAATGGTGATTGATAGCCTCACAGATATAAACAACTATAACTCCGCTTCTATTCGTCGTATGCAAGTCTGCGACATAGCAATTTGTAGCGTAAAACACGGCACATCGACCCACCTTATACCGATCTGCGAAGAACTTGTATAGTTTCGTCAAACATCGATCGTTCCGAGTGGTAGGCAATCCGGTCGTCAATGGTGATTCATGGCCCGACAGATATAAACAACTATAACTCCGCTTCTATTCGTCGTATGCAAATCTGCGACATAGCAATTTGTAGCTTAAAGCACGACACATCGACCCACCTTATACCGATCTGCGACGAATTTGCATAGTTTCGTCAAACTTCGATCGTTCCGAGTGGTAGGCAATCCGGTCGTCAATGGTGATTAATGGCCTCACAGATATAAACAACTATAACTCCGCTTCTATTCGTCGTATGCAAATCTGCGACATAGCAATTTGTAGCGTAAAACACGGCACATCGACCCACCTTATACCGATCTGCGAAGAACTTACATAGTTTCGTCAAACGTCGATCGTTCCGAGTGGTAGGCAATCCGGCCGTCAATGGTGATTCATGGCCTTACAGATATAAACAACAATGACTCCGCTTTTATTCGTCGTATGCAAATCTGCGACATAGCAATTTGTGGCCTAAAACACGGCCCAACGACCCACCTTATACCGATCTGCGACGAACTTGCATAGTTTCGTCAAACGTCGATCGTTCCGAGTGGTAGGCAATCCTGTCGTCAATGGTGATTAATGGCCTCACAGATATAGCCAACTATAACTCCGCTTCTATTCGTCGTATGCAAATCTGCGACATAGCAATTTGTAGCTTAAAGCACGACACAACGACCCACCTTATACCGATCTGCGACAAACTTGCATAGTTTCGTCAAACATCGATCGTTTCGAGTGGTAGGCAATCCGGCCTTCAATGGTGATTCAGGGCCTGACAGATATAAACAACTATAACTCCGCTTCTATTCGTCGTATGCAAATCTGCGACATAGCAATTTGTAGCTTAAAACACGGCAAATCGACCCACGTTATACCGATCTGCGAAGAACTTGCATAGTTTCGTCAAACATCGATCGTTCCGAGTGGTAGGCAATCCGGTCGTCAATGGTGATTCATGGCCCGACAGATATAAACAACTATAACTCCGCTTCTATTCGTCGTATGCAAATCTGCGACATAGCAATTTGTAGCTTAAAGCACGACACATCGACCCACCTTATACCGATCTGCGACGAATTTGCATAGTTTCGTCAAACTTCGATCGTTCCGAGTGGTAGGCAATCCGGTCGTCAATGGTGATTAATGGCCTCACAGATATAAACATCGATAACTCCGCTTCTATTCGTCGTATGCGAATCTGCGACATAGCAACTTGTAGCTTAAAACACGGCCCAACGACCCACTTTATACCGATCTGCGACGAACTTGCATAGTTTCGTCAAACGTTGATCGTTCCGAGTGGTAGGCAATCCGGCCGTCGATGGTGATTCATGGCCTCACAGATATATCCAACTATAACTCCGCTTCTATTCGTCGTATGCAAATCTGCAACATAGCAATTTGTAGCTTAAAGCACGACACATCGACCCACCTTATACCGATCTGCGACGAACTTGCATAGTTTCGCCAAACGTCGATCGTTCCGAGTGGTAGGCAATCCTGTCGTCAATGGTGATTAATGGCCTCACAGATATAAACAACTATAACTCCGCTTCTATTCGTCGTATGCGAAACTGCGACATAGCAATTTGTAGCTTAAAACACGGCCCAACGACCCACCTTATACCGATCTGCGAAGAACTTGCATAGTTTCGTCAAACGTCGATTGTTCCGAGTGGTAGGCAATCCGGCCGTCAATGGTGATTCATGGCCTCACAGATATAAACAACAGTAACTCCGCTTTTATTCGTCGTATGCAAATCTGCGACATAGCAATTTGTGGCCTAAAACACGGCCCAACGACCCACCTTATACCGATCTGCGACGAACTTGCATAGTTTCGTCAAACGTCGATCGTTCCGAGTGGTAGGCAATCCTGTCGTCAATGGTGATTAATGGCCTCACAGATATAAACAACTATAACTCCGCTTCTATTCGTCGTATGCAAATCTGCGACATAGCAATTTGTAGCGTAAAACACGGCACATCGACCCACCTTATACCGATCTGCGAAGAACTTACATAGTTTCGTCAAACGTCGATCGTTCCGAGTGGTAGGCAATCCGGCCGTCAATGGTGATTCATGGCCTTACAGATATAAACAACAATGACTCCGCTTTTATTCGTCGTATGCAAATCTGCGACATAGCAATTTGTGGCCTAAAACACGGCCCAACGACCCACCTTATACCGATCTGCGACGAACTTGCATAGTTTCGTCAAACGTCGATCGTTCCGAGTGGTAGGCAATCCTGTCGTCAATGGTGATTAATGGCCTCACAGATATAGCCAACTATAACTCCGCTTCTATTCGTCGTATGCAAATCTGCGACATAGCTATTTGTAGCTTAAAGCACGACACAACGACCCACCTTATACCGATCTGCGACAAACTTGCATAGTTTCGTCAAACATCGATCGTTTCGAGTGGTAGGCAATCCGGCCTTCAATGGTGATTCAGGGCCTGACAGATATAAACAACTATAACTCCGCTTCTATTCGTCGTATGCAAATCTGCGACATAGCAATTTGTAGCTTAAAACACGGCAAATCGACCCACGTTATACCGATCTGCGAAGAACTTGCATAGTTTCGGCAAACGTTGATCATTTCGAGTGGTAGACAATCCGGCCGTCAATGGTGATTCATGGCCTGACAGATATAAACACAATAACTCCGCTTCTATTCGTCGTATGCGAATCTGCGACAGAGCAACTTGTAGCTTAAAACACGGCCAAACGACCCACCTTATACCGATCTGCGACGAACTTGCATAGTTTCGTCAAACGTCGATCGTTCCGAGTGGTAGGCAATCCGGCCGTCAATGGTGATTCATGGCCTCACCAGATATAAACAACAATAACTCCGCTTGTATTCGTCGTATGCAAATCTGCGACATAGCAATTTGTAGCTTAAGACACGGCACATCGACCCACCTTATACCGATCTGCGAAGAACTTGCATAGTTTCGGCAAACGTCGATCGTTCCGAGTGGTAGGCAATCCGGCCGTCAATGGTGATTCATGGCCTGACAGATATAAACAACTATAACTCCGCTTCTATTCGTCGTACGCAAAGCTGTGACATAGCAATCTGTAGCCTAAAAACACGACACATCGAGCCACCTTATACCGATCTGCGACGAACGTGCATAGTTTCGTCAAATGTCGATCGTTCCGAGTGGTAGGCAATCCGGTCGTCAATGGTGATTTTTGGCCTCACAGATATAAACATCGATAACTCCGCTTCTATTCGTCGTATGGGAATCTGCGGCATAGAAACTTGTAGCTTAAAACACGGCCCAACGAGCCACCTTATACCGATCTGGGACAAACTTGCATAGTTTTGTCAAACATCGATCGTTTCGAGTGGTAGGCAATCCGGCCGTCAATGGTGATTCATGGCCTGACAGATATAAACAACTATAACTCCGCTTCTATTCATCGTACGCAAAGCTGCGACATAGCAATCTGTAGCCTAAAACACGACACATCGAGCCACCTTATACCGATCTGCGACGAACTTGCATAGTTTCGTCAAACATCGATCGTTTCGAGTGGTAGGCAATCCGGCCGTCAATGGTGATTCATGGCCTGACAGATATAAACAACTATAACTCCGCTTCTATTCGTCGTACGCAAAGCTGCGACATAGCAATCTGAAGCCTAAAACACGACATATCGAGCCACCTTATACCGATCTGCGACGAACTTGCATAGTTTCGTCAAACGTCGATCGTTCCGAGTGGTAGGCAATCCGGCCGTCAATGGTGATTCATGGCCTCACCAGATATAAACAACAATAACTCCGCTTCTATTCGTCGTATGCGAATCTGCGACATAGCAACTCGTAGCTTAAAACACAGCCCATCGACCCACCTTATACCGATCTGCGACGAACTGGCATAGTTTCGTCAAACATCGATCGTTTCGAGTGGTAGGCAATCCGGCCGTCAATGGTGATTCATGGCCTCACCAGATATAAACATCAATAACTCCGCTTCTATTCGTCGTATGCGAATCTGCGACATAGCAACTCGTAGCTTAAAACACGGCCCAACGACCCACCTTATACCGATCTGCGACGAACTTGCATAGTTTTGTCAAACATCGATCGTTTCGAGTGGTAGGCAATCCGGCCGTCAATGGTGATTTTTGGCCCGACAGATATAAACAACTATAACTCCGCTTCTATTCGTCGTATGCAAATCTGCGACATAGCAATTTGTAGCTTAAGACACGTCACATCGACCCACCTTATACCGATCTGCGAAGAACTTGCATAGTTTCGGCAAACGTCGATCGTTCCGAGTGGTAGGCAATCCGGCCGTCAATGGTGATTCATGGCCTGACAGATATAAACAACTATAACTCCGCTTCTATTCGTCGTACGCAAAGCTGCGACATAGCAACCTGAAGCCTAAAACACGACATATCGAGCCACCTTATACCGATCTGCGACGAACTTGCATAGTTTCGTCAAACGTCGATCGTTCCGAGTGGTAGGCAATCCGGTCGTCAATGGTGATCAATGGCCTCACAGATATAAATATCGATAACCCTGCTTCTATTCGTCGTATGCGAATCTGCGACATAGCAACTTGTAGCTTAAAACACGGTCCAACGACCCACCTTATACCGATCTGCGACGAACTTGCATAGTTTCGTCAAACGTCGATCGTTTCGAGTGGTAGGCAATCCGGCCGTCAATGGTGATTTTTGGCCTGACAGATATAAACAACTATAACTCCGCTTCTATTCGTCGTATGCAAATCTGCGACATAGCAATTTGTAGCTTAAGACACGGCACATCGACCCACCTTATACCGATCTGCGAAGAACTTGCATAGTTTCGGCAAACGTCGATCGTTCCGAGTGGTAAACAATCAGGCCGTCAATGGTGATTCATGGCCTGACAGATATAAACATTGATAACTCTGCTTCTATTCGTCGTATGCGAATCTGCGACATAGCAACTTGTAGCTTAAAACACGGCGCAACGACCCACCTTATACCGATCTGCGACGAACTTGCATAGTTTCGTCAAACGTCGATCGTTTCGAGTGGTAGGCAATCCGGCCGTCAATGGTGATTTTTGGCCTGACAGATATAAACAACTATAACTCCGCTTCTATTCGTCGTATGCAAATCTGCGACATAGCAATTTGTAGCTTAAGACACGGCACATCGACCCACCTTATACCGATCTGCGAAGAACTTGCATAGTTTCGGCAAACGTCGATCGTTCCGAGTGGTAAACAATCAGGCCGTCAATGGTGATTTTTGGCCTGACAGATATAAACAACTATAACTCCGCTTCTATTCGTCGTATGCAAATCTGCGACATAGCAATTTGTAGCTTAAAGCACGACACAACGACCCACCTTATACCGATCTGCGACAAACTTGCATAGTTTCGTCAAACATCGATCGTTTCGAGTGGTAGGCAATCCGGCCGTCAATGGTGATTCATGGCCTGACAGATATAAACAACTATAACTCCGCTTCTATTCGTCGTATGCAAATCTGCGACATAGCAATTTGTAGCTTAAAACACGGCAAATCGACCCACGTTATACCGATCTGCGAAGAACTTGCATAGTTTCGGCAAACGTTGATCATTCCGAGTGGTAGACAATCCGGCCGTCAATGGTGATTCATGGCCTGACAGATATAAACAACAATAACTCCGCTTCTATTCGTCGTATGCGAATCTGCGACAGAGCAACTTGTAGCTTAAAACACGGCCAAACGACCCACCTTATACCGATCTGCGACGAACTTGCATAGTTTCGTCAAACGTCGATCGTTCCGAGTGGTAGGCAATCCGGCCGTCAATGGTGATTCATGGCCTCACCAGATATAAACAACAATAACTCCGCTTGTATTCGTCGTATGCAAATCTGCGACATAGCAATTTGTAGCTTAAGACACGGCACATCGACCCACCTTATACCGATCTGCGAAGAACTTGCATAGTTTCGTCAAACGTCGATCGTTCCGAGTGGTAGGCAATCCGGCCGTCGATGGTGATTCATGGCCTCACAGATATAGCCAACTATAACTCCGCTTCTATTCGTCGTATGCAAATCTGCGACATAGCAATTTGTAGCTTAAAGCACGACACAACGACCCACCTTATACCGATCTGCGACAAACTTGCATAGTTTCGTCAAACATCGATCGTTTCGAGTGGTAGGCAATCCGGCCGTCAATGGTGATTCATGGCCTGACAGATATAAACAAATATAACTCCGCTTCTATTCGTCGTATGCAAATCTGCGACATAGCAATTTGTAGCTTAAAACACGGCAAATCGACCCACGTTATACCGATCTGCGAAGAACTTGCATAGTTTCGGCAAACGTTGATCATTCCGAGTGGTAGACAATCCGGCCGTCAATGGTGATTCATGGCCTGACAGATATAAACAACAATAACTCCGCTTCTATTCGTCGTATGCGAATCTGCGACAGAGCAACTTTTAGCTTAAAACACGGCCAAACAACCCACCTTATACCGATCTGCGACGAACTTGCATAGTTTCGTCAAACGTCGATCGTTCCGAGTGGTAGGCAATCCGGCCGTCAATGGTGATTCATGGCCTCACCAGATATAAACAACAATAACTCCGCTTGTATTCGTCGTATGCAAATCTGCGACATAGCAATTTGTAGCTTAAGACACGGCACATCGACCCACCTTATACCGATCTGCGAAGAACTTACATAGTTTCGTCAAACGTCGATCGTTCCGAGTGGTAGGCAATCCGGCCGTCAATGGTGATTCATGGCCTTACAGATATAAACAACAATGACTCCGCTTTTATTCGTCGTATGCAAATCTGCGACATAGCAATTTGTGGCCTAAAACACGGCACAACGACCCACCTTATACCGATCTGCGACGAACTTGCATAGTTTAGTCAAACGTCGATCGTTCCGAGTGGTAGGCAATCCGGCCGTCAATGGTGATTCATGGCCTCACCAGATATAAACAACAATAACTCCGCTTGTATTCGTCGTATGCAAATCAGTAGTAGGAAAGTAGCCGATTCTACGCCACTTTGAAGGTCAACCCCCCATTTGCCGAATCTACGCCAGCAAGGTCACAAGGTTTTTTGTCATTTTCCGATCCTAGGCCAGGGTTTTTTGTCATTATCCGATTCTACACCAGCAAGGTCACAAGGTTTTGATACCATTTGCCGATTCTGCGCCATGAATCGCGTCCTTGACGAACATCGTTGTTTTGTTTGCAAGGTCACAAGGTTTTGATGCCATTTGCCGATTCTGCGACACGATTCGCAACATCGTTGTTTCGTTTGCTCATTTTTCTATTCCGCCCCATGCCTCGCGACCTTGGGGGGAAAAAACGCTCATTCGAAATCGATTCGACCGGACCTTCGCTTATCTTTCGTGCAAAACGCCCTTCAACTTGTTTTGCGGTTTTCCGCTAAATAAATGATATCGGTAAAAAACAAACGACCATATCACATCATCCGATGCGGTTCATCCGGTGCCGTTTTATTCCAGTACGCAAAAAAAAAAAAACGGTAAGTGTTTCGATTATTCTACATCTAAGCTTATCATTTTTTGGGCGCAGCGGTTTTCCTTAAAGCGAGTGGTGCGTGAGGTGAAGCTGGTTGCACCAGTTCGATAGCGGCTGCAATTCATCATCCGCTGCATCGGTTTTCCTTAAGGCGAGTGGTGCGCGCGGTTTTCCTTGAAGCTAGTGGTGCGTGAGGCGAAACGGGTTGCAGATAGGGTATCGTTTTGAAAAACATAGGGAGCGGTGTGTGTGTGTGTGATGAGTGGTGGAGAGGGAATCGTTTCGATAGTGGATATATCACATCATTCGGTGCAGCGCACTACATCAATTTCAGCTAGACATCTACCAACGTCACATCGTTTCTCGCATCGCACCGCACATTATTGCGTCAAGTCGAAATAATGAAAGATAGTTACATGATCGTGGCGATGAACGTTGATATGAAAACGCTGTATAATAAATTTCGAGAGGACATCGTCTCAGACGTCGACGTTGTTCGAAACGGTATAATTTCGAAATTAAGACGGTCAAGGATACTAAAGATGGGTGACATTGTCACCATCCTGTGGGAGCCCTCGAGAGAATTGAGAGCCGAGCGTCTGTTGACCAAATTGGAACGGTAAGTAGGGAAAAAAAAAAAAAAAAAAAAAAAAAACTCTAATACCGTACAATCTATTGTTTTTACTTTTTATTCTTTATTTTTTACTTTTCCCAGGTTGAGTATGGGCGAATTCATCGCGTTTAAAGATTCGTTACGACACCATTATCCATGGATTGCCCAGAAGATGGATGCCGAAATAAAAAAAATGATGAAGAAAATAAAATTCTAAAATAAATATTGGATGCAATCAATAAACACAAATTTACATTTTATAAGTTTTCTTTATTATTTTCTATCGAATAGTGACCCCATGGTAGAGTATTTATACAATTATCAGTAATATATCTTTTATCATCGTATAAACGTAGCGCAAATTTTCCTTCCGAAATTGTACGAACCTCGTGTAATTTTGAGCAGATACGATTTTGTCTTATCTTTTTGACCACATCATTTGAGAACAAACAATTAACATAATCTTCGAACTTAATTTCTCGGCTCACGCAACTTTTTATAACTCCTTTAGCCTTTTTGACATCAGGTTTACCATCAACTTTTATTGAATACATTTTCGATCTTAATCCCACAAAGTGTGTCATAATTTGGCCTCCATTTTCATCTTTCATCAAGCCAAGAACTTTTTTATTTGCTAAGGGTAGGCCATATATATTATCCACAGGATAATTACTAGTGTCAAAGTAGATTATATCGCGCTTCATAATATTATATATATCATCGCAGCGAAATTTATAAATTAAACTGTCTGTATCAGTATACAAAAGTTTGCAATTATATCCAAATTGTTTTTTTGCATAATCATAATGAAATCTGTACAAATATATTTTCGAAATATCTAAAATTGACATACCAATATAAATTGGTTTATCAATACGTACTTTCATTTTTTTCATTTCAATTGCAACAAAATTTTCGTTGAATACTATTGTTCTATGAAAATTCGGCCTTCCAATTAATGAGCCTAAGCAATTTCGTTTGCCATCGTTCCACGATGTAAATAATTTTATATCGACACGATTACGTACATTTTCCATTGTTTTACCAAATACCGCATTATTCATTAGTTTAAATAAATCTATTTCAAACTCTGTTCTGGCAAGAGTTCTAAGTCTAGTATTTAATTATCCGGGTATTGGCGCATCCATGGCGACTGATTAAATTGTAATATACGATGAATTTTTCTTATTACTAGACCATGCTGTAAACACTGTTGTAATGTTCGATAATGAATAACATAGTTGGATTTATGATACAGAGTAGCTAGCAATTTTTTACATTTCCCGTTCGGCGGGTTTTGAAGAGTCGGACAAAATGGTAAATCCGAATGCTCGTCGTGTATTTCATTGGGATATTCCAAATCGACTTCTAATATGTATCCTATTTCCGAATCGTCACTAATGGAATTAATTGGAAACAGATCTAACATTCTTTCATTCATCCATTTAAAATTTGCATATGGTAGTGCGTCGCACATAGCCATTCCGTATAGATTATTAATATCATAATACATTAAATAAGATGTTTCTTGACTCGAATCATACATTTTACCCATATAGCGATTATTTGCTTTCGCATGACGGTGTGAACACTGACTAAATCCTCCGCGTATACCGTTTTCGATGAATAGAATCATATCAATATCTGTTAATAATTCTAACTTTATATTAGTAATATTTAACATAACATCCCACGCATATGAAGGTAATGTACAATAATAAGCTGGATCTATCTTGTAATGTTCCATAGATTTTTTTCTAAATTTCTCAAAACTCTCGGCTAATAATAGAACATCTGTTTTTAAATATAAGTCGCTATATTCACCCAGCGTCGAAACGTTGAATTTACTCCATACGTTTTGGGCATGTTCATACTCATATCTCTCGATGTTGCGATTATGCAGTGAACTATAAAAATCGTTATATGACGGTAGACGAGTATCGTTCAGTTTCTCATAACAATCGACATATTCGTAAGGAAAAACACCCTTGCGAGTAAGTAAATTGAACAGTTCGTTATCGAGAGAAAAGTTGCTACGTAAAATTTTCATATCATTTGTATCTAAAGACGATGCGAGTCGATCTAGACTAGTATTAAGAAATTTAAACGAGTCAATAAATCTTAATTCGATAGTTATATTATTATTTCTCACGCGGGATGTGAACGATATATATTTTTCCGTTTTAACACAATGAATATCAAAAATAGAAAGATCGAATTGAGCAGATTTTTCAATAGTTAAATTATACTCATCGTATTCATAATAATAATTATTTTGTAATATGTATAGCCTACCATTTACATATTTAAATACTGAAAACGGTGCATCCGCAGATAAACTGATACCGTTAAGTAAATCATTAAGTAAAACATATTTGTTAGGTACATATCTACATTCGTCCATTTCAATTGCATACGACCCTTTATAAAAAATATATGTTTTACCGGAATTAGTTAACACTGCAGATTGTACTCCATTATATTCAAAATCATGACCGAATAATTGTTGATATGTCTTTGGATAATAATCATTCAATTTGAAGGTATCCGGGTCGAATATATAAACATTATTATTTGAAAATAGACTAATTTGACCGTTCGGTCTTTCATATATCGCGTCAACTTGTGTGAAGGTATTTGGTAAAAATTTTAACCATGATCTGATTAATTGTGGTTCCTCATATTTTCGATATTTTAAATTTAGGTAAAACGGCCAGACCCATTGTTTATAGAATATATACAAACGCTTTCTAAAAATGAAAAATTTTAAGTTATCTGTCGACAATTCACACAAGTTTGTCAATGTTGGCTTTTCCGCTGTCGACGTTGAAGAATTATCATTAGCATTATCCCCATTTTCATTCTTATCCGTATCTTTATTATCATTATTTTCATCTTCAATAACATCGTTCATATACAAATTTTGTATACCCATTATATCATCATCGCGTAGTTTAATATAATCTGTATGATTAATATGAGTGTAGAACGGT
Organism: Anoplius nigerrimus; assembly: GCA_914767735.1. NCBI lineage: Eukaryota > Metazoa > Arthropoda > Insecta > Hymenoptera > Pompilidae > Anoplius > Anoplius nigerrimus. The sequence continues at coordinate 529,878 of CAJZBX010000099.1, read as the reverse complement.
GACATAATTGAATCAGGATTTTCTGAATGATCTAAACCTATAGTATGTCCAATTTCGTGTAGTATCACTTCGTATAAACTAGTATATCCATCTTTCATCGGACCTTCATTCACTTGCCATAACCATGTTTTATCTATATGAATTTCTTTGGGACCGTCACGTCCATCCGGAAATTCTGCGTGTGCCAATGTTATGTTTGAAAACAAAGGGAAGCAAATATTATTTGTACGAATGTTCTTATGTAGTTTATCTCCAAATGAAATAATTATATCCGCATTATTCTTATTTTGCACTTGAACAAATTTTTTAGGCAACACTGTTTGCCACGTGCTAAATGCTTTTTGCGCTACTTTAATTTGATCCGAAGTTGCAATATGAAAATACCAATATAATACCTTTTTATTCCATTTTTGATGTACATGCAAAAAATTAACCGCATTATCACTTACGCCACATCGTTTTCTCCCCATTAATTCCCTTGTTTCATCATTCAAAGTTCCATCCACCTTAAGATTCCAATATTGTTGATAAATTCGTAACGCGTTCGATAATTCCTCATTAGATACATTTTCCAAATTTGGTTTACCTTTTTCTATATACCCATACTGCCGAAGATAATCAATTGCTGAACGTCTGTTGATTAGTTCAAACGAATTTGATGATACGAAAAAAAAGAATAGATGGAAAAATACTGCTAATCGAATTATTAGTACGTTTAACTTCATCATGATTTAATTTGATGTTTATATCTCACGATCTCGCGAACGACTGACAGGAATAGAGAAACTAACAATCTATTATATAATACAAAAATGCTTTATTAATACCGTAGAAAAGTACAATTGTGGTCATTTAAGTATTAGTTTTTTTTTTTTTTTTTTTTTACTCATTATATCGATTAATCTTTAAATTTATAATATTTGATAGTAGCTCGTCCATTTTATTAATCCGCTCTTTGAAGTGTATAGAGTCAATGTGCCAATATCCTTTGCGTGCGAGTTGACATTCATCAATATTTTCTTCATCGATTATATATATATTATAGAAGTTGCTAAATGAAACGGAACGTTTTTTCTGTAAATAAAAAAAAAAACAAAAAAAAAACTATGTATAAATAACTTAAATATATTTAATATCAATTATATACATATCTCAATTAGACATACAAACCTGTTTAATTGTCACTGCATCCTGCCTCACTTTGTCCGTATTCATTTCGCTCAAGTCCATTTTTCCTTTTACGTTTTGAATCTTTCTTATTATCATTTTCATCCTTTCTCTTTCCTTTCCCATAAGTTTCTTTATTTTCTTTATTATTATCTGTTTTTATTTCATCTTCTTCTTCTATTTCTTCTTCTTCATCATCATCTTCTTCAATTTGAAGCACATTCTCACTCTGATTGAATTGTACATGATTATATTTCCCCCCAATATATGTTAGATAAATGTACTTGCCACTTATAATCGCTTGATCAATGGTTCGATAGTATTCATCATTTTCAAAAATAAGTAGACTTAAACGTTGTGGTAGAAATATTGAGAATGATTTTCTCAAATCAAGCATAATTCGATCACCAAATCGAGTTTTCATTTTTCGTATTCCACTTATTAAATAATTATTATTAATTTTTAAACTTGATAGAGCCCTTAACGGTAACCTTTTTACTATGCCAACATTATTTAGCACATTAATAGTATCAGATTGAGCCATTTTGTTAAATGTTTCGTTTAGCAATAAGTGACCCAGTATGCGAAAAGTAAAAACTAGCATTGACTGACAATTACTCATATTTATATCACTCTACTTCTCCACGTATCACTGTATCCCACTACTTCTTACTTCTTCACGTATCTCTATATCCCACTACTTCTTACTTCGATAGCGGTTTTAACCTTAGACTCCCCACCCGTAAAATCACACCCAATGCAATTGCATTATATGTATCGTCAACCTTTCATGTTGCTCGTTACCCCACTATGCTTTATTTTCTCCTACTTTTTTTCCTTTTCATCAAATCAAATCTCGATTGTACTATTTTATATGCTAATGAGTATACCATTTTATTCGCAGTCGCTTCTTGTCCAGACATTCTTCGATTTTAAAGTTTTTTGAATATTCTTCCAACGCATCGTGAAAGCAAGTCGTCTTGGATCGTAAATAAAGTATTACAATTGCGTTGCGATAAACATTTTTATCTGACGTAAGTACATTTTTCTATTTCTTTTTCCCAAACTCGATTTTTATATTACTAAATTGAATTTTTTTTTTTATTTACAGAAATAGAGAAAAATAACATAATATAAAGATATTATCATGGATTCGCTTGCTAATGTAAGTTCGAATGTGTTGAACGATAATTATAACTATTTTCTATATTGCTTTATTATTTTTAGGATATGGATATGGATATATATGAAAATGTCACACATTTCATTGATATGGATGGATTTGTTATTAATAAACACCATTTCCTTTGTAAGGAAATAGCAATAATATCGATGGATGATGAAATTCTAAATGAATATTTATACTTAAACAGAAACTTTTATGACTTGGACGTCATTGATAAAAAATCTGCATGCTATGCATTTAAGCATGTACATGGAATTTTATTTAACGATTACGGTTATGAAAAATACGAGCAAGATGATTTGCCGTTATTGATACAAAATTTTGTAAGCTCATATGAAAATCCAGTGATCGCGTACAAAGGAGGGATTTATGAAAGGGATATATTAAATCAAATTGGTATTAAAAGTGTTAATTTAGAAAAGGTCGGATGTGCTAACTTTGACAATTTAATTCAAAATAAAAAATTTAATAAAGTTGATATTAATACCATTAATTGTTGCTTGCATCAAAAAGCAAAGAATTCGGCGGGGAGATTTATGCATTGTCCAATGTTAGAAGTGCAAGTTTTTAAAAATTGGTATGTTAATAATTTTTGTAATAACCCTATACCGAAATCATAATAAAAATTATATTAATATTATTTAATAACTGTCTATGATTAATTTTCCAAATCCTATCCATTACAACTAAAATCTATTTTCATTATTCAAAAGAATAAAAAATATGTATTGTTATATTAATTTACGCACCACATTAGATAACGGGCTATATTCTATTATTTGATCATGTATAATAAGACAATATGCGCTTGTATTGGGTGGTACATTTTTTGCGCATTCAAATTCAATTTTTACATCCACTGTACCAGTTTTGACACTTTCATTTTGATGCGAACAATCGATCACCACAATTGGGCCTACGATGTTGTTAAATGTAGTAATATCTAATATAGGTGACGATTCATCAAAATCTGATAAATTATAATAAGACTTTTTAAATCGAGTATACATATCATATAAAACAGTAGTTTGTTTAGTATCAAAATTTAAATTGAGTTTATCGTATGGATAAAATTCTGAGTTTAAATGAACTTTTATATCGCGTAAATGGCAATGATCAAAACTTGTGCAACTACCTTTGAAATTATTTTTTCTATCAGTTTGAAATGCGAATATGATGAAACGAGGTTTTTCTAGCTGGCTCGAGGCTTTAACAGCCCATGTATGATTCTGTGTTTCCGGTAATAAGGGATACTCGTGTAGCTCCCAAGAGCGAAAGTGTATTGAAATTGGTAGATCACGCTGTAGAACATGTAAAAATCTTAATTTTGTACTTTCATCTAATGTTAAATGCTTCATCATCCATTGTATTTTTGTTAACTCAATTTTAGGTTCTAATTCTTCATTGGTAATTTCATTTGAATTAATTGAATTTTTATCATCTTTTGATCTAATCAATATTAATTCATGTCTTCCATATGCTATTACACGTTTATAATCTTCAAAAAATCCCATTAACATATTTAACGGCACACAATAATTAAATGGAGTGATATGCTCTCTCATTGGTGTTGTTGCTACGTTAGTCCAACTTGCTTTAGCCAGCTCTATGCTTTTATTACGATTCAGTGAAACATAATTTTTTAATAATGTAGTAATACCTACATTTTTACATCGATCTATTTCAATTCCATTTAATTCATATGAAATGATATACTTAACGACCGTTGTAAATCTTAAATAGGTGTGTTATTCCTCGGCCACAATACGGTCAAATAGGACGATCAAAGTTTTCAAAACAAAGCTAAATTTCTTCCGACGTTTCGACCCGGATCCAGGTCCTCTTCATGGATAGAAAAATTATTGCCTGTAAACATGTGTGTAATGAGTAATATGTCTAAAAATTTTTTTTAAACTTTACCAAAGAAAAATATATCATTTTGCCATCAACTCGTTTAACATATTTTAAAGAACAAGTTAAACAATTATACGAGAAAGAACAAGAACAGAATAATAAGATATAAATTTATAAGAAACAAAATAATACTCACAATCATTAAACTTTGTCGAACTTAGACCATTGGTTTGGACTATTGTTAAAGTGGTTTTAAATCAAAAAATAATTTGTTGGTAGAAATGCAAACAAAACTGAATAATAAAAAGAGCCGGTATATGCCATGGCTATGTGAAAGTCCTTTGTCTACTTAGGCACATGGTTACTGCTGCGTGTCCTCTAACCGACTAACAATGTATCGAACTCAGGGCACTGTTATGACCAGTATGTAATGTGGTCGCCCCCTTCCACAAGTTGAAATCATTTGAGGTAACTGACATATTATTGGTGTTCGTAATATGACGTAGTAGCAACCGTAACCCAATCGCCTGTGGTCCACACATAGTGTGGTACCAAAAATATTGTATTTAATTCAGAAGGCAAATCAAAGCAGTATGTGATTAATTGTAGAAAAAACCGAAAAAAACTTGAAAATATTATAGAAAATAGCAATTGATATTATGTCAAAGGGTTGAAAGTTAACAAATAAACAAACCGACATTGTTATGTGAAAGGAAAAATCAATCAATTAAGCCAACTGAAAAAACCCGGAGAAATTGAACTATAGGCAGGATGAAACAAAATATTGTGTGAACTATTGAAAGAAAAATATTCAAATGAAATAGTAATTAAAAATTAAACCCTTCAACCAGGGGGAAAACCGTTCGTTTCCAAACTCCTTGGAACACCCCCGGTCACCCACTGGGAGGACAAAATAGGATCCCACGCGTGTTAATGGAATCTTTATTAAACTGAGTTAACCCTGGAAAGCTACTATGAAGTAGCCTTTACACCAGAAGTTAACCCAGAAATGACTCCCTCTATGGGGTAGCCATTCTTCATGCAACCCCGCAGGATTGCATGGACTTAAACTAATGACTCTAAGTTAAAAGCAAAAAAGAAGAAAACTACCATAAAATGAAAAGACTTCAAACAACGTATTAGGCACGATGTAGGCGAGAGATAAGAGGCCATGCCAACCATAATGAGATTATTAAAGATGTTCAACAAAATCATAACTCATACTTTACACAATTCTGATTTATACGATGTTATAAGTGCCAAAAATATATGATGAGGCCACATGAAATTAAACAGTACCATATTGAAATCATATAAGCCAGGTGGAAGGGCCAATCGTCATCATACATAACCCATAGATGAAAATTGGGCATCTATGTTCAGTCGAACAAATGGATGTAATAATCATAAACGATTGGTTTTTCATACTTAGCATTCACACTAGTACTATGTTTGATGATTTCAATGGTTTCCTGAAATTTTCTAAGGGTCTGATCCGTCTGTGAGTCTAATATTATGGCGTTATTGAAGTCAAAAGGATGGTCCACATCGATCATATGTTTAGTAAGGGCTGTATACTGGCTAGCATTACAAAATTTATTCCGTTGGTGTTCCTTTAATCTTGTGTGAAAATGTCTAGCTGTTTGTCCAATGTAACATGCATCACATTCTTTGCATGGGATCTTATAAATTACATTGGTTTTTTGTAAATGATCAATAGCATCCTTATTTGAAGGTAATAGGCTGTGTAAAGTAAGTGGTATGTTGTAGATAACGTGTAAACTGTGTTTCCGAAAAATTCTAGCAATACTATTGGACAGTGTGTTTATGAATGGTAGAGTGATAGTATTATGCCAAGTAATGGGGCCTCTAATTCTTCGTGAGATCTCTCTCTCCCTCCCAACACTCCATGGATGATAAAGATGGAAAATTCTTTTTTTAATACTGGTCTTCACGAAATCAATTGGGAACCCATTTTCTAATAACAAGTCTCTGATCATTTTCATATTTTCCTTTCTAAATCTGATATCAGAAAGAGCAAAAGCTCGGTCAACTAAACCATATACAAGGCCGATCTTATGTTGTATTGGATGATTTGAAAAGAACGAGATGTATCTCCTAGACCAAGTTGGCTTATGGTACCAATTTGTGATTAAGTTGTTATTTTCACCCCTTATGACATCTATATCAAGAAACTGTATATGGCCCTCACTCTCCCTTTCATACGTGAACTTTAATCTGTCGTGGTAGGAGTTGAAAACATTAAGGATTTCACCTATTCCATTTTCCGGAACTATACACAAAATGTCATCAACATATCTCTTATACAATGGCAGTTGGAAAGTTAATTGAGCAATACACCTCCTCTCTAACTCCTCCATTACTATATTGGCTACAACAGGTGATAACGGGGAGCCCATGGCACAACCATAAGATTGCTTATAGGTCACATTGTTAAACTTAAAGATGTTACTATTTAAACATAAGGCCACTCCTTCCAAGAAACTATTTTTGGGAATTTTCGTGTGTGGTTTAATTTCATCCCATCTACACCCAATGACTTCAAGTACTTTGTCAACTGGTACATTAGTAAATAACGCGGTGACATCTAGTGAAACAAGTGTGAAACCCTCAGGAATGTGCACACCCCTAAGAGATTTAGCCATATGCCAACTGTCTATTGCTGCGTAAGGGGATTTGTCAATAACATTAATAAGGATAGAGCTCAAATATTGTGCCAATTTGTAAGTTGGGGTATTCAAGGATGAAACAATAACCCTCCATTGTAGAGTGGGTTTGTGTATCTTTGGTAGTGCATACGCTCTTGCAATGTTAGCAGAATAACAATGGAGAGACTTAGAAATGTTATCACTGATATATTTCTTTTTGTGCCATATGTTGATGAGATTATTATTTTTGAGTTGGTTGGTGGCTGTATACTCAAATTTAGTAACTTTATAAGTATTTTCATCCTGAAGCATAGATTCTACATCATGTATGTATTTGTCTTTATCTACTAACACCGTTTTATTGCCTTTATCCGCCTTTAGAATTAAAAGATTGGGGTTGTCTTTAATAAATTGTTTTGTCTTTTTAATATTTTTGAAAAGAGGGACATAAATTTTACGAAAATTATATGTGGGTTGTCTAAGTCTAAAACTCTGCATTGTATGTATTACCTTCTGACGTACCCGGTTCTTATGATCAGGTGGAATCTTTAGCAAAGCTCTCTCAACACTAGCACACAACCTCGTGATGGGTATATTCTTTCCTGTGATAGGAATCGCAAATTTAGAACCAAGAGCAAACACCCTTTGCACCTCAGGTGGAATAGTCAGTGATGTTAGATTTTGGATCCAAGTGTCTGTTACTGGTATCTCAGAACTATTATTATTTTGTTCATTTAACAAGGCTTTAAATTTATTAATACATTTCTTTTTATGGGCTAAATGAAAATTATGTAAACTACGATTTTGAGTTAGAAAGAATTTAGAAAAGATAAATTCAGGAAAAGTTCGACTAATAATATTCTGTAAAAATTGGATACCTTTTTTAAGTTCATTAAGTTTGTTTAAAGAATCTTTAATTTCTATTTTAAGAAGTTGGTATGAAAAAGTGTTTCTAACGTTATTGACTGAAATTATCGAACGTGCATCAAACATTGTAACATTGTTATTATTTTGTAGGTGTTTTGGAATCAACAAATTGTGTTTGCATCTTAACAAGAAAATCGATTGGTTGTGTGTGCGTATGAGTGCTTTTTTGGTACGTGACCATTTTTTTAAAAACATACAATTATCTGACCCATAGTTAAGTGTAATGAAATTAAAGAAATTGTGAGAATCAATATTATAATTGGTCTGTTGCATTTGGTGAGCCATAGAATTCAATCAAAGGAAATGTGTAATAACAAAAATTAGCCGTGTCCAACAATTATTAACGAAAGGATGAAAATATGTAACGAACGAAAAATGAACTATAACAGTTAGCAAAAACCAATGTAAATGAAAGTATCTTTTAGGCCATCGAATTAATATGAAATGATATACTTAACGACCGTTGTAAATCTTAAATAGGTGTGTTATTCCTCGGCCACAATACGGTCAAATAGGACGATCAAAGTTTTCAAAACAAAGCTAAATTTCTTCCGACGTTTCGACCCGGATCCAGGTCCTCTTCATGGATAGAAAAATTATTGCCTGTAAACATGTGTGTAATGAGTAATATGTCTAAAAATTTTTTTTAAACTTTACCAAAGAAAAATATATCATTTTGCCATCAACTCGTTTAACATATTTTAAAGAACAAGTTAAACAATTATACGAGAAAGAACAAGAACAGAATAATAAGATATAAATTTATAAGAAACAAAATAATACTCACAATCATTAAACTTTGTCGAACTTAGACCATTGGTTTGGACTATTGTTAAAGTGGTTTTAAATCAAAAAATAATTTGTTGGTAGAAATGCAAACAAAACTGAATAATAAAAAGAGCCGGTATATGCCATGGCTATGTGAAAGTCCTTTGTCTACTTAGGCACATGGTTACTGCTGCGTGTCCTCTAACCGACTAACAATGTATCGAACTCAGGGCACTGTTATGACCAGTATGTAATGTGGTCGCCCCCTTCCACAAGTTGAAATCATTTGAGGTAACTGACATATTATTGGTGTTCGTAATATGACGTAGTAGCAACCGTAACCCAATCGCCTGTGGTCCACACATAGTGTGGTACCAAAAATATTGTATTTAATTCAGAAGGCAAATCAAAGCAGTATGTGATTAATTGTAGAAAAAACCGAAAAAAACTTGAAAATATTATAGAAAATAGCAATTGATATTATGTCAAAGGGTTGAAAATTAACAAATAAACAAACCGACATTGTTATGTGAAAGGAAAAATCAATCAATTAAGCCAACTGAAAAAACCCGGAGAAATTGAACTATAGGCAGGATGAAACAAAATATTGTGTGAACTATTGAAAGAAAAATATTCAAATGAAATAGTAATTAAAAATTAAACCCTTCAACCAGGGGGAAAACCGTTCGTTTCCAAACTCCTTGGAACACCCCCGGTCACCCACTGGGAGGACAAAATAGGATCCCACGCGTGTTAATGGAATCTTTATTAAACTGAGTTAACCCTGGAAAGCTACTATGAAGTAGCCTTTACACCAGAAGTTAACCCAGAAATGACTCCCTCTATGGGGTAGCCATTCTTCATGCAACCCCGCAGGATTGCATGGACTTAAACTAATGACTCTAAGTTAAAAGCAAAAAAGAAGAAAACTACCATAAAATGAAAAGACTTCAAACAACGTATTAGGCACGATGTAGGCGAGAGATAAGAGGCCATGCCAACCATAATGAGATTATTAAAGATGTTCAACAAAATCATAACTCATACTTTACACAATTCTGATTTATACGATGTTATAAGTGCCAAAAATATATGATGAGGCCACATGAAATTAAACAGTACCATATTGAAATCATATAAGCCAGGTGGAAGGGCCAATCGTCATCATACATAACCCATAGATGAAAATTGGGCATCTATGTTCAGTCGAACAAATGGATGTAATAATCATAAACGATTGGTTTTTCATACTTAGCATTCACACTAGTACTATGTTTGATGATTTCAATGGTTTCCTGAAATTTTCTAAGGGTCTGATCCGTCTGTGAGTCTAATATTATGGCGTTATTGAAGTCAAAAGGATGGTCCACATCGATCATATGTTTAGTAAGGGCTGTATACTGGCTAGCATTACAAAATTTATTCCGTTGGTGTTCCTTTAATCTTGTGTGAAAATGTCTAGCTGTTTGTCCAATGTAACATGCATCACATTCTTTGCATGGGATCTTATAAATTACATTGGTTTTTTGTAAATGATCAATAGCATCCTTATTTGAAGGTAATAGGCTGTGTAAAGTAAGAGGTATGTTGTAGATAACGTGTAAACTGTGTTTCCGAAAAATTCTAGCAATACTATTGGACAGTGTGTTTATGAATGGTAGAGTGATAGTATTATGCCAAGTAATGGGGCCTCTAATTCTTCGTGAGATCTCTCTCTCCCTCCCAACACTCCATGGATGATAAAGATGGAAAATTCTTTTTTTAATACTGGTCTTCACGAAATCAATTGGGAACCCATTTTCTAATAACAAGTCTCTGATCATTTTCATATTTTCCTTTCTAAATCTGATATCAGAAAGAGCAAAAGCTCGGTCAACTAAACCATATACAAGGCCGATCTTATGTTGTATTGGATGATTTGAAAAGAACGAGATGTATCTCCTAGACCAAGTTGGCTTATGGTACCAATTTGTGATTAAGTTGTTATTTTCACCCCTTATGACATCTATATCAAGAAACTGTATATGGCCCTCACTCTCCCTTTCATACGTGAACTTTAATCTGTCGTGGTAGGAGTTGAAAACATTAAGGATTTCACCTATTCCATTTTCCGGAACTATACACAAAATGTCATCAACATATCTCTTATACAATGGCAGTTGGAAAGTTAATTGAGCAATACACCTCCTCTCTAACTCCTCCATTACTATATTGGCTACAACAGGTGATAACGGGGAGCCCATGGCACAACCATAAGATTGCTTATAGGTCACATTGTTAAACTTAAAGATGTTACTATTTAAACATAAGGCCACTCCTTCCAAGAAACTATTTTTGGGAATTTTCGTGTGTGGTTTAATTTCATCCCATCTACACCCAATGACTTCAAGTACTTTGTCAACTGGTACATTAGTAAATAACGCGGTGACATCTAGTGAAACAAGTGTGAAACCCTCAGGAATGTGCACACCCCTAAGAGATTTAGCCATATGCCAACTGTCTATTGCTGCGTAAGGGGATTTGTCAATAACATTAATAAGGATAGAGCTCAAATATTGTGCCAATTTGTAAGTTGGGGTATTCAAGGATGAAACAATAACCCTCCATTGTAGAGTGGGTTTGTGTATCTTTGGTAGTGCATACGCTCTTGCAATGTTAGCAGAATAACAATGGAGAGACTTAGAAATGTTATCACTGATATATTTCTTTTTGTGCCATATGTTGATGAGATTATTATTTTTGAGTTGGTTGGTGGCTGTATACTCAAATTTAGTAACTTTATAAGTATTTTCATCCTGAAGCATAGATTCTACATCATGTATGTATTTGTCTTTATCTACTAACACCGTTTTATTGCCTTTATCCGCCTTTAGAATTAAAAGATTGGGGTTGTCTTTAATAAATTGTTTTGTCTTTTTAATATTTTTGAAAAGAGGGACATAAATTTTACGAAAATTATATGTGGGTTGTCTAAGTCTAAAACTCTGCATTGTATGTATTACCTTCTGACGTACCCGGTTCTTATGATCAGGTGGAATCTTTAGCAAAGCTCTCTCAACACTAGCACACAACCTCGTGATGGGTATATTCTTTCCTGTGATAGGAATCGCAAATTTAGAACCAAGAGCAAACACCCTTTGCACCTCAGGTGGAATAGTCAGTGATGTTAGATTTTGGATCCAAGTGTCTGTTACTGGTATCTCAGAACTATTATTATTTTGTTCATTTAACAAGGCTTTAAATTTATTAATACATTTCTTTTTATGGGCTAAATGAAAATTATGTAAACTACGATTTTGAGTTAGAAAGAATTTAGAAAAGATAAATTCAGGAAAAGTTCGACTAATAATATTCTGTAAAAATTGGATACCTTTTTTAAGTTCATTAAGTTTGTTTAAAGAATCTTTAATTTCTATTTTAAGAAGTTGGTATGAAAAAGTGTTTCTAACGTTATTGACTGAAATTATCGAACGTGCATCAAACATTGTAACATTGTTATTATTTTGTAGGTGTTTTGGAATCAACAAATTGTGTTTGCATCTTAACAAGAAAATCGATTGGTTGTGTGTGCGTATGAGTGCTTTTTTGGTACGTGACCATTTTTTTAAAAACATACAATTATCTGACCCATAGTTAAGTGTAATGAAATTAAAGAAATTGTGAGAATCAATATTATAATTGGTCTGTTGCATTTGGTGAGCCATAGAATTCAATCAAAGGAAATGTGTAATAACAAAAATTAGCCGTGTCCAACAATTATTAACGAAAGGATGAAAATATGTAACGAACGAAAAATGAACTATAACAGTTAGCAAAAACCAATGTAAATGAAAGTATCTTTTAGGCCATCGAATTAATATGAAATGATATACTTAACGACCGTTGTAAATCTTAAATAGGTGTGTTATTCCTCGGCCACAATACGGTCAAATAGGACGATCAAAGTTTTCAAAACAAAGCTAAATTTCTTCCGACGTTTCGACCCGGATCCAGGTCCTCTTCATGGATAGAAAAATTATTGCCTGTAAACATGTGTGTAATGAGTAATATGTCTAAAAATTTTTTTTAAACTTTACCAAAGAAAAATATATCATTTTGCCATCAACTCGTTTAACATATTTTAAAGAACAAGTTAAACAATTATACGAGAAAGAACAAGAACAGAATAATAAGATATAAATTTATAAGAAACAAAATAATACTCACAATCATTAAACTTTGTCGAACTTAGACCATTGGTTTGGACTATTGTTAAAGTGGTTTTAAATCAAAAAATAATTTGTTGGTAGAAATGCAAACAAAACTGAATAATAAAAAGAGCCGGTATATGCCATGGCTATGTGAAAGTCCTTTGTCTACTTAGGCACATGGTTACTGCTGCGTGTCCTCTAACCGACTAACAATGTATCGAACTCAGGGCACTGTTATGACCAGTATGTAATGTGGTCGCCCCCTTCCACAAGTTGAAATCATTTGAGGTAACTGACATATTATTGGTGTTCGTAATATGACGTAGTAGCAACCGTAACCCAATCGCCTGTGGTCCACACATAGTGTGGTACCAAAAATATTGTATTTAATTCAGAAGGCAAATCAAAGCAGTATGTGATTAATTGTAGAAAAAACCGAAAAAAACTTGAAAATATTATAGAAAATAGCAATTGATATTATGTCAAAGGGTTGAAAATTAACAAATAAACAAACCGACATTGTTATGTGAAAGGAAAAATCAATCAATTAAGCCAACTGAAAAAACCCGGAGAAATTGAACTATAGGCAGGATGAAACAAAAAACCAATGTAATTTATAAGATCCCATGCAAAGAATGTGATGCATGTTACATTGGACAAACAGCTAGACATTTTCACACAAGATTAAAGGAACACCAACGGAATAAATTTTGTAATGCTAGCCAGTATACAGCCCTTACTAAACATATGATCGATGAGGACCATCCTTTTGACTTCAATAACGCCATAATATTAGACTCACAGACGGATCAGACCCTTAGAAAATTTCAGGAAACCATTGAAATCATCAAACATAGTACTAGTGTGAATGCTAAGTATGAAAAACCAATCGTTTATGATTATTACATCCATTTGTTCGACTGAACATAGATGCCCAATTTTCATCTATGGGTTATGTATGATGACGATTGGCCCTTCCACCTGGCTTATATGATTTCAATATGGTACTGTTTAATTTCATGTGGCCTCATCATATATTTTTGGCACTTATAACATCGTATAAATCAGAATTGTGTAAAGTATGAGTTATGATTTTGTTGAACATCTTTAATAATCTCATTATGGTTGGCATGGCCTCTTATCTCTCGCCTACATCGTGCCTAATACGTTGTTTGAAGTCTTTTCATTTTATGGTAGTTTTCTTCTTTTTTGCTTTTAACTTAGAGTCATTAGTTTAAGTCCATGCAATCCTGCGGGGTTGCATGAAGAATGGCTACCCCATAGAGGGAGTCATTTCTGGGTTAACTTCTGGTGTAAAGGCTACTTCATAGTAGCTTTCCAGGGTTAACTCAGTTTAATAAAGATTCCATTAACACGCGTGGGATCCTATTTTGTCCTCCCAGTGGGTGACCGGGGGTGTTCCAAGGAGTTTGGAAACGAACGGTTTTCCCCCTGGTTGAAGGGTTTAATTTTTAATTACTATTTCATTTGAATATTTTTCTTTCAATAGTTCACACAATATTTTGTTTCATCCTGCCTATAGTTCAATTTCTCCGGGTTTTTTCAGTTGGCTTAATTGATTGATTTTTCCTTTCACATAACAATGTCGGTTTGTTTATTTGTTAATCTTCAACCCTTTGACATAATATCAATTGCTATTTTCTATAATATTTTCAAGTTTTTTTCGGTTTTTTCTACAATTAATCACATACTGCTTTGATTTGCCTTCTGAATTAAATACAATATTTTTGGTACCACACTATGTGTGGACCACAGGCGATTGGGTTACGGTTGCTACTACGTCATATTACGAACACCAATAATATGTCAGTTACCTCAAATGATTTCAACTTGTGGAAGGGGGCGACCACATTACATACTGGTCATAACAGTGCCCTGAGTTCGATACATTGTTAGTCGGTTAGAGGACACGCAGCAGTAACCATGTGCCTAAGTAGACAAAGGACTTTCACATAGCCATGGCATATACCGGCTCTTTTTATTATTCAGTTTTGTTTGCATTTCTACCAACAAATTATTTTTTGATTTAAAACCACTTTAACAATAGTCCAAACCAATGGTCTAAGTTCGACAAAGTTTAATGATTGTGAGTATTATTTTGTTTCTTATAAATTTATATCTTATTATTCTGTTCTTGTTCTTTCTCGTATAATTGTTTAACTTGTTCTTTAAAATATGTTAAACGAGTTGATGGCAAAATGATATATTTTTCTTTGGTAAAGTTTAAAAAAAATTTTTAGACATATTACTCATTACACACATGTTTACAGGCAATAATTTTTCTATCCATGAAGAGGACCTGGATCCGGGTCGAAACGTCGGAAGAAATTTAGCTTTGTTTTGAAAACTTTGATCGTCCTATTTGACCGTATTGTGGCCGAGGAATAACACACCTATTTAAGATTTACAACGGTCGTTAAGTATATCATTTCATATTAATTCGATGGCCTAAAAGATACTTTCATTTACATTGGTTTTTGCTAACTGTTATAGTTCATTTTTCGTTCGTTACATATTTTCATCCTTTCGTTAATAATTGTTGGACACGGCTAATTTTTGTTATTACACATTTCCTTTGATTGAATTCTATGGCTCACCAAATGCAACAGACCAATTATAATATTGATTCTCACAATTTCTTTAATTTCATTACACTTAACTATGGGTCAGATAATTGTATGTTTTTAAAAAAATGGTCACGTACCAAAAAAGCACTCATACGCACACACAACCAATCGATTTTCTTGTTAAGATGCAAACACAATTTGTTGATTCCAAAACACCTACAAAATAATAACAATGTTACAATGTTTAATGCACGTTCGATAATTTCAGTCAATAACGTTAGAAACACTTTTTCATACCAACTTCTTAAAATAGAAATTAAAGATTCTTTAAACAAACTTAATGAACTTAAAAAAGGTATCCAATTTTTACAGAATATTATTAGTCGAACTTTTCCTGAATTTATCTTTTCTAAATTCTTTCTAACTCAAAATCGTAGTTTACATAATTTTCATTTAGCCCATAAAAAGAAATGTATTAATAAATTTAAAGCCTTGTTAAATGAACAAAATAATAATAGTTCTGAGATACCAGTAACAGACACTTGGATCCAAAATCTAACATCACTGACTATTCCACCTGAGGTGCAAAGGGTGTTTGCTCTTGGTTCTAAATTTGCGATTCCTATCACAGGAAAGAATATACCCATCACGAGGTTGTGTGCTAGTGTTGAGAGAGCTTTGCTAAAGATTCCACCTGATCATAAGAACCGGGTACGTCAGAAGGTAATACATACAATGCAGAGTTTTAGACTTAGACAACCCACATATAATTTTCGTAAAATTTATGTCCCTCTTTTCAAAAATATTAAAAAGACAAAACAATTTATTAAAGACAACCCCAATCTTTTAATTCTAAAGGCGGATAAAGGCAATAAAACGGTGTTAGTAGATAAAGACAAATACATACATGATGTAGAATCTATGCTTCAGGATGAAAATACTTATAAAGTTACTAAATTTGAGTATACAGCCACCAACCAACTCAAAAATAATAATCTCATCAACATATGGCACAAAAAGAAATATATCAGTGATAACATTTCTAAGTCTCTCCATTGTTATTCTGCTAACATTGCAAGAGCGTATGCACTACCAAAGATACACAAACCCACTCTACAATGGAGGGTTATTGTTTCATCCTTGAATACCCCAACTTACAAATTGGCACAATATTTGAGCTCTATCCTTATTAATGTTATTGACAAATCCCCTTACGCAGCAATAGACAGTTGGCATATGGCTAAATCTCTTAGGGGTGTGCACATTCCTGAGGGTTTCACACTTGTTTCACTAGATGTCACCGCGTTATTTACTAATGTACCAGTTGACAAAGTACTTGAAGTCATTGGGTGTAGATGGGATGAAATTAAACCACACACGAAAATTCCCAAAAATAGTTTCTTGGAAGGAGTGGCCTTATGTTTAAATAGTAACATCTTTAAGTTTAACAATGTGACCTATAAGCAATCTTATGGTTGTGCCATGGGCTCCCCGTTATCACCTGTTGTAGCCAATATAGTAATGGAGGAGTTAGAGAGGAGGTGTATTGCTCAATTAACTTTCCAACTGCCATTGTATAAGAGATATGTTGATGACATTTTGTGTATAGTTCCGGAAAATGGAATAGGTGAAATCCTTAATGTTTTCAACTCCTACCACGACAGATTAAAGTTCACGTATGAAAGGGAGAGTGAGGGCCATATACAGTTTCTTGATATAGATGTCATAAGGGGTGAAAATAACAACTTAATCACAAATTGGTACCATAAGCCAACTTGGTCTAGGAGATACATCTCGTTCTTTTCAAATCATCCAATACAACATAAGATCGGCCTTGTATATGGTTTAGTTGACCGAGCTTTTGCTCTTTCTGATATCAGATTTAGAAAGGAAAATATGAAAATGATCAGAGACTTGTTATTAGAAAATGGGTTCCCAATTGATTTCGTGAAGACCAGTATTAAAAAAAGAATTTTCCATCTTTATCATCCATGGAGTGTTGGGAGGGAGAGAGAGATCTCACGAAGAATTAGAGGCCCCATTACTTGGCATAATACTATCACTCTACCATTCATAAACACACTGTCCAATAGTATTGCTAGAATTTTTCGGAAACACAGTTTACACGTTATCTACAACATACCTCTTACTTTACACAGCCTATTACCTTCAAATAAGGATGCTATTGATCATTTACAAAAAACCAATGTAATTTATAAGATCCCATGCAAAGAATGTGATGCATGTTACATTGGACAAACAGCTAGACATTTTCACACAAGATTAAAGGAACACCAACGGAATAAATTTTGTAATGCTAGCCAGTATACAGCCCTTACTAAACATATGATCGATGAGGACCATCCTTTTGACTTCAATAACGCCATAATATTAGACTCACAGACGGATCAGACCCTTAGAAAATTTCAGGAAACCATTGAAATCATCAAACATAGTACTAGTGTGAATGCTAAGTATGAAAAACCAATCGTTTATGATTATTACATCCATTTGTTCGACTGAACATAGATGCCCAATTTTCATCTATGGGTTATGTATGATGACGATTGGCCCTTCCACCTGGCTTATATGATTTCAATATGGTACTGTTTAATTTCATGTGGCCTCATCATATATTTTTGGCACTTATAACATCGTATAAATCAGAATTGTGTAAAGTATGAGTTATGATTTTGTTGAACATCTTTAATAATCTCATTATGGTTGGCATGGCCTCTTATCTCTCGCCTACATCGTGCCTAATACGTTGTTTGAAGTCTTTTCATTTTATGGTAGTTTTCTTCTTTTTTGCTTTTAACTTAGAGTCATTAGTTTAAGTCCATGCAATCCTGCGGGGTTGCATGAAGAATGGCTACCCCATAGAGGGAGTCATTTCTGGGTTAACTTCTGGTGTAAAGGCTACTTCATAGTAGCTTTCCAGGGTTAACTCAGTTTAATAAAGATTCCATTAACACGCGTGGGATCCTATTTTGTCCTCCCAGTGGGTGACCGGGGGTGTTCCAAGGAGTTTGGAAACGAACGGTTTTCCCCCTGGTTGAAGGGTTTAATTTTTAATTACTATTTCATTTGAATATTTTTCTTTCAATAGTTCACACAATATTTTGTTTCATCCTGCCTATAGTTCAATTTCTCCGGGTTTTTTCAGTTGGCTTAATTGATTGATTTTTCCTTTCACATAACAATGTCGGTTTGTTTATTTGTTAATTTTCAACCCTTTGACATAATATCAATTGCTATTTTCTATAATATTTTCAAGTTTTTTTCGGTTTTTTCTACAATTAATCACATACTGCTTTGATTTGCCTTCTGAATTAAATACAATATTTTTGGTACCACACTATGTGTGGACCACAGGCGATTGGGTTACGGTTGCTACTACGTCATATTACGAACACCAATAATATGTCAGTTACCTCAAATGATTTCAACTTGTGGAAGGGGGCGACCACATTACATACTGGTCATAACAGTGCCCTGAGTTCGATACATTGTTAGTCGGTTAGAGGACACGCAGCAGTAACCATGTGCCTAAGTAGACAAAGGACTTTCACATAGCCATGGCATATACCGGCTCTTTTTATTATTCAGTTTTGTTTGCATTTCTACCAACAAATTATTTTTTGATTTAAAACCACTTTAACAATAGTCCAAACCAATGGTCTAAGTTCGACAAAGTTTAATGATTGTGAGTATTATTTTGTTTCTTATAAATTTATATCTTATTATTCTGTTCTTGTTCTTTCTCGTATAATTGTTTAACTTGTTCTTTAAAATATGTTAAACGAGTTGATGGCAAAATGATATATTTTTCTTTGGTAAAGTTTAAAAAAAAATTTTTAGACATATTACTCATTACACACATGTTTACAGGCAATAATTTTTCTATCCATGAAGAGGACCTGGATCCGGGTCGAAATGTCGGAAGAAATTTAGCTTTGTTTTGAAAACTTTGATCGTCCTATTTGACCGTATTGTGGCCGAGGAATAACACACCTATTTCCATTTAATTCATATCGTATTTCAGAAAATAGAAAAGCAATGGCATTATTTTCCAAGAAAATAGATTCATTTTTATGATTTTTATCTACGATTATTTTTCCTTCAATATACAAGTAACTTTCACACGGTAATACAATTAAATCTTGCTGATGTATTGGAATCCGTATTTCATCATTATAATTAAGAGATGAATTGATATACGGATTGTAGGCATGAAATTCAGCGCTACTAATTCGATTATCAATAACGGGAGATTCATGAATATTGAGCGGATCGGTCATATCAGAGCTTTTGTAAAGAATATATTTATATTAGTGTAAAGCCTAAGGATTTTAAAAATTTTTTATTCGATGAACTTAGTCTCTTTGTTTTTGGCACAAATGAAGGTGTTGACGATGCTATCGATGTTGAAGATAAATGTGTATTAAATGTAGAAAATTTCTTCGAACCTGACGAGTTCCGATAGAAGTGTGGCGATCTACTAAATCGATTTTTACTCGGTGTTGTTAATTTAAATACTTTCGGTACTTTATCACTATTATAAACTATCATTTTTTCTAATATGTAACCTAATTGTTACTTCCTCATCCCTAAAATCAACTAAATTTCCGTTTTGATCCACTACTCGTAAATTTATTCGATCAATAACCCCCACGATGATTGGAAGATAAATGACGTTTGACGGTGTTTCCGATATTTTATATCCAGGCGCAACATTTGGGAAAAATTCATGAATTGTATGTACAAATTTACCGTTACTATAAGCGCCTGCTGTAATACTACATTCAATTCGTATTATATTTACTTTAATAATTTTTACACCAATATCTGATTCATACCATCTTTCGGGCTCAAGTATTCTATTGTTTGAAAATCCTAGTATACTTCCAATATTATTCGGCTTAGTAAAATCGATAGAATATTTACATTTAATCTCACTTTTTAATGTATTATTGTTAGCCCGCAATATAAAAACATTATCCACTTCATCGTTTGTTTCTTTATAAATATTATCTTGTATATAATTATTTATACTTGAAAGTTCATATGAACCTTTGGGTATAACGATTTCTCTATTTTTATCATAGTAAAATTTATTATTTGATCGATCAATATTTGGAATTGTGTGAAAGGTTTGAAAATCGATCAACCCGAGTTCATACTTTCCACCGCTTAGATCTAGAGGAGGAAAAAAATCCGCTATTAAATCTGAAGATGTACCGCTTAAAGTTATCGTGAACGACATTTAGATGTTGCGCTTAAGAAATTCAAAACATAACTGACCACAATTAGTCATATCATACGATTGATAGCTATTATAATTATAGCGAATTGTAACAGGATGATTTTGATTAAAGTATTTGATTAATTCTAATGGCGGTCTTAAATTGCCAAACGAATCAAAATATTTTATATTATCCCCTTTTTTGATGTATGCAACCCAATGTGTACCTTTTCCCTCACTCTTATCTAAATTTATAATTCCACATTCCGTTTGTTTTATCGATGTAGGAAGATTATTTCGCATGAAAACTCCCCTAAAATATGGAATAGTTTTACATGCCTTTTCTAATTGTACATTAGTAGTTACACCGTTAACGGGTAGACCATTTATGCTATTTTTTTTTTTTTTCCCCTTTTTTCGTTTCTTAATACCGCGTCCTTTTACACGTCTGTATGGAGACAAATATAGACCCCTACCTTCTAAAGCAGCATTATGTCTTTTTAATTCTTCCAGTTGCTTTTGTTGAGCTTTAGCCTTATTTACTGCTGAAGCTATACTTGCGGCACCCCCCGCTAATGAACCTAGTACACCAAGAAGTGGTAATAGCGGTATAAATCCACCTCTCTTGGCAACGCGTATTTTCCTTTTTCTAATCCTCTTTTTATTTACTCCCATCCCCATTTTTCTCTTTATATTCATAAGAGCCCAAGTAGTAGTGGCAGCTATACGTTGTCCAAGTTTTGTATCTTTTGCGGTAGCAATTTGTTTGGCGGCTGTAGATAAAACTTTATCAGCCTTATGTCGTTCTTCTAGATCTTGATTAATAGAATATGCAATATCGTGTTGGCGACAAGCCGAATCTAACGAATTTATACCTTTTTGTCCTAAAGCTAATCTTTCTTTTAGTCTCGTACCAGGTCCGCAAAATTGATAACCAGGGATATGTAATTCGAAGGGGAGTTTGTTGATTGTCGAATTTAATATACCGGTGCCAGAACGTTGCTTACAAATTATGCTCTTTTTTTTTTTTCTCTCAAGAAGATCTTTACACTTCGACATCTTCCGAAGTAATAATGATATTAATTGGATATTTGCATACTTATATAATTGTAATTACAAAAATTATTTGTACACGTACTTTTTTTTCATTCCTCGCTAATTTACATGTTGCTTATTCGCAATATTGGAAGTTATTTTAAAAAAAAAAAAAAAAATGGGAAAAAACAGTGTTGTTGTTATCGCAGTTAATAATCAATAAATAAAAGAGTAAAGTATATGATTTTTATTTTTATTTTATAATGATAGAAATGTACAAGCTTTAATATTTGCAAAATTGTATAAGTTTAAATGTTTTTTTTTTTTTAAATAATTACAAAATACATGTAAGTTTTTTTTGTTTTTTTTGTTTTTTAATATTTAAAAATCTTGCTCCGATGGAACATCGTCTGTATCTTCGTCTGATAATAGATCATCCGTATCTTGGCTGTCTTCAGTTATTCGATATTGATTTAACTTAGTGGACTCATCATCATCCTCGCCGATAACTATTATTTCATTCTCGTAATCCATTGCGTCGTCGACGGTATGTGACTCGTTGGTATGTGTTGACTTTGTACAACACCACGGCATACAATTAGCCGCATTCGAACAAGTACATTGATCGTTACCCCATTTGTTCGACGGATTCCTAAGTATGTAACGGCAATATTAAATCGTTTACCATCAATATTACATTTCACATACTTACCTCAATATAATTTCATAAATTTCGTTCTTATGTTTATTATATTCATACATGTTATGTCCAAGTTTTATTAGTATGAAATCATCAAGATTATATTCATCTATGAATACTAATACATCTTCGAGCACTTCTAGCCCTATTTCCTTCGAATTAAAAAAGAATCCTGGTGTGCGCACAAATTTATCGTTTATATCAAGCATTAGTTCAAATTTTGATAAACTGAAAAAGAAAGTGTGTAAGTAAAAGAAGCATAGCATATAAAGTATTTTTTATAATTTACCATTGTCTCGTTAACAGTAGTTCGGTATTTGTTATAAATTTAATTTTGCCCATTATTTTTTCCAGCGCGTACAAATTTTTATTCAGACGAATTATTATATGATCATATATCTCTCTATCGATGATAAAATTTATAATTCTTTTAATTTTATTAATAATTTCATCTGCGAAAAATTGCCATTCGTACGGACATTCGACAATAACATCTTCTGATGCATGTAAAATATATTTTAATGATGTGTTATCTCCCATATCTATTCTTGATGTTTAGTTAAACTTATAACAATTCTTCACTTTTTTTTCTCTCCACTACATTTGACTTCGCTAAAACTTTTTTTTTTCACTACTTTTAATTTCACTGCCAGTTTTTTCAATACCGACGTATTAAATTGTTGACGTCTCGAGTTGCGTTCGACTACTGACTTGTCGAGTACGATCTAGAGTGGGCAAATTTATAGAGTAGAGCAGGAGTGGGGATTTGTAGCATAATAGTAGGGGTACTACGACTCTATATCAATCCATGAGTTATGTGTTTTATCAAATCCTAACCATTTTACATACGCCTTGGACCCCTTTTTACGAATAACTTTTTCCACTAAATAAACATCACGATTTTTAACCTTTAATAACTCGTGTTCATAGAATCCACCTTCAATATCATTTCCTTGCAAATCTCGAATTAAATATGTAACCGGATTAGTATGTTGTATCGTAATAATTTTAAAAATTTCAGTCGTCCAATTAGGAGTATATCCTTTTTCAAACAAATGTTTGTATTTACTAATTCATACATAATCTCCAATTCGATATTTAGCCGGTTTGCTTATTTTTATATTACTGTAAACTGTTGAAAGAAGCAAATTAGCATTTTTTGGTGTTACATCTATAGGTTTCATGTTAATTGTTCTATGTTTGCGTGTATTATAATCATGTACAAGTTCTTTTAATATGGGAACCCATTTGTAGTTTCCATTTAGTGAAAATAATTTCCACATATTATTTTTAAGCGTTCTATTCCAACGCTCTATTATTGACGCCTTCATCACACTATAAGTAGAGTAATGATTTATATTATGTTTTTGCATTAAATTTCGAAAATCTTTATTAAAAAATTCTTTTCCATCATCAGTCTGTAAATTTTTGGGTTTTCGTTCACCAATAATATTTGAAAAAGCCTTTATCACATCTTTGCTCTGTTTTGTCTTTAATGGTTGTGCCCATGCATATTTAGAAAATGCGTCAATAACCGTAAGTATATACTGAAAGCCTGAATTAAATCGTCTATATGCTTTCATATCAACTAAATCGGCCTGCCATAAATCATCATATCCTTTAATTATAACGCGCCTTCTTGCAAAATTTCTTCTTACCGGTGCATGCAATTCATCCACAAGCTGTGCTTTAATTGAATTCATTATAAACTTTTTATTTCATTATCCGAATATTAGCATCTAATCTGTTTCGATCGAAACATATCTCATTTCTAAGGTGTTAGCCGTTTGTTACAAATTCTATTTGATATCAGCAATACTTTTTCGTAGTTCACCAATTAAAATATTTAAATCATTTCGTGTAACAAATGTTGTATTTGCACTACTAATATCTTCTTTTTGTTTGTGTTGCTCATATCGTATTTCCTCCAATTTATTATTTAGTTGCTTATATGAGTCATCTATAAGCGATCGTAAATTTGTAATGTCTTTTTCTAATTCTTCAACCAATTTGTTTGTCGCACTATTTTTTGCAACTGTTTGTAGAATATTACTTATAAGATTGTCAATAACATTTATATGAGCTTTTAATATGTTGTAATCAGAATCAAGTTCTATAAACTTTTTTAAATGAGAATTAAGTTTTTCCTCTAAATAATTTTTAACTGATTCAATTTCCTGCTTTAGCAAAAGAGAATTTTCTGTTTTAGCTAATTCTAACTTGTTGATTTGATCTTTTATTAGAACATTATCGACACTTACATCATTTAATAATGAAATTATTTCAACATTATATTTATCCAATTTTGACTTATATAGATCAAGCGAATTATTCAATTTTTCTAATTTATCTGAATTTTGTAAAGATTGAGATGCATACTTATCGATTGTTTCATACAAACTGTCTCGAAGCGATTTATCGTTACTTAATATACGTCTATCCAAATAAGATTTATTTACGGCGTCGTTAGAATCTTCGGGAGTTGCTAACTGTACAATTTTTCTTCTTCTCGCATCGTATGCATTGGTTCTACCGTTAAAAATGAGAAAAGTACCGCTTTTTTTCATTTCCATATTTTGTCGTTGAGTATTAATATTGACCATGCTTTTACCGCCAAATTTGTTAATGAACATTGTAAAGTCTAAAATCTTGGGTACCAAACTTGCTAACGACTGATACAAGACTAATGTAATATACATATTCATACATAATTATATAATAATATTTGCCTCTCGTAGTTCCTCCACAATTGACATAATTTCATTATCATGACCGGTATGACCAACTTTTTTAGATGCTATTATGAGTCTTAAACGATCAACAAGTTCGTTAGGATCATCCCAATGAACATAATTTGTAGGTTCATTTGTAACAGTCATATTATTCGGTATATATTTATATCCCGTCCCAGTTTTATTTTTATTAGGTATTGTGTTAGATTTTTTTAATGCTGAAAAAGTGGTAGATGATAGCAACGGTGCAATAATATGCTTATATTTATGAATATGGCTATTTATACATACAGTATGTATACGCAATTGGCTATTTATACATACAGTATGTATACGCAATTGGCTATTTATACATACAGTATGTATACGCAATTGGCTATTTATACATATTGTATGTATACGCAATTGGCTATTTATACATACAGTATGTATACGCAATTGGCTATTTATACATACAATATGTATAAGAAATTGGCTATTTATAGTTACGTATAACGTACTAACTAACCAAAAAGTTTATTGATATTAATATTTTAATAAAAACTACATAATTATAGAAAAATATTGTTTTATTTATTGTTTATTGTTACAATATACTTGGGTATTTATTTTATTTTTGATTTCGTGTTTTAATTTGCTTCTTGTAAAACTGAATCTGTTTAGTTTTTCTCTTCGGACGTCCTTTAGACTTAATTTTTGTTTTAAATTTTAGGTTTTCATTTGATTGATGATTTGTATCGGATTCGTTCTGACTTTCAGTACCAACTAAGCTATCCTGGCAACTTCCAGCTTCAACTAAGTTACTTGTCTCAAATTCTATTGAACTAATTGTAGGTTTACTATACTCATTCTCAAACAGAGAAACCCCATTTCTAGCATTTTTTTCAATTAATTTTAGTTCGTTCATATATTTGTTAAAGGTTGTAGTTCCATAATTTGATAAAATATCTGCGATATTTTTTGTTACTGTCAGTGCTGTATTGAATTTTTCTCGATCCGATAATACTTTTTGACAACCATCGAATTCATCCTTGTCTATATCATCAATGTCTACGTCATTCGTGTCTTCATCATCGATATCCATATTCATAATACTTTCTGTATTTCCAACTGAAGTAATGTATCTTGGATGGAAACATGTTTTTGAAAAAATATCTAAGTTATTGTATTTTCTTAACATAAAAATATGCCTACATGGTGCACTGAAAGAGTTCCAAAATGTACATGAACATGCTTCCAGCGACGTATTATAAATCTTCGATATTCCAGTCTCAAGATTTTCCTCAATGCCATTAGCCATTACTTTTATTTTAGATTCTAAAGTTTTAAACAATTTTAATTGTTTATGAAATAATTTCATTCCAGTCTCTGTGAGAACTTCGGAACATACTTCCAGCAATTTTCTTATTTCATTATCGTTATCCATAATTTTAAAAACTTTTTGTTTATTTTTGGCTAATTTATTCTTTATTCTTGAATCAATAAAGTCTATAAGCTCTTTAATACATAAATAAATTGTCGGCAAACTATGATATTTAGTTTGTATGTATTGCTTAAGAGTCCAAAATGATCGTTCAATTCTGTTTGTTGTCGTATCTCCCATTAGTGGCAAATGTTTTCTAAAATAATGTACCCACATTTCTTTACAGCTGTCCCAATTTTTAAGAAATTGCTCTTCAAGAGTCACGTATTTATCTTTTGTTCCTGCAAAAACTTTTACAGACTTGCAAATGTCCAGGAATTTCTTTTTCTGCTCTTCGTATTCTTTATATGATTGAGCATATAAACATTTCTTGAACGCATCCAATATTTTGTTTTTTTCATCAATTTGTTTATTGTAGGCAGTAGAAACTAGCCTTTTAATGTATTTAATGACATGAAATTTACAAAGTAAAACGGTTGCACTAGAAAAAATGTCTCTGATAGCTTTTATTTCGATGAAATCTTTGTCAATTAAAAAAACGGATGGGTGGGTCTTACAAATTTTTTTAATTTCATTCATACAATGTATGAATGCGGAATATGTTTCTTTAGCAATAAATCCTATAGCTGCAAATTCTGATTTGTCGGTTATGCTAGAATAGTAGCAAAATCCCAAAACTTTATAATTTTCGACATTAAATCCAAAGGAAACATCTATTTGTATCACTGGACACTGAGATTTATTATAATTTAGAACCATCGCCGAAGAGGCTACAAATAATGATTCTACTTCTTCTTCTGCATCTTTTTGTATAGCGTATATACCACCATTTTCTTCGATTTCCGCTAAGAATTCCATTAAATGATTTTGGTCCACTTCGGTACATGAAGGAAAAAGTTTGTTTCGAAAATTTTGTATATCCTTTCTTATAAACTGTTTCCCACTTTTTTTACTTAAAACTGCAGCAACCATTCCATCTTTGGCGCTAGACAAGATTAAATCTGTTGCTGTTTCGTAATCATTTTCATTCATAATTTTGGCTTTGCCGTAATTACTATATTCTTCTTTGCCAACGGTATGATTGTGATTTAGTAATAGTTTTGTTAATTTCCATTTTTCATTTTTGCTTTTATAAAAATTAATTTGAGCTTTACAATTCTTGTAGTAGTAATGTTGATTCGGACGTTTTCCCAGGCATTTTGAATTTTGCTTAATACCATGACAACATTTGTACAGCACTTGTTTCTGAGACCGTGTTCTAATAACAAATGGATGATAATGCTCTTTACAAAATACATTAACAGTCTTTGATAACTGTTCATAATCATTAAAATGTTGACCAACATTTAAAGTATGTTCACTAACATTGTTGTCATTAACGGACATTTGTTCTGTCATCTAAAAGTGAGGTTAGAATATTAAAAATATAATTAATTTAAAAAAATCAGCTAATACCTTGCAACACTTTTATAGAATAAGTCATTCACAATTTAGCACTTCGATTATCTATTCAATGTACATATGTATAAAATGGTAATTATCTTGACTTGAATCACTTAAATGGTTTCAATTATTAGTACCGGTGCACACGGGCGTCAAAAGTAACCTAACCGCGCGCGTCGATTTGCAGCAGATAGGTAGAGAGACATTGGCGCTTATGGTGCGATGCACACGGTAAGCTGCTTACTTTTGACGCGCCGATAGGTATCGAAATCAACGCGTGTTTCTGTGGAACGCAGCTTCCTATCTTGCCTATCCCGATACCCACAGAGGCATTGCTGGCTATTGTGCGATGCACACGAGACGCAGCTTACTATCGCCTATCTCCATTAAAAATTATTTATGAGCTTCGTGATGGCTTGAAAATCGGAATATGTGCACTGTGAGTAAACTAGCTCATCACGATATGCAAAATTAACGCAGATTACTTTTGACGCCCGTGTATGTTAAACAGAAGTATTAACAAGAAGAAGGGGCACTTTAATGGATATAGTGGAGGCAAACATTTTAGTTGAGGATGGCATTCATAGATGGTCACAATCAATATTCTACTTTTCTATCTGCGTTATACGTAACTATAAATAGCCAATTTCTTATACATATTGTATGTATAAATAGCCAATTGCGTATACATACTGTATGTATAAATAGCCAATTGCGTATACATACAATATGTATAAATAGCCAATTGCGTATACATACTGTATGTATAAATAGCCAATTGCGTATACATACTGTATGTATAAATAGCCACATCCTATATTTATATCCTTTGTTACCTACAATTTGACGCGAAGGGTGGAAATCACGTCGGAGAGCGTTGGTTCTTGCTAAAATGTCTTTATACTTAAGCAAATCTGCCTTATTATATAATTCCAATTTGGGAACTCTCTTAAAAATTAGCTCAAACATTCCGGGGGTTCCTTTGTATCTAATATTCTTAATAATAATATTGTCGTTTTCATCTAACTCAAATACGCTATCGCCTAACATTAACTTATCATCTTTAAAATATAAGCCATAAACATTATCAATTTCTTTCGAATATTCTGAACTGAAAAACAAACTAATATATTTTTGTGATAGCGGACCTAATTTACGCTCCATTAAATCTTTAACATCGCTAGCAGATGCACTTTGTAATATTTCACTAATCGATGTTTCCGCTTGCGACCGCTCTATTGATGGAGATGCATCGTCGTCAACATGTATTGGTGTTGAAACTATAGGTGATATAGGTGGTGACGATGAAGAGGTGACAAATTTTCTCCTATTATCAATTTTAGGTATAATATTACTTTGATTTTCATTTTCACCCTTTCTTTTCTTACTTCTAATAACCGAACTAGATGGTGAATAAGTATAATGGGTCTCGCTGAATGGTGAAGATTCCATTATTTTTGATTTTCCTCTATATTGTTCTTCATCCGCGTTATCAAAAACAGTATCAATATTATTATTTTCAAAATCTTCAAGATCATTTTTATAACTTCTCTCAATTTTAATTCTATCATTTTCATCTATATTTTGTTTTTCAACTAGCTTTTGTAACGATTTTGTAATTGGTTTATAAGTCTCTTTAAAATATTCTTCCGTCTCTATTTTGCCGAGTTTAAGGTCTTTATATTTTTTCCGAATCACGTCACTAGTTTTAGCGATTTCTTTTAAAATTTGGCTGCGCTTTTTATTTTCTTGAACGACGTTCATGTCACTGCTCATTCTACCCATAATTATCGACTGATTAAATATTGTTCTAATCCGATTTATATAATAGCAAATTGATCGAACTCTTTTCGATATCTTCCATTCTGAATATCACTATCTTTATCAATAACTAAAAATCCATATTTCTTTTCCCAACAATTACTACACAGCATGGAAAAATTGTCGTAACTCATATCGGTATTAACGTGTTCATTATATATATGGCGTAAATTTGTATTATCTTGCCGAAAAATAACTAATAAATTTGTATTGTCTCTTATAAGATGTTTCGGTATTTTTGCATAAGTTTGGCACAGATAAAAACTATCTATATTAAAATGTCTACCCATTGAAAAATATTCTCTTATTGTATTCTGTTTATCACACGCGACGTCGTCAAATATGAATATAGAATTAGGTAGAGCCTCAGAAATTGGAATAATCTCGCTATTATTTGAAAATGTGAAATAGCCAATATCCGAAACTGATGAAATTACTTTCTCAAGATAGCGATACTTGGGTTGTTGCAATGATTTCGAATAAACATAAATATTTTCAAAACGTAGCCCGTTAGGACTCTCAATTAAATTAATGATTACGTTTGTTTTCCCACAATTGGATGGGCCACATATTATACTACGAATACTATTCGGAAGAATTTTACTATGATGACGATAATTATTGGTATTAGTTTCAAATAACATTTTTTCGCGTGCAAAGTTGTTAGAGATTGATAATGGTTGCCTTACAAAACGCATTGTACCGTCATCACTTGTAGA
Organism: Anoplius nigerrimus; assembly: GCA_914767735.1. Classification (NCBI taxonomy): domain Eukaryota; kingdom Metazoa; phylum Arthropoda; class Insecta; order Hymenoptera; family Pompilidae; genus Anoplius; species Anoplius nigerrimus. The sequence continues at coordinate 499,411 of CAJZBX010000099.1, read as the reverse complement.
GAGTAAAAATAAAACTAATAATATTTTGATATTTAAGGGATATATGACTAGTCGCGACCAACCCCGCGTTTATTATCTACATCAAACAAGTTTTTTATTACTTGCATCAATATTTTATTTCACTATTTTATTGACAATTTTTTTTTGCTTTATTTTATCAGTTTCAATTTGCATTTATCTTGTCAATCGACTGCGGATAATGGTCTTGTAAGGAATTCTTAAAAAATATTATTCATGTAATTTAAAGCCATTCTTTCTAAATCCGCATGCATCCTGTCGGCTAGCCATGGATAACATTGTCGCAACGATTCTTTAAACGCAATGTATTCGTCGATATCCATCCTGGGAAAACGTCAAGCAAAATAATGGATTGTACAGTATTAGAGTTTTTTAATTTTTTATTTTTTATAACAATTTTCCTACTTACCTTTCCAATACAATCAGAAGACGCTCAGCTCTCAATTGTCTAGCGCCCTCCCATAAAATGAATATAAGATCATTTTCAAGTAATATGTTTGCTCGTATCAAATGTTGCAAAACTCCACTTCGAACATCAACGTTTGCGACAATAACTGCACGGAATTTATTGTATAGTGCACTGATTGGTACAAGAGCCATCACTATTAGGCACGCGTCTTCAACTTGTTACAATAATGTAAAAACGAGAGCAGACGATGTGACGTTGGCCGATGTGCGACTGAAATTGAATTAGCTAATACCAAGCGCCTGAGCGGACGGTGATACAGCCTCCGAGTCAGTGTCAACGTTGCCGTGGTCAGCCTACATTTATTATCTATATATCCTACGCGTTGTTGCATAGCGACTACATTGCAACTTCATTTACTTCCTTCGTTTGAGAGGAAGCAAAGCCACTTCCCGCCGCATACACGAGCATTGGCAACAATGCCATGCTTCATAAGATTTTCACCGGCATGACTTTGACCGTTGATAACATTATGATATCACATGCTGCTCGCGACCACCGTCGCGTGTGCAACAGCTATGAACGATCGAGTAGCATACCGTCCAAGTTGCATAGCCGCAATCTCTTCCGCTCCCAAGCTTCTTCGTAGTTAAACTACTTTTTAGGTAGCACGCGCGATATCGATAATGGGGTAACGTATATCGCGAGATGGAACAGGAAAATCGTTGTCCCATGCTTCTTCGTAGTTAAACTGCTTTTTGGTAGCACGCGCGATATCGATAATGGGTAACGTATATCGCGAGATGGAACAGGAAAATCGTTGTCTCAAGCTTCTTCGTAGTTAAACTACTTTAGCTAGTACGCACGATATTGATAATGGCTAACGTATATCGCGAGATGGAACAGTAAAATCGTTGTAAAACAAAAAGTGGAGGGAAACGAAGGAAAACCGCTATCGCGAGCGTCGAAACGATAATCGCTTCGCGTCACCTCGCTCGGAAATAAAAAATCGGATGCACCGGTCGATGTGGCGTGCAAGCGTTTTTCAAAACGATACCCTATCTGCAACCCGTTTCGCCTCACGCACCACTAGCTTCAAGGAAAACCGCGCGCACCACTCGCCTTAAGGAAAACCGATGCAGCGGATGATGAGTTGCAGCCGCTATCGAACTGGTGCAACCAGCTTCACCTCACGCACCACTCGCTTTAAGGAAAACCGCTGCGCCCAAAAAATGATAAGCTTAGATGTAGAATAATCGAAACACTTACCGCTGCAACCCGTTTCGCCTCACGCACCACTAGCTTCAAGGAAAACCGCGCGCACCACTCGCCTTAAGGAAAACCGATGCAGCGGATGATGAGTTGCAGCCGCTATCGAACTGGTGCAACCAGCTTCACCTCACGCACCACTCGCTTTAAGGAAAACCGCTGCGCCCAAAAAATGATAAGCTTAGATGTAGAATAATCGAAACACTTACCGTTTTTTTTTTTTGCGTACTGGAATAAAACGGCACCGGACGAACCGCATCGGATGATGTGATATGGTCGTTTGTTTTGTACCGATATCATTTATTTAGCGGAAAACCGCAAAACAAGTTGAAGCGCGTTTTACACGAAAGATAAGCGAAGGTCCGGTCGAATCGATTTCGAATGAGCGTTTTTTCCCCCCAAGGTCGCGAGGCATGGGGCGGAATAGAAAAATGAGCAAACGAAACAACGATGTTGCGAATCGTGTCGCAGAATCGGCAAATGGCATCAAAACCTTGTGACCTTGCAAACAAAACAACGATGTTCGTCAAGGACGCGATTCATGGCGCAGAATCGGCAAATGGTATCAAAACCTTGTGACCTTGCTGGTGTAGAATCGGATAATGACAAAAAACCCTGGCCTAGGATCGGAAAATGACAAAAAACCTTGTGACCTTGCTGGCGTAGATTCGGCAAATGGGGGGTTGACCTTCAAAGTGGCGTAGAATCGGCTACTTTCCTACTACTCAAATCTGCGACATAGCAATTTGTAGCTTAAGACACGGCACATCGACCCACCTTATACCGATCTGCGAAGAACTTGCATAGTTTCGTCAAACGTCGATCGTTCCGAGTGGTAGGCAATCCGGCCGTCGATGGTGATTCATGGCCTCACAGATATGGCCAACTATAACTCCGCTTCTATTCGTCGTATGCAAATCTGCGACATAGCAATTTGTAGCTTAAAGCACGACACAACGACCCACCTTATACCGATCTGCGACAAACTTGCATAGTTTCGTCAAACATCGATCGTTTCGAGTGGTAGGCAATCCGGCCGTCAATGGTGATTCATGGCCTGACATATATAAACAACTATAACTCCGCTTCTATTCGTCGTATGCGAATCTGCGACATAGCAATTTGTAGCTTAAAACACGACACATCGACCCACCTTATACCGATCTGCGACGAACTTGCATAGTTTCGTCAAACGTCGATCGTTCCGAGTGGTAGGCAATCCTGTCGTCAATGGTGATTAATGGCCTCACAGACATAAACAACTATAACTCCGCTTCTATTCGTCGTATGCAAATCTGCGACATAGCAATTTGTAGCGTAAAACACGGCACATCGACCCACCTTATACCGATCTTCGAAGAACTTACATAGTTTCGTCAAACGTCGATCGTTCCGAGTGGTAGGCAATCCGGCCGTCAATGGTGATTCATGGCCTCACAGATATAAACAACAATAACTCCGCTTCTATTCGTCGTATGCAAATCTGCGACATAGCAATTTGTGGCCTAAAACACGGCCCAACGACCCACCTTATACCGATCTGCGATGAACTTGCATATTTTCGTCAAACGTCGATCGTTCCGCGTGGTAGACAATCCTGTCGTCAATGGTGATTAATGGCCTCACAGATATAAACAACTATAACTCCGCTTCTATTCGTCGTATGCGAAACTGCGACATACCAGTTTGTAGCTTAAAACACGGCCCAACGACCCACCTTATACCGATCTGCGAAGAACTTGCATAGTTTCGTCAAACATCGATCGTTCCGAGTGGTAGGCAATCCGGTCGTCAATGGTGATTCATGGCCCGACAGATATAAACAACTATAACTCCGCTTCTATTCGTCGTATGCAAATCTGCGACATAGCAATTTGTAGCTTAAAGCACGACACATCGACCCACCTTATACCGATCTGCGACGAATTTGCATAGTTTCGTCAAACTTCGATCGTTCCGAGTGGTAGGCAATCCGGTCGTCAATGGTGATTAATGGCCTCACAGATATAAACATCGATAACTCCGCTTCTATTCGTCGTATGCGAATCTGCGACATAGCAACTTGTAGCTTAAAACACGGCCCAACGACCCACTTTATACCGATCTGCGACGAACTTGCATAGTTTCGTCAAACGTTGATCGTTCCGAGTGGTAGGCAATCCGGCCGTCGATGGTGATTCATGGCCTCACAGATATATCCAACTATAACTCCGCTTCTATTCGTCGTATGCAAATCTGCGACATAGCAATTTGTAGCTTAAAGCACGACACATCGACCCACCTTATACCGATCTGCGACGAACTTGCATAGTTTCGTCAAACGTCGATCGTTCCGCGTGGTAGGCAATCCTGTCGTCAATGGTGATTAATAGCCTCACAGATATAAACAACTATAACTCCTCTTCTATTCCTCGTATGCAAGTCTGCGACATAGCAATTTGTAGCGTAAAACACGGCACATCGACCCACCTTATACCGATCTGCGAAGAACTTGCATAGTTTCGTCAAACGTCGATCGTTCCGAGTGGTAGGCAATCCGGTCGTCAATGGTGATCAATGGCCTCACAGATATAAACATCGATAACTCCGCTTCTATTCGTCGTACGCAAATCTGCGGCATAGCAATTTGTAGCCTAAAACACGGCACATCGATCCACCTTATACCGATCTTCGAAGAACTTACATAGTTTCGTCAAACGTCGATCGTTCCGAGTGGTAGGCAATCCGGCCGTCAATGGTGATTCATGGCCTGACATATATAAACAACTATAACTCCGCTTCTATTCGTCGTATGCGAATCTGCGACATAGCAATTTGTAGCTTAAAACACGACACATCGACCCACCTTATACCGATCTGCGACGAACTTGCATAGTTTCGTCAAACGTCGATCGTTCCGAGTGGTAGGCAATCCTGTCGTCAATGGTGATTAATGGCCTCACAGACATAAACAACTATAACTCCGCTTCTATTCGTCGTATGCAAATCTGCGACATAGCAATTTGTAGCGTAAAACACGGCACATCGACCCACCTTATACCGATCTTCGAAGAACTTACATAGTTTCGTCAAACGTCGATCGTTCCGAGTGGTAGGCAATCCGGCCGTCAATGGTGATTCATGGCCTCACAGATATAAACAACAATAACTCCGCTTCTATTCGTCGTATGCAAATCTGCGACATAGCAATTTGTGGCCTAAAACACGGCCCAACGACCCACCTTATACCGATCTGCGATGAACTTGCATATTTTCGTCAAACGTCGATCGTTCCGCGTGGTAGACAATCCTGTCGTCAATGGTGATTAATGGCCTCACAGATATAAACAACTATAACTCCGCTTCTATTCGTCGTATGCGAAACTGCGACATACCAGTTTGTAGCTTAAAACACGGCCCAACGACCCACCTTATACCCATCTGCGACGAACTTGCATAGTTTCGTCAATCGTCGATCGTTCCGCGTGGTAGGCAATTCGGCCGTCAATGGTGATTCATAGCCTCACAGATATAAACACCTTAAACTTGGCTTCTATTCGTCGTATGCGAATCTGCGACATAGCAATTTGTAGCTTAAAACACGGCCCAACGACCCACCTTATACCGATCTGCGAAGAACTTGCATAGTTTCGTCAAACGTCGATCGTTCCGCGTGGTAGGCAATCCTGTCGTCAATGGTGATTAATGGCCTCACAGATATAAACAACTATAACTCCGCTTCTATTCGTCGTATGCGAAACTGCGACATAGCAATTTGTAGCTTAAAACACGGCCCAACGACCCACCTTATACCGATCTGCGAAGAACTTGCATAGTTTCGTCAAACGTCGATTGTTCCGAGTGGTAGGCAATCCGGCCGTCAATGGTGATTCATGGCCCGACAGATATAAACAACTATAACTCCGCTTCTATTCGTCGTATGCAAATCTGCGACATAGCAATTTGTAGCTTAAAGCACGACACATTGACCCACCTTATACCGATCTGCGACGAATTTGCATAGTTTCGTCAAACTTCGATCGTTCCGAGTGGTAGGCAATCCGGTTGTCAATGGTGATTAATGGCCTCACAGATATAAACATCGATAACTCCGCTTCTATTCGTCGTATGCGAATCTGCGACATAGCAACTTGTAGCTTAAAACACGGCCCAACGACCCACTTTATACCGATCTGCGACGAACTTGCATAGTTTCGTCAAACGTTGATCGTTCCGAGTGGTAGGCAATCCGGCCGTCGATGGTGATTCATGGCCTCACAGATATATCCAACTATAACTCCGCTTCTATTCGTCGTATGCAAATCTGCGACATAGCAATTTGTAGCTTAAAGCACGACACATCGACCCACCTTATACCGATCTGCGACGAACTTGCATAGTTTCGCCAAACGTCGATCGTTCCGAGTGGTAGGCAATCCTGTCGTCAATGGTGATTAATGGCCTCACAGATATAAACAACTATAACTCCGCTTCTATTCGTCGTATGCGAAACTGCGACATAGCAATTTGTAGCTTAAAACACGGCCCAACGACCCACCTTATACCGATCTGCGAAGAACTTGCATAGTTTCGTCAAACGTCGATTGTTCCGAGTGGTAGGCAACCCGGCCGTCAATGGTGATTCATGGCCTCACAGATATAAACAACAGTAACTCCGCTTTTATTCGTCGTATGCAAATCTGCGACATAGCAATTTGTGGCCTAAAACACGGCCCAACGACCCACCTTATACCGATCTGCGACGAACTTGCATAGTTTCGTCAAACGTCGATCGTTCCGATTGGTAGGCAATCCTGTCGTCAATGGTGATTAATGGCCTCACAGATATAAACAACTATAACTCCGCTTCTATTCGTCGTATGCAAATCTGCGACATAGCAATTTGGAGCGTAAAACACGGCACATCGACCCACCTTATACCGATCTGCGAAGAACTTACATAGTTTCGTCAAACGTCGATCGTTCCGAGTGGTAGGCAATCCGGCCGTCAATGGTGATTCATGGCCTAACAGATATAAACAACAATGACTCCGCTTGTATTCGTCGTATGCAAATCTGCGACATAGCAATTTGTAGCTTAAAACACGGCCCAACGACCCACCTTATACCGATCTGCGAAGAACTTGCATAGTTTCGTCAAACGTCGATCGTTCCGCGTGGTAGGCAATCCTGTCGTCAATGGTGATTAATGGCCTCACAGATATAAACAACTATAACTCCGCTTCTATTCGTCGTATGCGAAACTGCGACATAGCAATTTGTAGCTTAAAACACGGCCCAACGACCCACCTTATACCGATCTGCGAAGAACTTGCATAGTTTCGTCAAACGTCGATTGTTCCGAGTGGTAGGCAATCCGGCCGTCAATGGTGATTCATGGCCCGACAGATATAAACAACTATAACTCCGCTTCTATTCGTCGTATGCAAATCTGCGACATAGCAATTTGTAGCTTAAAGCACGACACATCGACCCACCTTATACCGATCTGCGACGAACTTGCATAGTTTCGCCAAACGTCGATCGTTCCGAGTGGTAGGCAATCCTGTCGTCAATGGTGATTAATGGCCTCACAGATATAAACAACTATAACTCCGCTTCTATTCGTCGTATGCGAAACTGCGACATAGCAATTTGTAGCTTAAAACACGGCCCAACGACCCACCTTATACCGATCTGCGAAGAACTTGCATAGTTTCGTCAAACGTCGATTGTTCCGAGTGGTAGGCAATCCGGCCGTCAATGGTGATTCATGGCCTCACAGATATAAACAACAGTAACTCCGCTTTTATTCGTCGTATGCAAATCTGCGACATAGCAATTTGTGGCCTAAAACACGGCCCAACGACCCACCTTATACCGATCTGCGACGAACTTGCATAGTTTCGTCAAACGTCGATCGTTCCGATTGGTAGGCAATCCTGTCGTCAATGGTGATTAATGGCCTCACAGATATAAACAACTATAACTCCGCTTCTATTCGTCGTATGCAAATCTGCGACATAGCAATTTGGAGCGTAAAACACGGCACAACGACCCACCTTATACCGATCTGCGAAGAACTTACATAGTTTCGTCAAACGTCGATCGTTCCGAGTGGTAGGCAATCCGGCCGTCAATGGTGATTCATGGCCTAACAGATATAAACAACAATGACTCCGCTTGTATTCGTCGTATGCAAATCTGCGACATAGCAATTTGTAGCTTAAGACACGGCACAACGACCCACCTTATACCGATCTGCGACGAACTTGCATAGTTTAGTCAAACGTCGATCGTTCCGAGTGGTAGGCAATCCGGCCGTCGATGGTGATTCATGGCCTCACAGATATAGCCAACTATAACTCCGCTTCTATTCGTCGTATGCAAATCTGCGACATAGCAATTTGTAGCTTAAAGCACGACACAACGACCCACCTTATACCGATCTGCGACAAACTTGCATAGTTTCGTCAAACATCGATCGTTTCGAGTGGTAGGCAATCCGGCCTTCAATGGTGATTCAGGGCCTGACAGATATAAACAACTATAACTCCGCTTCTTTTCGTCGTATGCAAATCTGCGACATAGCAATTTGTAGCTTAAAACACGGCAAATCGACCCACGTTATACCGATCTGCGAAGAACTTGCATAGTTTCGGCAAACGTTGATCATTTCGAGTGGTAGACAATCCGGCCGTCAATGGTGATTCATGGCCTGACAGATATAAACACAATAACTCCGCTTCTATTCGTCGTATGCGAATCTGCGACAGAGCAACTTGTAGCTTAAAACACGGCCAAACGACCCACCTTATACCGATCTGCGACGAACTTGCATAGTTTCGTCAAACGTCGATCGTTCCGAGTGGTAGGCAATCCGGCCGTCAATGGTGATTCATGGCCTCACCAGATATAAACAACAATAACTCCGCTTGTATTCGTCGTATGCAAATCTGCGACATAGCAATTTGTAGCTTAAGACACGGCACATCGACCCACCTTATACCGATCTGCGAAGAACTTGCATAGTTTCGGCAAACGTCGATCGTTCCGAGTGGTAGGCAATCCGGCCGTCAATGGTGATTCATGGCCTGACAGATATAAACAACTATAACTCCGCTTCTATTCGTCGTACGCAAAGCTGCGACATAGCAATCTGTAGCCTAAAAACACGACACATCGAGCCACCTTATACCGATCTGCGACGAACTTGCATAGTTTCGTCAAATGTCGATCGTTCCGAGTGGTAGGCAATCCGGTCGTCAATGGTGATTTTTGGCCTCACAGATATAAACATCGATAACTCCGCTTCTATTCGTCGTATGGGAATCTGCGGCATAGCAACTTGTAGCTTAAAACACGGCCCAACGAGCCACCTTATACCGATCTGGGACAAACTTGCATAGTTTTGTCAAACATCGATCGTTTCGAGTGGTAGGCAATCCGGCCGTCAATGGTGATTCATGGCCTGACAGATATAAACAACTATAACTCCGCTTCTATTCATCGCACGCAAAGCTGCGACATAGCAATCTGTAGCCTAAAACACGACACATCGAGCCACCTTATACCGATCTGCGACGAACTTGCATAGTTTCGTCAAACATCGATCGTTTCGAGTGGTAGGCAATCCGGCCGTCAATGGTGATTCAAGGCCTGACAGATATAAACAACTATAACTCCGCTTCTATTCGTCGTACGCAAAGCTGCGACATAGCAATGTGAAGCCTAAAACACGACATATCGAGCCACCTTATACCGATCTGCGACGAACTTGCATAGTTTCGTCAAACGTCGATCGTTCCGAGTGGTAGGCAATCCGGCCGTCAATGGTGATTCATGGCCTCACCAGATATAAACAACAATAACTCCGCTTCTATTCGTCGTATGCGAATCTGCGACATAGCAACTCGTAGCTTAAAACACAGCCCAACGACCCACCTTATACCGATCTGCGACGAACTGGCATAGTTTCGTCAAACATCGATCGTTTCGAGTGGTAGGCAATCCGGCCGTCAATGGTGATTCATGGCCTCACCAGATATAAACAACAATAACTCCGCTTCTATTCGTCGTATGCGAATCTGCGACATAGCAACTCGTAGCTTAAAACACGGCCCAACGACCCACCTTATACCGATCTGCGACAAACTTGCATAGTTTCGTCAAACATCGATCGTTTCGAGTGGTAGGCAATCCGGCCTTCAATGGTGATTCAGGGCCTGACAGATATAAACAACTATAACTCCGCTTCTTTTCGTCGTATGCAAATCTGCGACATAGCAATTTGTAGCTTAAAACACGGCAAATCGACCCACGTTATACCGATCTGCGAAGAACTTGCATAGTTTCGGCAAACGTTGATCATTTCGAGTGGTAGACAATCCGGCCGTCAATGGTGATTCATGGCCTGACAGATATAAACACAATAACTCCGCTTCTATTCGTCGTATGCGAATCTGCGACAGAGCAACTTGTAGCTTAAAACACGGCACATCGACCCACCTTATACCGATCTTCGAAGAACTTACATAGTTTCGTCAAACGTCGATCGTTCCGAGTGGTAGGCAATCCGGCCGTCAATGGTGATTCATGGCCTCACAGATATAAACAACAATAACTCCGCTTCTATTCGTCGTATGCAAATCTGCGACATAGCAATTTGTGGCCTAAAACACGGCCCAACGACCCACCTTATACCGATCTGCGATGAACTTGCATATTTTCGTCAAACGTCGATCGTTCCGCGTGGTAGACAATCCTGTCGTCAATGGTGATTAATGGCCTCACAGATATAAACAACTATAACTCCGCTTCTATTCGTCGTATGCGAAACTGCGACATACCAGTTTGTAGCTTAAAACACGGCCCAACGACCCACCTTATACCCATCTGCGACGAACTTGCATAGTTTCGTCAATCGTCGATCGTTCCGCGTGGTAGGCAATTCGGCCGTCAATGGTGATTCATAGCCTCACAGATATAAACACCTTAAACTTGGCTTCTATTCGTCGTATGCGAATCTGCGACATAGCAATTTGTAGCTTAAAACACGGCCCAACGACCCACCTTATACCGATCTGCGAAGAACTTGCATAGTTTCGTCAAACGTCGATCGTTCCGCGTGGTAGGCAATCCTGTCGTCAATGGTGATTAATGGCCTCACAGATATAAACAACTATAACTCCGCTTCTATTCGTCGTATGCGAAACTGCGACATAGCAATTTGTAGCTTAAAACACGGCCCAACGACCCACCTTATACCGATCTGCGAAGAACTTGCATAGTTTCGTCAAACGTCGATTGTTCCGAGTGGTAGGCAATCCGGCCGTCAATGGTGATTCATGGCCCGACAGATATAAACAACTATAACTCCGCTTCTATTCGTCGTATGCAAATCTGCGACATAGCAATTTGTAGCTTAAAGCACGACACATCGACCCACCTTATACCGATCTGCGACGAATTTGCATAGTTTCGTCAAACTTCGATCGTTCCGAGTGGTAGGCAATCCGGTTGTCAATGGTGATTAATGGCCTCACAGATATAAACATCGATAACTCCGCTTCTATTCGTCGTATGCGAATCTGCGACATAGCAACTTGTAGCTTAAAACACGGCCCAACGACCCACTTTATACCGATCTGCGACGAACTTGCATAGTTTCGTCAAACGTTGATCGTTCCGAGTGGTAGGCAATCCGGCCGTCGATGGTGATTCATGGCCTCACAGATATATCCAACTATAACTCCGCTTCTATTCGTCGTATGCAAATCTGCGACATAGCAATTTGTAGCTTAAAGCACGACACATCGACCCACCTTATACCGATCTGCGACGAACTTGCATAGTTTCGCCAAACGTCGATCGTTCCGAGTGGTAGGCAATCCTGTCGTCAATGGTGATTAATGGCCTCACAGATATAAACAACTATAACTCCGCTTCTATTCGTCGTATGCGAAACTGCGACATAGCAATTTGTAGCTTAAAACACGGCCCAACGACCCACCTTATACCGATCTGCGAAGAACTTGCATAGTTTCGTCAAACGTCGATTGTTCCGAGTGGTAGGCAATCCGGCCGTCAATGGTGATTCATGGCCTCACAGATATAAACAACAGTAACTCCGCTTTTATTCGTCGTATGCAAATCTGCGACATAGCAATTTGTGGCCTAAAACACGGCCCAACGACCCACCTTATACCGATCTGCGACGAACTTGCATAGTTTCGTCAAACGTCGATCGTTCCGATTGGTAGGCAATCCTGTCGTCAATGGTGATTAATGGCCTCACAGATATAAACAACTATAACTCCGCTTCTATTCGTCGTATGCAAATCTGCGACATAGCAATTTGGAGCGTAAAACACGGCACATCGACCCACCTTATACCGATCTGCGAAGAACTTACATAGTTTCGTCAAACGTCGATCGTTCCGAGTGGTAGGCAATCCGGCCGTCAATGGTGATTCATGGCCTAACAGATATAAACAACAATGACTCCGCTTGTATTCGTCGTATGCAAATCTGCGACATAGCAATTTGTAGCTTAAAACACGGCCCAACGACCCACCTTATACCGATCTGCGAAGAACTTGCATAGTTTCGTCAAACGTCGATCGTTCCGCGTGGTAGGCAATCCTGTCGTCAATGGTGATTAATGGCCTCACAGATATAAACAACTATAACTCCGCTTCTATTCGTCGTATGCGAAACTGCGACATAGCAATTTGTAGCTTAAAACACGGCCCAACGACCCACCTTATACCGATCTGCGAAGAACTTGCATAGTTTCGTCAAACGTCGATTGTTCCGAGTGGTAGGCAATCCGGCCGTCAATGGTGATTCATGGCCTCACAGATATAAACAACAGTAACTCCGCTTTTATTCGTCGTATGCAAATCTGCGACATAGCAATTTGTGGCCTAAAACACGGCCCAACGACCCACCTTATACCGATCTGCGACGAACTTGCATAGTTTCGTCAAACGTCGATCGTTCCGATTGGTAGGCAATCCTGTCGTCAATGGTGATTAATGGCCTCACAGATATAAACAACTATAACTCCGCTTCTATTCGTCGTATGCAAATCTGCGACATAGCAATTTGGAGCGTAAAACACGGCACATCGACCCACCTTATACCGATCTGCGAAGAACTTACATAGTTTCGTCAAACGTCGATCGTTCCGAGTGGTAGGCAATCCGGCCGTCAATGGTGATTCATGGCCTAACAGATATAAACAACAATGACTCCGCTTGTATTCGTCGTATGCAAATCTGCGACATAGCAATTTGTAGCTTAAGACACGGCACAACGACCCACCTTATACCGATCTGCGACGAACTTGCATAGTTTAGTCAAACGTCGATCGTTCCGAGTGGTAGGCAATCCGGCCGTCGATGGTGATTCATGGCCTCACAGATATAGCCAACTATAACTCCGCTTCTATTCGTCGTATGCAAATCTGCGACATAGCAATTTGTAGCTTAAAGCACGACACAACGACCCACCTTATACCGATCTGCGACAAACTTGCATAGTTTCGTCAAACATCGATCGTTTCGAGTGGTAGGCAATCCGGCCTTCAATATTGATTCAGGGCCTGACAGATATAAACAACTATAACTCCGCTTCTTTTCGTCGTATGCAAATCTGCGACATAGCAATTTGTAGCTTAAAACACGGCAAATCGACCCACGTTATACCGATCTGCGAAGAACTTGCATAGTTTCGGCAAACGTTGATCATTTCGAGTGGTAGACAATCCGGCCGTCAATGGTGATTCATGGCCTGACAGATATAAACACAATAACTCCGCTTCTATTCGTCGTATGCGAATCTGCGACAGAGCAACTTGTAGCTTAAAACACGGCCAAACGACCCACCTTATACCGATCTGCGACGAACTTGCATAGTTTCGTCAAACGTCGATCGTTCCGAGTGGTAGGCAATCCGGCCGTCAATGGTGATTCATGGCCTCACCAGATATAAACAACAATAACTCCGCTTGTATTCGTCGTATGCAAATCTGCGACATAGCAATTTGTAGCTTAAGACACGGCACATCGACCCACCTTATACCGATCTGCGAAGAACTTGCATAGTTTCGGCAAACGTCGATCGTTCCGAGTGGTAGGCAATCCGGCCGTCAATGGTGATTCATGGCCTGACAGATATAAACAACTATAACTCCGCTTCTATTCGTCGTACGCAAAGCTGCGACATAGCAATCTGTAGCCTAAAAACACGACACATCGAGCCACCTTATACCGATCTGCGACGAACTTGCATAGTTTCGTCAAATGTCGATCGTTCCGAGTGGTAGGCAATCCGGTCGTCAATGGTGATTTTTGGCCTCACAGATATAAACATCGATAACTCCGCTTCTATTCGTCGTATGGGAATCTGCGGCATAGCAACTTGTAGCTTAAAACACGGCCCAACGAGCCACCTTATACCGATCTGGGACAAACTTGCATAGTTTTGTCAAACATCGATCGTTTCGAGTGGTAGGCAATCCGGCCGTCAATGGTGATTCATGGCCTGACAGATATAAACAACTATAACTCCGCTTCTATTCATCGCACGCAAAGCTGCGACATAGCAATCTGTAGCCTAAAACACGACACATCGAGCCACCTTATACCGATCTGCGACGAACTTGCATAGTTTCGTCAAACATCGATCGTTTCGAGTGGTAGGCAATCCGGCCGTCAATGGTGATTCAAGGCCTGACAGATATAAACAACTATAACTCCGCTTCTATTCGTCGTACGCAAAGCTGCGACATAGCAATCTGAAGCCTAAAACACGACATATCGAGCCACCTTATACCGATCTGCGACGAACTTGCATAGTTTCGTCAAACGTCGATCGTTCCGAGTGGTAGGCAATCCGGCCGTCAATGGTGATTCATGGCCTCACCAGATATAAACAACAATAACTCCGCTTCTATTCGTCGTATGCGAATCTGCGACATAGCAACTCGTAGCTTAAAACACAGCCCAACGACCCACCTTATACCGATCTGCGACGAACTGGCATAGTTTCGTCAAACATCGATCGTTTCGAGTGGTAGGCAATCCGGCCGTCAATGGTGATTCATGGCCTCACCAGATATAAACAACAATAACTCCGCTTCTATTCGTCGTATGCGAATCTGCGACATAGCAACTCGTAGCTTAAAACACGGCCCAACGACCCACCTTATACCGATCTGCGACAAACTTGCATAGTTTCGTCAAACATCGATCGTTTCGAGTGGTAGGCAATCCGGCCTTCAATGGTGATTCAGGGCCTGACAGATATAAACAACTATAACTCCGCTTCTTTTCGTCGTATGCAAATCTGCGACATAGCAATTTGTAGCTTAAAACACGGCAAATCGACCCACGTTATACCGATCTGCGAAGAACTTGCATAGTTTCGGCAAACGTTGATCATTTCGAGTGGTAGACAATCCGGCCGTCAATGGTGATTCATGGCCTGACAGATATAAACACAATAACACCGCTTCTATTCGTCGTATGCGAATCTGCGACAGAGCAACTTGTAGCTTAAAACACGGCCAAACGACCCACCTTATACCGATCTGCGACGAACTTGCATAGTTTCGTCAAACGTCGATCGTTCCGAGTGGTAGGCAATCCGGCCGTCAATGGTGATTCATGGCCTCACCAGATATAAACAACAATAACTCCGCTTGTATTCGTCGTATGCAAATCTGCGACATAGCAATTTGTAGCTTAAGACACGGCACATCGACCCACCTTATACCGATCTGCGAAGAACTTGCATAGTTTCGGCAAACGTCGATCGTTCCGAGTGGTAGGCAATCCGGCCGTCAATGGTGATTCATGGCCTGACAGATATAAACAACTATAACTCCGCTTCTATTCGTCGTACGCAAAGCTGCGACATAGCAATCTGTAGCCTAAAAACACGACACATCGAGCCACCTTATACCGATCTGCGACGAACTTGCATAGTTTCGTCAAATGTCGATCGTTCCGAGTGGTAGGCAATCCGGTCGTCAATGGTGATTTTTGGCCTCACAGATATAAACATCGATAACTCCGCTTCTATTCGTCGTATGGGAATCTGCGGCATAGCAACTTGTAGCTTAAAACACGGCCCAACGAGCCACCTTATACCGATCTGGGACAAACTTGCATAGTTTTGTCAAACATCGATCGTTTCGAGTGGTAGGCAATCCGGCCGTCAATGGTGATTCATGGCCTGACAGATATAAACAACTATAACTCCGCTTCTATTCATCGTACGCAAAGCTGCGACATAGCAATCTGTAGCCTAAAACACGACACATCGAGCCACCTTATACCGATCTGCGACGAACTTGCATAGTTTCGTCAAACATCGATCGTTACGAGTGGTAGGCAATCCGGCCGTCAATGGTGATTCAAGGCCTGACAGATATAAACAACTATAACTCCGCTTCTATTCGTCGTACGCAAAGCTGCGACATAGCAATCTGAAGCCTAAAACACGACATATCGAGCCACCTTATACCGATCTGCGACGAACTTGCATAGTTTCGTCAAACGTCGATCGTTCCGAGTGGTAGGCAATCCGGCCGTCAATGGTGATTCATGGCCTCACCAGATATAAACAACAATAACTCCGCTTCTATTCGTCGTATGCGAATCTGCGACATAGCAACTCGTAGCTTAAAACACAGCCCAACGACCCACCTTATACCGATCTGCGACGAACTGGCATAGTTTCGTCAAACATCGATCGTTTCGAGTGGTAGGCAATCCGGCCGTCAATGGTGATTCATGGCCTCACCAGATATAAACAACAATAACTCCGCTTCTATTCGTCGTATGCGAATCTGCGACATAGCAACTTGTAGCTTAAAACACGGCCCAACGACCCACCTTATACCGATCTGCGACAAACTTGCATAGTTTCGTCAAACATCGATCGTTTCGAGTGGTAGGCAATCCGGCCTTCAATGGTGATTCAGGGCCTGACAGATATAAACAACTATAACTCCGCTTCTTTTCGTCGTATGCAAATCTGCGACATAGCAATTTGTAGCTTAAAACACGGCAAATCGACCCACGTTATACCGATCTGCGAAGAACTTGCATAGTTTCGGCAAACGTTGATCATTTCGAGTGGTAGACAATCCGGCCGTCAATGGTGATTCATGGCCTGACAGATATAAACACAATAACTCCGCTTCTATTCGTCGTATGCGAATCTGCGACAGAGCAACTTGTAGCTTAAAACACGGCCAAACGACCCACCTTATACCGATCTGCGACGAACTTGCATAGTTTCGTCAAACGTCGATCGTTCCGAGTGGTAGGCAATCCGGCCGTCAATGGTGATTCATGGCCTCACCAGATATAAACAACAATAACTCCGCTTGTATTCGTCGTATGCAAATCTGCGACATAGCAATTTGTAGCTTAAGACACGGCACATCGACCCACCTTATACCGATCTGCGAAGAACTTGCATAGTTTCGGCAAACGTCGATCGTTCCGAGTGGTAGGCAATCCGGCCGTCAATGGTGATTCATGGCCTGACAGATATAAACAACTATAACTCCGCTTCTATTCGTCGTACGCAAAGCTGCGACATAGCAATCTGTAGCCTAAAAACACGACACATCGAGCCACCTTATACCGATCTGCGACGAACTTGCATAGTTTCGTCAAATGTCGATCGTTTCGAGTGGTAGGCAATCCGGCCGTCAATGGTGATTCAAGGCCTGACAGATATAAACAACTATAACTCCGCTTCTATTCGTCGTACGCAAAGCTGCGACATAGCAATCTGAAGCCTAAAACACGACATATCGAGCCACCTTATACCGATCTGCGACGAACTTGCATAGTTTCGTCAAACGTCGATCGTTCCGAGTGGTAGGCAATCCGGCCGTCAATGGTGATTCATGGCCTCACCAGATATAAACAACAATAACTCCGCTTCTATTCGTCGTATGCGAATCTGCGACATAGCAACTCGTAGCTTAAAACACAGCCCAACGACCCACCTTATACCGATCTGCGACGAACTGGCATAGTTTCGTCAAACATCGATCGTTTCGAGTGGTAGGCAATCCGGCCGTCAATGGTGATTCATGGCCTCACCAGATATAAACAACAATAACTCCGCTTCTATTCGTCGTATGCGAATCTGCGACATAGCAACTCGTAGCTTAAAACACGGCCCAACGACCCACCTTATACCGATCTGCGACGAACTTGCATAGTTTTGTCAAACATCGATCGTTTCGAGTGGTAGGCAATCCGGCCGTCAATGGTGATTTTTGGCCCGACAGATATAAACAACTATAACTCCGCTTCTATTCGTCGTATGCAAATCTGCGACATAGCAATTTGTAGCTTAAGACACGTCACATCGACCCACCTTATACCGATCTGCGAAGAACTTGCATAGTTTCGGCAAACGTCGATCGTTCCGAGTGGTAGGCAATCCGGCCGTCAATGGTGATTCATGGCCTGACAGATATAAACAACTATAACTCCGCTTCTATTCGTCGTACGCAAAGCTGCGACATAGCAATCTGTAGCTTAAAAACACGACACATCGAGCCACCTTATACCGATCTGCGACGAACTTGCATAGTTTCGTCAAATGTCGATCGTTTCGAGTGGTAGGCAATCCGGCCGTCAATGGTGATTCAAGGCCTGACAGATATAAACAACTATAACTCCGCTTCTATTCGTCGTACGCAAAGCTGCGACATAGCAATCTGAAGCCTAAAACACGACATATCGAGCCACCTTATACCGATCTGCGACGAACTTGCATAGTTTCGTCAAACGTCGATCGTTCCGAGTGGTAGGCAATCCGGCCGTCAATGGTGATTCATGGCCTCACCAGATATAAACAACAATAACTCCGCTTCTATTCGTCGTATGCGAATCTGCGACATAGCAACTCGTAGCTTAAAACACAGCCCAACGACCCACCTTATACCGATCTGCGACGAACTGGCATAGTTTCGTCAAACATCGATCGTTTCGAGTGGTAGGCAATCCGGCCGTCAATGGTGATTCATGGCCTCACCAGATATAAACAACAATAACTCCGCTTCTATTCGTCGTATGCGAATCTGCGACATAGCAACTCGTAGCTTAAAACACGCCCCAACGACCCACCTTATACCGATCTGCGACGAACTTGCATAGTTTTGTCAAACATCGATCGTTTCGAGTGGTAGGCAATCCGGCCGTCAATGGTGATTTTTGGCCCGACAGATATAAACAACTATAACTCCGCTTCTATTCGTCGTATGCAAATCTGCGACATAGCAATTTGTAGCTTAAAACACGTCACATCGACCCACCTTATACCGATCTGCGAAGAACTTGCATAGTTTCGGCAAACGTCGATCGTTCCGAGTGGTAGGCAATCCGGCCGTCAATGGTGATTCATGGCCTGACAGATATAAACAACTATAACTCCGCTTCTATTCGTCGTACGCAAAGCTGCGACATAGCAACCTGAAGCCTAAAACACGACATATCGAGCCACCTTATACCGATCTGCGACGAACTTGCATAGTTTCGTCAAACGTCGATCGTTCCGAGTGGTAGGCAATCCGGTCGTCAATGGTGATCAATGGCCTCACAGATATAAATATCGATAACCCTGCTTCTATTCGTCGTATGCGAATCTGCGACATAGCAACTTGTAGCTTAAAACACGGTCCAACGACCCACCTTATACCGATCTGCGACGAACTTGCATAGTTTCGTCAAACGTCGATCGTTTCGAGTGGTAGGCAATCCGGCCGTCAATGGTGATTTTTGGCCTGACAGATATAAACAACTATAACTCCGCTTCTATTCGTCGTATGCAAATCTGCGACATAGCAATTTGTAGCTTAAGACGGCACATCGACCCACCTTATACCGATCTCGAAGAACTTGCATAGTTTCGGCAAACGTCGATCGTTCCGAGTGGTAGGCAATCCGGTCGTCAATGGTGATTTTTGGCCTCACAGATATAAACATCGATAACTCCGCTTCTATTCGTCGTATGCGAATCTGCCGCATAGCAACTTGTAGCTTAAAACACGGCCCAACGACCCACCTTATACCGATCTGCGACAAACTTGCATAGTTTCGTCAAACATCGGTCGTTTCGAGTGGTAGGCAATCCGGCCGTCAATGGTGATTCATGGCCTCACCAGATATAAACAACAATAACTCCGCTTCTATTCGTCGTATGCGAATCTGCGACATAGCAACTCGTAGCTTAAAACACGGCCCAACGACCCACCTTATACCGATCTGCGACGAACTTGCATAGTTTCGTCAAACATCGATCGTTTCGAGTGGTAGGCAATCCGGCCGTCAATGGTGATTTTTGGCCCGACAGATATAAACAACTATAACTCCGCTTCTATTCGTCGTATGCAAATCTGCGACATAGCAATTTGTAGCTTAAGACACGGCACATCGACCCACCTTATACCGATCTGCGAAGAACTTGCATAGTTTCGGCAAACGTCGATCGTTCCGAGTGGTAAACAATCAGGCCGTCAATGGTGATACATGGCCTGACAGATATAAACATTGATAACTCTGCTTCTATTCGTCGTATGCGAATCTGCGACATAGCAACTTGTAGCTTAAAACACGGCCCAACGACCCACCTTATACCGATCTGCGACGAACTTGCATAGTTTCGTCAAACGTCGATCGTTTCGAGTGGTAGGCAATCCGGCCGTCAATGGTGATTTTTGGCCTGACAGATATAAACAACTATAACTCCGCTTCTATTCGTCGTATGCAAATCTGCGACATAGCAACTTGTAGCTTAAGACACGGCCCAACGACCCACCTTATACCGATCTGCGAAGAACTTGCATAGTTTCGGCAAACGTCGATCGTTCCGAGTGGTAAACAATCAGGCCGTCAATGGTGATTTTTGGCCTGACAGATATAAACAACTATAACTCCGCTTCTATTCGTCGTATGCAAAGCTGCGATATAGCAATCTGTAGCCTAAAAACACGACACATCGAGCCACCTTATACCGATCTGCGACGAACTTGCATAGTTTCGTCAAACGTCGATCGTTCCGAGTGGTAGGCAATCCGGTCGTCAATGGTGATCAATGGCCTCACAGATATAAACATCGATAACTCCGCTTCTATTCGTCGTACGCAAATCTGCGGCATAGCAATTTGTAGCCTAAAACACGGCACATCGAGCCACCTTATACCGATCTTCGAAGAACTTACATAGTTTCGTCAAACGTCGATCGTTCCGAGTGGTAGGCAATCCGGCCGTCAATGGTGATTCATGGCCTGACATATATAAACAACTATAACTCCGCTTCTATTCGTCGTATGCGAATCTGCGACATAGCAATATGTAGCTTAAAACACGACACATCGACCCACCTTATACCGATCTGCGACGAACTTGCATAGTTTCGTCAAACGTCGATCGTTCCGAGTGGTAGGCAATCCTGTCGTCAATGGTGATTAATGGCCTCACAGACATAAACAACTATAACTCCGCTTCTATTCGTCGTATGCAAATCTGCGACATAGCAATTTGTAGCGTAAAACACGGCACATCGACCCACCTTATACCGATCTTCGAAGAACTTACATAGTTTCGTCAAACGTCGATCGTTCCGAGTGGTAGGCAATCCGGCCGTCAATGGTGATTCATGGCCTCACAGATATAAACAACAATAACTCCGCTTCTATTCGTCGTATGCAAATCTGCGACATAGCAATTTGTGGCCTAAAACACGGCCCAACGACCCACCTTATACCGATCTGCGATGAACTTGCATATTTTCGTCAAACGTCGATCGTTCCGCGTGGTAGACAATCCTGTCGTCAATGGTGATTAATGGCCTCACAGATATAAACAACTATAACTCCGCTTCTATTCGTCGTATGCGAAACTGCGACATACCAGTTTGTAGCTTAAAACACGGCCCAACGACCCACCTTATACCCATCTGCGACGAACTTGCATAGTTTCGTCAATCGTCGATCGTTCCGCGTGGTAGGCAATTCGGCCGTCAATGGTGATTCATAGCCTCACAGATATAAACACCTTAAACTTGGCTTCTATTCGTCGTATGCGAATCTGCGACATAGCAATTTGTAGCTTAAAACACGGCCCAACGACCCACCTTATACCGATCTGCGAAGAACTTGCATAGTTTCGTCAAACGTCGATCGTTCCGCGTGGTAGGCAATCCTGTCGTCAATGGTGATTAATAGCCTCACAGATATAAACAACTATAACTCCGCTTCTATTCGTCGTATGCAAGTCTGCGACATAGCAATTTGTAGCGTAAAACACGGCACATCGACCCACCTTATACCGATCTGCGAAGAACTTGCATAGTTTCGTCAAACATCGATCGTTCCGAGTGGTAGGCAATCCGGTCGTCAATGGTGATTCATGGCCCGACAGATATAAACAACTATAACTCCGCTTCTATTCGTCGTATGCAAATCTGCGACATAGCAATTTGTAGCTTAAAGCACGACACATCGACCCACCTTATACCGATCTGCGACGAATTTGCATAGTTTCGTCAAACTTCGATCGTTCCGAGTGGTAGGCAATCCGGTCGTCAATGGTGATCAATGGCCTCACAGATATAAATATCGATAACCCTGCTTCTATTCGTCGTATGCGAATCTGCGACATAGCAACTTGTAGCTTAAAACACGGTCCAACGACCCACCTTATACCGATCTGCGACGAACTTGCATAGTTTCGTCAAACGTCGATCGTTTCGAGTGGTAGGCAATCCGGCCGTCAATGGTGATTTTTGGCCTGACAGATATAAACAACTATAACTCCGCTTCTATTCGTCGTATGCAAATCTGCGACATAGCAATTTGTAGCTTAAGACGGCACATCGACCCACCTTATACCGATCTCGAAGAACTTGCATAGTTTCGTCAAACGTCGATCGTTCCGAGTGGTAGGCAATCCGGTCGTCAATGGTGATTTTTGGCCTCACAGATATAAACATCGATAACTCCGCTTCTATTCGTCGTATGCGAATCTGCCGCATAGCAACTTGTAGCTTAAAACACGGCCCAACGACCCACCTTATACCGATCTGCGACAAACTTGCATAGTTTCGTCAAACATCGGTCGTTTCGAGTGGTAGGCAATCCGGCCGTCAATGGTGATTCATGGCCTCACCAGATATAAACAACAATAACTCCGCTTCTATTCGTCGTATGCGAATCTGCGACATAGCAACTCGTAGCTTAAAACACGGCCCAACGACCCACCTTATACCGATCTGCGACGAACT
The DNA here is from genome assembly GCA_914767735.1 of Anoplius nigerrimus. NCBI lineage: Eukaryota > Metazoa > Arthropoda > Insecta > Hymenoptera > Pompilidae > Anoplius > Anoplius nigerrimus. The sequence goes on along the minus strand of CAJZBX010000099.1, from coordinate 476,415 downwards.
TGCATAGTTTCGTCAAACATCGATCGTTTCGAGTGGTAGGCAATCCGGCCGTCAATGGTGATTTTTGGCCCGACAGATATAAACAACTATAACTCCGCTTCTATTCGTCGTATGCAAATCTGCGACATAGCAATTTGTAGCTTAAGACACGGCACATCGACCCACCTTATACCGATCTGCGAAGAACTTGCATAGTTTCGGCAAACGTCGATCGTTCCGAGTGGTAAACAATCAGGCCGTCAATGGTGATTCATGGCCTGACAGATATAAACATTGATAACTCTGCTTCTATTCGTCGTATGCGAATCTGCGACATAGCAACTTGTAGCTTAAAACACGGCCCAACGACCCACCTTATACCGATCTGCGACGAACTTGCATAGTTTCGTCAAACGTCGATCGTTTCGAGTGGTAGGCAATCCGGCCGTCAATGGTGATTTTTGGCCTGACAGATATAAACAACTATAACTCCGCTTCTATTCGTCGTATGCAAATCTGCGACATAGCAATTTGTAGCTTAAGACACGGCACATCGACCCACCTTATACCGATCTGCGAAGAACTTGCATAGTTTCGGCAAACGTCGATCGTTCCGAGTGGTAAACAATCAGGCCGTCAATGGTGATTTTTGGCCTGACAGATATAAACAACTATAACTCCGCTTCTATTCGTCGTATGCAAAGCTGCGATATAGCAATCTGTAGCCTAAAAACACGACACATCGAGCCACCTTATACCGATCTGCGACGAACTTGCATAGTTTCGTCAAACGTCGATCGTTCCGAGTGGTAGGCAATCCGGTCGTCAATGGTGATCAATGGCCTCACAGATATAAACATCGATAACTCCGCTTCTATTCGTCGTACGCAAATCTGCGGCATAGCAATTTGTAGCCTAAAACACGGCACATCGAGCCACCTTATACCGATCTTCGAAGAACTTACATAGTTTCGTCAAACGTCGATCGTTCCGAGTGGTAGGCAATCCGGCCGTCAATGGTGATTCATGGCCTGACATATATAAACAACTATAACTCCGCTTCTATTCGTCGTATGCGAATCTGCGACATAGCAATATGTAGCTTAAAACACGACACATCGACCCACCTTATACCGATCTGCGACGAACTTGCATAGTTTCGTCAAACGTCGATCGTTCCGAGTGGTAGGCAATCCTGTCGTCAATGGTGATTAATGGCCTCACAGACATAAACAACTATAACTCCGCTTCTATTCGTCGTATGCAAATCTGCGACATAGCAATTTGTAGCGTAAAACACGGCACATCGACCCACCTTATACCGATCTTCGAAGAACTTACATAGTTTCGTCAAACGTCGATCGTTCCGAGTGGTAGGCAATCCGGCCGTCAATGGTGATTCATGGCCTCACAGATATAAACAACAATAACTCCGCTTCTATTCGTCGTATGCAAATCTGCGACATAGCAATTTGTGGCCTAAAACACGGCCCAACGACCCACCTTATACCGATCTGCGATGAACTTGCATATTTTCGTCAAACGTCGATCGTTCCGCGTGGTAGTCAATCCGGTCGTCAATGGTGATTAATGGCCTCACAGATATAAACAACTATAACTCCGCTTCTATTCGTCGTATGCGAAACTGCGACATACCAGTTTGTAGCTTAAAACACGGCCCAACGACCCACCTTATACCCATCTGCGACGAACTTGCATAGTTTCGTCAATCGTCGATCGTTCCGCGTGGTAGGCAATTCGGCCGTCAATGGTGATTCATAGCCTCACAGATATAAACACCTTAAACTTGGCTTCTATTCGTCGTATGCGAATCTGCGACATAGCAATTTGTAGCTTAAAACACGGCCCAACGACCCACCTTATACCGATCTGCGAAGAACTTGCATAGTTTCGTCAAACGTCGATCGTTCCGCGTGGTAGGCAATCCTGTCGTCAATGGTGATTAATAGCCTCACAGATATAAACAACTATAACTCCGCTTCTATTCGTCGTATGCAAGTCTGCGACATAGCAATTTGTAGCGTAAAACACGGCACATCGACCCACCTTATACCGATCTGCGAAGAACTTGCATAGTTTCGTCAAACATCGATCGTTCCGAGTGGTAGGCAATCCGGTCGTCAATGGTGATTCATGGCCCGACAGATATAAACAACTATAACTCCGCTTCTATTCGTCGTATGCAAATCTGCGACATAGCAATTTGTAGCTTAAAGCACGACACATCGACCCACCTTATACCGATCTGCGACGAATTTGCATAGTTTCGTCAAACTTCGATCGTTCCGAGTGGTAGGCAATCCGGTCGTCAATGGTGATTAATGGCCTCACAGATATAAACATCGATAACTCCGCTTCTATTCGTCGTATGCGAATCTGCGACATAGCAACTTGTAGCTTAAAACACGGCACATCGACCCACCTTATACCGATCTGCGAAGAACTTGCATAGTTTCGTCAAACATCGATCGTTCCGAGTGGTAGGCAATCCGGTCGTCAATGGTGATTCATGGCCCGACAGATATAAACAACTATAACTCCGCTTCTATTCGTCGTATGCAAATCTGCGACATAGCAATTTGTAGCTTAAAGCACGACACATCGACCCACCTTATACCGATCTGCGACGAACTTGCATAGTTTCGTCAAACGTCGATCGTTCCGAGTGGTAGGCAATCCTGTCGTCAATGGTGATTAATGGCCTCACAGATATAAACAACTATAACTCCGCTTCTATTCGTCGTATGCAAATCTGCGACATAGCAATTTGTAGCGTAAAACACGGCACATCGACCCACCTTATACCGATCTGCGAAGAACTTACATAGTTTCGTCAAACGTCGATCGTTCCGAGTGGTAGGCAATCCGGCCGTCAATGGTGATTCATGGCCTTACAGATATAAACAACAATGACTCCGCTTTTATTCGTCGTATGCAAATCTGCGACATAGCAACTTGTAGCTTAAAACACGGTCCAACGACCCACCTTATACCGATCTGCGACGAACTTGCATAGTTTCGTCAAACGTCGATCGTTTCGAGTGGTAGGCAATCCGGCCGTCAATGGTGATTTTTGGCCTGACAGATATAAACAACTATAACTCCGCTTCTATTCGTCGTATGCAAATCTGCGACATAGCAATTTGTAGCTTAAGACGGCACATCGACCCACCTTATACCGATCTCGAAGAACTTGCATAGTTTCGGCAAGCGTCGATCGTTCCGAGTGGTAGGCAATCCGGTCGTCAATGGTGATTTTTGGCCTCACAGATATAAACAGCGATAACTCCGCTTCTATTCGTCGTATGCGAATCTGCCGCATAGCATCTTGTAGCTTAAAACACGGCCCAACGACCCACCTTATACCGATCTGCGACGAACTTGCATAGTTTCGTCAAACATCGATCGTTTCGAGTGGTAGGCAATCCGGCCGTCAATGGTGATTTTTGGCCCGACAGATATAAACAACTATAACTTCGCTTCTATTCGTCGTATGCAAATCTGCGACACAGCAATTTGTAGCTTAAGACACGGCACATCGACCCACCTTATACCGATCTGCGAAGAACTTGCATAGTTTCGGCAAACGTCGATCGTTCCGAGTGGTAAACAATCAGGCCATCAATGGTGATTCATGGCCTGACAGATATAAACATTGATAACTCTGCTTCTCTTCGTCGTATGCGAATCTGCGACATAGCAACTTGTAGCTTAAAACACGGCCCAACGACCCACCTTATACCGATCTGCGACGAACTTGCATAGTTTCGTCAAACGTCGATCGTTTCGAGTGGTAGGAAATCCGGCCGTCAATGGTGATTTTTGGCCTCACCAGATATAAACAACAATAACTCCGCTTCTATTCGTCGTATGCGAATCTGCGACATAGCAACTCGTAGCTTAAAACACAGCCCAACGACCCACCTTATACCGATCTGCGACGAACTGGCATAGTTTCGTCAAACATCGATCGTTTTGAGTGGTAGGCAATCCGGCCGTCAATGGTGATTCATGGCCTCACCAGATATAAACAACAATAACTCCGCTTCTATTCGTCGTATGCGAATCTGCGACATAGCAACTCGTAGCTTAAAACACGGCCCAACGACCCACCTTATACCGATCTGCGACAAACTTGCATAGTTTCGTCAAACATCGATCGTTTCGAGTGGTAGGCAATCCGGCCTTCAATGGTGATTCAGGGCCTGACAGATATAAACAACTATAACTCCGCTTCTTTTCGTCGTATGCAAATCTGCGACATAGCAATTTGTAGCTTAAAACACGGCAAATCGACCCACGTTATACCGATCTGCGAAGAACTTGCATAGTTTCGGCAAACGTTGATCATTTCGAGTGGTAGACAATCCGGCCGTCAATGGTGATTCATGGCCTGACAGATATAAACACAATAACTCCGCTTCTATTCGTCGTATGCGAATCTGCGACAGAGCAACTTGTAGCTTAAAACACGGCCAAACGACCCACCTTATACCGATCTGCGACGAACTTGCATAGTTTCGTCAAACGTCGATCGTTCCGAGTGGTAGGCAATCCGGCCGTCAATGGTGATTCATGGCCTCACCAGATATAAACAACAATAACTCCGCTTGTATTCGTCGTATGCAAATCTGCGACATAGCAATTTGTAGCTTAAGACACGGCACATCGACCCACCTTATACCGATCTGCGAAGAACTTGCATAGTTTCGGCAAACGTCGATCGTTCCGAGTGGTAGGCAATCCGGCCGTCAATGGTGATTCATGGCCTGACAGATATAAACAACTATAACTCCGCTTCTATTCGTCGTACGCAAAGCTGCGACATAGCAATCTGTAGCCTAAAAACACGACACATCGAGCCACCTTATACCGATCTGCGACGAACTTGCATAGTTTCGTCAAATGTCGATCGTTCCGAGTGGTAGGCAATCCGGTCGTCAATGGTGATTTTTGGCCTCACAGATATAAACATCGATAACTCCGCTTCTATTCGTCGTATGGGAATCTGCGGCATAGCAACTTGTAGCTTAAAACACGGCCCAACGAGCCACCTTATACCGATCTGGGACAAACTTGCATAGTTTTGTCAAACATCGATCGTTTCGAGTGGTAGGCAATCCGGCCGTCAATGGTGATTCATGGCCTGACAGATATAAACAACTATAACTCCGCTTCTATTCATCGTACGCAAAGCTGCGACATAGCAATCTGTAGCCTAAAACACGACACATCGAGCCACCTTATACCGATCTGCGACGAACTTGCATAGTTTCGTCAAACGTCGATCGTTTCGAGTGGTAGGCAATCCGGCCGTCAATGGTGATTCAAGGCCTGACAGATATAAACAACTATAACTCCGCTTCTATTCGTCGTACGCAAAGCTGCGACATAGCAATCTGAAGCCTAAAACACGACATATCGAGCCACCTTATACCGATCTGCGACGAACTTGCATAGTTTCGTCAAACGTCGATCGTTCCGAGTGGTAGGCAATCCGGCCGTCAATGGTGATTCATGGCCTCACCAGATATAAACAACAATAACTCCGCTTCTATTCGTCGTATGCGAATCTGCGACATAGCAACTCGTAGCTTAAAACACAGCCCAACGACCCACCTTATACCGATCTGCGACGAACTGGCATAGTTTCGTCAAACATCGATCGTTTCGAGTGGTAGGCAATCCGGCCGTCAATGGTGATTCATGGCCTCACCAGATATAAACAACAATGACTCCGCTTCTATTCGTCGTATGCGAATCTGCGACATAGCAACTCGTAGCTTAAAACACGGCCCAACGACCCACCTTATACCGATCTGCGACAAACTTGCATAGTTTCGTCAAACATCGATCGTTTCGAGTGGTAGGCAATCCGGCCGTCAATGGTGATTTTTGGCCTGACAGATATAAACAACTATAACTCCGCTTCTATTCGTCGTATGCAAATCTGCGACATAGCAATTTGTAGCTTAAGACACGGCACATCGACCCACCTTATACCGATCTGCGAAGAACTTGCATAGTTTCGGCAAACGTCGATCGTTCCGAGTGGTAAACAATCAGGCCGTCAATGGTGATTTTTGGCCTGACAGATATAAACAACTATAACTCCGCTTCTATTCGTCGTATGCAAAGCTGCGATATAGCAATCTGTAGCCTAAAAACACGACACATCGAGCCACCTTATACCGATCTGCGACGAACTTGCATAGTTTCGTCAAACGTCGATCGTTCCGAGTGGTAGGCAATCCGGTCGTCAATGGTGATCAATGGCCTCACAGATATAAACATCGATAACTCCGCTTCTATTCGTCGTACGCAAATCTGCGGCATAGCAATTTGTAGCCTAAAACACGGCACATCGAGCCACCTTATACCGATCTTCGAAGAACTTACATAGTTTCGTCAAACGTCGATCGTTCCGAGTGGTAGGCAATCCGGCCGTCAATGGTGATTCATGGCCTGACAGATATAAACAACTATAACTCCGCTTCTATTCGTCGTATGCGAATCTGCGACATAGCAATATGTAGCTTAAAACACGACACATCGACCCACCTTATACCGATCTGCGACGAACTTGCATAGTTTCGTCAAACGTCGATCGTTCCGAGTGGTAGGCAATCCTGTCGTCAATGGTGATTAATGGCCTCACAGACATAAACAACTATAACTCCGCTTCTATTCGTCGTATGCAAATCTGCGACATAGCAATTTGTAGCGTAAAACACGGCACATCGACCCACCTTATACCGATCTTCGAAGAACTTACATAGTTTCGTCAAACGTCGATCGTTCCGAGTGGTAGGCAATCCGGCCGTCAATGGTGATTCATGGCCTCACAGATATAAACAACAATAACTCCGCTTCTATTCGTCGTATGCAAATCTGCGACATAGCAATTTGTGGCCTAAAACACGGCCCAACGACCCACCTTATACCGATCTGCGATGAACTTGCATATTTTCGTCAAACGTCGATCGTTCCGCGTGGTAGACAATCCTGTCGTCAATGGTGATTAATGGCGTCACAGATATAAACAACTATAACTCCGCTTCTATTCGTCGTATGCGAAACTGCGACATACCAGTTTGTAGCTTAAAACACGGCCCAACGACCCACCTTATACCCATCTGCGACGAACTTGCATAGTTTCGTCAATCGTCGATCGTTCCGCGTGGTAGGCAATTCGGCCGTCAATGGTGATTCATAGCCTCACAGATATAAACACCTTAAACTTGGCTTCTATTCGTCGTATGCGAATCTGCGACATAGCAATTTGTAGCTTAAAACACGGCCCAACGACCCACCTTATACCGATCTGCGAAGAACTTGCATAGTTTCGTCAAACGTCGATCGTTCCGCGTGGTAGGCAATCCTGTCGTCAATGGTGATTAATAGCCTCACAGATATAAACAACTATAACTCCGCTTCTATTCGTCGTATGCAAGTCTGCGACATAGCAATTTGTAGCGTAAAACACGGCACATCGACCCACCTTATACCGATCTGCGAAGAACTTGCATAGTTTCGTCAAACATCGATCGTTCCGAGTGGTAGGCAATCCGGTCGTCAATGGTGATTCATGGCCCGACAGATATAAACAACTATAACTCCGCTTCTATTCGTCGTATGCAAATCTGCGACATAGCAATTTGTAGCTTAAAGCACGACACATCGACCCACCTTATACTGATCTGCGACGAATTTGCATAGTTTCGTCAAACTTCGATCGTTCCGAGTGGTAGGCAATCCGGTCGTCAATGGTGATTAATGGCCTCACAGATATAAACATCGATAACTCCGCTTCTATTCGTCGTATGCGAATCTGCGACATAGCAACTTGTAGCTTAAAACACGGCCCAACGACCCACTTTATACCGATCTGCGACGAACTTGCATAGTTTCGTCAAACGTTGATTGTTCCGAGTGGTAGGCAATCCGGCCGTCAATGGTGATTCATGGCCTCACAGATATAAACAACAGTAACTCCGCTTTTATTCGTCGTATGCAAATCTGCGACATAGCAATTTGTGGCCTAAAACACGGCCCAACGACCCACCTTATACCGATCTGCGACGAACTTGCATAGTTTCGTCAAACGTCGATCGTTCCGAGTGGTAGGCAATCCGGCCGTCAATGGTGATTTTTGGCCTGACAGATATAAACAACTATAACTCCGCTTCTATTCGTCGTATGCAAATCTGCGACATAGCAATTTGTAGCTTAAGACGGCACATCGACCCACCTTATACCGATCTCGAAGAACTTGCATAGTTTCGGCAAACGTCGATCGTTCCGAGTGGTAGGCAATCCGGTCGTCAATGGTGATTTTTGGCCTCACAGATATAAACAGCGATAACTCCGCTTCTATTCGTCGTATGCGAATCTGCCGCATAGCATCTTGTAGCTTAAAACACGGCCCAACGACCCACCTTATACCGATCTGCGACGAACTTGCATAGTTTCGTCAAACATCGATCGTTTCGAGTGGTAGGCAATCCGGCCGTCAATGGTGATTTTTGGCCCGACAGATATAAACAACTATAACTTCGCTTCTATTCGTCGTATGCAAATCTGCGACATAGCAATTTGTAGCTTAAGACACGGCACATCGACCCACCTTATACCGATCTGCGAAGAACTTGCATAGTTTCGGCAAACGTCGATCGTTCCGAGTGGTAAACAATCAGGCCATCAATGGTGATTCATGGCCTGACAGATATAAACATTGATAACTCTGCTTCTCTTCGTCGTATGCGAATCTGCGACATAGCAACTTGTAGCTTAAAACACGGCCCAACGACCCACCTTATACCGATCTGCGACGAACTTGCATAGTTTCGTCAAACGTCGATCGTTTCGAGTGGTAGGAAATCCGGCCGTCAATGGTGATTTTTGGCCTCACCAGATATAAACAACAATAACTCCGCTTCTATTCGTCGTATGCGAATCTGCGACATAGCAACTCGTAGCTTAAAACACAGCCCAACGACCCACCTTATACCGATCTGCGACGAACTGGCATAGTTTCGTCAAACATCGATCGTTTCGAGTGGTAGGCAATCCGGCCGTCAATGGTGATTCATGGCCTCACCAGATATAAACAACAATAACTCCGCTTCTATTCGTCGTATGCGAATCTGCGACATAGCAACTCGTAGCTTAAAACACGGCCCAACGACCCACCTTATACCGATCTGCGACAAACTTGCATAGTTTCGTCAAACATCGATCGTTTCGAGTGGTAGGCAATCCGGCCTTCAATGGTGATTCAGGGCCTGACAGATATAAACAACTATAACTCCGCTTCTTTTCGTCGTATGCAAATCTGCGACATAGCAATTTGTAGCTTAAAACACGGCACATCGACCCACGTTATACCGATCTGCGAAGAACTTGCATAGTTTCGGCAAACGTTGATCATTTCGAGTGGTAGACAATCCGGCCGTCAATGGTGATTCATGGCCTGACAGATATAAACACAATAACTCCGCTTCTATTCGTCGTATGCGAATCTGCGACAGAGCAACTTGTAGCTTAAAACACGGCCAAACGACCCACCTTATACCGATCTGCGACGAACTTGCATAGTTTCGTCAAACGTCGATCGTTCCGAGTGGTAGGCAATCCGGCCGTCAATGGTGATTCATGGCCTCACCAGATATAAACAACAATAACTCCGCTTGTATTCGTCGTATGCAAATCTGCGACATAGCAATTTGTAGCTTAAGACACGGCACATCGACCCACCTTATACCGATCTGCGAAGAACTTGCATAGTTTCGGCAAACGTCGATCGTTCCGAGTGGTAGGCAATCCGGCCGTCAATGGTGATTCATGGCCTGACAGATATAAACAACTATAACTCCGCTTCTATTCGTCGTACGCAAAGCTGCGACATAGCAATCTGTAGCCTAAAAACACGACACATCGAGCCACCTTATACCGATCTGCGACGAACTTGCATAGTTTCGTCAAATGTCGATCGTTCCGAGTGGTAGGCAATCCGGTCGTCAATGGTGATTTTTGGCCTCACAGATATAAACATCGATAACTCCGCTTCTATTCGTCGTATGGGAATCTGCGGCATAGCAACTTGTAGCTTAAAACACGGCCCAACGAGCCACCTTATACCGATCTGGGACAAACTTGCATAGTTTTGTCAAACATCGATCGTTTCGAGTGGTAGGCAATCCGGCCGTCAATGGTGATTCATGGCCTGACAGATATAAACAACTATAACTCCGCTTCTATTCATCGTACGCAAAGCTGCGACATAGCAATCTGTAGCCTAAAACACGACACATCGAGCCACCTTATACCGATCTGCGACGAACTTGCATAGTTTCGTCAAACATCGATCGTTTCGAGTGGTAGGCAATCCGGCCGTCAATGGTGATTCAAGGCCTGACAGATATAAACAACTATAACTCCGCTTCTATTCGTCGTACGCAAAGCTGCGACATAGCAATCTGAAGCCTAAAACACGACATATCGAGCCACCTTATACCGATCTGCGACGAACTTGCATAGTTTCGTCAAACGTCGATCGTTCCGAGTGGTAGGCAATCCGGCCGTCAATGGTGATTCATGGCCTCACCAGATATAAACAACAATAACTCCGCTTCTATTCGTCGTATGCGAATCTGCGACATAGCAACTCGTAGCTTAAAACACAGCCCAACGACCCACCTTATACCGATCTGCGACGAACTGGCATAGTTTCGTCAAACATCGATCGTTTCGAGTGGTAGGCAATCCGGCCGTCAATGGTGATTCATGGCCTCACCAGATATAAACAACAATGACTCCGCTTCTATTCGTCGTATGCGAATCTGCGACATAGCAACTCGTAGCTTAAAACACGGCCCAACGACCCACCTTATACCGATCTGCGACAAACTTGCATAGTTTCGTCAAACATCGATCGTTTCGAGTGGTAGGCAATCCGGCCTTCAATGGTGATTCAGGGCCTGACAGATATAAACAACTATAACTCCGCTTCTTTTCGTCGTATGCAAATCTGCGACATAGCAATTTGTAGCTTAAAACACGGCAAATCGACCCACGTTATACCGATCTGCGAAGAACTTGCATAGTTTCGGCAAACGTTGATCATTTCGAGTGGTAGACAATCCGGCCGTCAATGGTGATTCATGGCCTGACAGATATAAACACAATAACTCCGCTTCTATTCGTCGTATGCGAATCTGCGACAGAGCAACTTGTAGCTTAAAACACGGCCAAACGACCCACCTTATACCGATCTGCGACGAACTTGCATAGTTTCGTCAAACGTCGATCGTTCCGAGTGGTAGGCAATCCGGCCGTCAATGGTGATTCATGGCCTCACCAGATATAAACAACAATAACTCCGCTTGTATTCGTCGTATGCAAATCTGCGACATAGCAATTTGTAGCTTAAGACACGGCACATCGACCCACCTTATACCGATCTGCGAAGAACTTGCATAGTTTCGGCAAACGTCGATCGTTCCGAGTGGTAGGCAATCCGGCCGTCAATGGTGATTCATGGCCTGACAGATATAAACAACTATAACTCCGCTTCTATTCGTCGTACGCAAAGCTGCGACATAGCAATCTGTAGCCTAAAAACACGACACATCGAGCCACCTTATACCGATCTGCGACGAACTTGCATAGTTTCGTCAAATGTCGATCGTTTCGAGTGGTAGGCAATCCGGCCGTCAATGGTGATTCAAGGCCTGACAGATATAAACAACTATAACTCCGCTTCTATTCGTCGTACGCAAAGCTGCGACATAGCAATCTGAAGCCTAAAACACGACATATCGAGCCACCTTATACCGATCTGCGACGAACTTGCATAGTTTCGTCAAACGTCGATCGTTCCGAGTGGTAGGCAATCCGGCCGTCAATGGTGATTCATGGCCTCACCAGATATAAACAACAATAACTCCGCTTCTATTCGTCGTATGCGAATCTGCGACATAGCAACTCGTAGCTTAAAACACAGCCCAACGACCCACCTTATACCGATCTGCGACAAACTTGCATAGTTTCGTCAAACATCGATCGTTTCGAGTGGTAGGCAATCCGGCCTTCAATGGTGATTCAGGGCCTGACAGATATAAACAACTATATCTCCGCTTCCTTTCGTCGTATGCAAATCTGCGACATAGCAATTTGTAGCTTAAAACACGGCAAATCGACCCACGTTATACCGATCTGCGAAGAACTTGCATAGTTTCGGCAAACGTTGATCATTTCGAGTGGTAGACAATCCGGCCGTCAATGGTGATTCATGGCCTGACAGATATAAACACAATAACTCCGCTTCTATTCGTCGTATGCGAATCTGCGACAGAGCAACTTGTAGCTTAAAACACGGCCAAACGACCCACCTTATACCGATCTGCGACGAACTTGCATAGTTTCGTCAAACGTCGATCGTTCCGAGTGGTAGGCAATCCGGCCGTCAATGGTGATTCATGGCCTCACCAGATATAAACAACAATAACTCCGCTTGTATTCGTCGTATGCAAATCTGCGACATAGCAATTTGTAGCTTAAGACACGGCACATCGACCCACCTTATACCGATCTGCGAAGAACTTGCATAGTTTCGGCAAACGTCGATCGTTCCGAGTGGTAGGCAATCCGGCCGTCAATGGTGATTCATGGCCTGACAGATATAAACAACTATAACTCCGCTTCTATTCGTCGTACGCAAAGCTGCGACATAGCAATCTGTAGCCTAAAAACACGACACATCGAGCCACCTTATACCGATCTGCGACGAACTTGCATAGTTTCGTCAAATGTCGATCGTTTCGAGTGGTAGGCAATCCGGCCGTCCATGGTGATTCAAGGCCTGACAGATATAAACAACTATAACTCCGCTTCTATTCGTCGTACGCAAAGCTGCGACATAGCAATCTGAAGCCTAAAACACGACATATCGAGCCACCTTATACCGATCTGCGACGAACTTGCATAGTTTCGTCAAACGTCGATCGTTCCGAGTGGTAGGCAATCCGGCCGTCAATGGTGATTCATGGCCTCACCAGATATAAACAACAATAACTCCGCTTCTATTCGTCGTATGCGAATCTGCGACATAGCAACTCGTAGCTTAAAACACGGCCCAACGACCCACCTTATACCGATCTGCGACAAACTTGCATAGTTTCGTCAAACATCGGTCGTTTCGAGAGGTAGGCAATCCGGCCGTCAATGGTGATTCATGGCCTCACCAGATATAAACAACAATAACTCCGCTTCTATTCGTCGTATGCGAATCTGCGGCATAGCAACTCGTAGCTTAAAACACGGCCCAACGACCCACCTTATACCGATCTGCGACGAACTTGCATAGTTTCGTCAAACGTCGATCGTTCCGAGTGGTAGGCAATCCTGTCGTCAATGGTGATTCATGGCCTCACAGATATAAACAACAATAACTCCGCTTCTATTCGTCGTATGCAAATCTGCGACATAGCAATTTGTGGCCTAAAACACGGCCCAACGACCCACCTTATACCGATCTGCGATGAACTTGCATATTTTCGTCAAACGTCGATCGATCCGCGTGGTAGACAATCCTGTCGTCAATGGTGATTAATGGCCTCACAGATATAAACAACTATAACTCCGCTTCTATTCGTCGTATGCGAAACTGCGACATACCAGTTTGTAGCTTAAAACACGGCCCAACGACCCACCTTATACCCATCTGCGACGAACTTGCATAGTTTCGTCAATCGTCGATCGTTCCGCGTGGTAGGCAATTCGGCCGTCAATGGTGATTCATAGCCTCACAGATATAAACACCTTAAACTTGGCTTCTATTCGTCGTATGCGAATCTGCGACATAGCAATTTGTAGCTTAAAACACGGCCCAACGACCCACCTTATACCGATCTGCGAAGAACTTGCATAGTTTCGTCAAACGTCGATCGTTCCGCGTGGTAGGCAATCCTGTCGTCAATGGTGATTAATAGCCTCACAGATATAAACAACTATAACTCCGCTTCTATTCGTCGTATGCAAGTCTGCGACATAGGAATTTGTAGCGTAAAACACGGCACATCGACCCACCTTATACCGATCTGCGAAGAACTTGCATAGTTTCGTCAAACATCGATCGTTCCGAGTGGTAGGCAATCCGGTCGTCAATGGTGATTCATGGCCCGACAGATATAAACAACTATAACTCCGCTTCTATTCGTCGTATGCAAATCTGCGACATAGCAATTTGTAGCTTAAAGCACGACACATCGACCCACCTTATACCGATCTGCGACGAATTTGCATAGTTTCGTCAAACTTCGATCGTTCCGAGTGGTAGGCAATCCGGCCGTCAATGGTGATTAATGGCCTGACAGATATAAACATCGATAACTCCGCTTCTATTCGTCGTATGCGAATCTGCGACATAGCAATTTGTAGCGTAAAACACGGCACATCGACCCACCTTATACCGATCTGCGACGAACTTGCATAGTTTCGTCAAACGTCGATCGTTCCGAGTGGTAGGCAATCCTGTCGTCAATGGTGATTAATGGCCTCACAGACATAAACAACTATAACTCCGCTTCTATTCGTCGTATGCGAATCTGCGACATAGCAATTTGTGGCCTAAAACACGGCCCATCGACCCACCTTATACCGATCTGCGACGAATTTGCATAGTTTCGTCAAACTTCGATCGTTCCGAGTGGTAGGCAATCCGGTCGTCAATGGTGATTAATGGCCTGACAGATATAAACATCGATAACTCCGCTTCTATTCGTCGTATGCGAATCTGCGACATAGCAACTTGTAGCTTAAAACACGGCCCAACGACCCACTTTATACCGATCTGCGACGAACTTGCATAGTTTCGTCAAACGTTGATTGTTCCGAGTGGTAGGCAATCCGGCCGTCAATGGTGATTCATGGCCTCACAGATATAAACAACAGTAACTCCGCTTTTATTCGTCGTATGCAAATCTGCGACATAGCAATTTGTGGCCTAAAACACGGCCCAACGACCCACCTTATACCGATCTGCGACGAACTTGCATAGTTTCGTCAAACGTCGATCGTTCCGAGTGGTAGGCAATCCTGTCGTCAATGGTGATTAATGGCCTCACAGATATAAACAACTATAACTCCGCTTCTATTCGTCGTATGCAAATCTGCGACATAGCAATTTGTAGCGTAAAACACGGCACATCGACCCACCTTATACCGATCTGCGAAGAACTTACATAGTTTCGTCAAACGTCGATCGTTCCGAGTGGTAGGCAATCCGGCCGTCAATGGTGATTCATGGCCTTACAGATATAAACAACAATGACTCCGCTTTTATTCGTCGTATGCAAATCTGCGACATAGCAACTTGTAGCTTAAAACACGGTCCAACGACCCACCTTATACCGATCTGCGACGAACTTGCATAGTTTCGTCAAACGTCGATCGTTTCGAGTGGTAGGCAATCCGGCCGTCAATGGTGATTTTTGGCCTGACAGATATAAACAACTATAACTCCGCTTCTATTCGTCGTATGCAAATCTGCGACATAGCAATTTGTAGCTTAAGACGGCACATCGACCCACCTTATACCGATCTCGAAGAACTTGCATAGTTTCGGCAAACGTCGATCGTTCCGAGTGGTAGGCAATCCGGTCGTCAATGGTGATTTTTGGCCTCACAGATATAAACAGCGATAACTCCGCTTCTATTCGTCGTATGCGAATCTGCCGCATAGCATCTTGTAGCTTAAAACACGGCCCAACGACCCACCTTATACCGATCTGCGACGAACTTGCATAGTTTCGTCAAACATCGATCGTTTCGAGTGGTAGGCAATCCGGCCGTCAATGGTGATTTTTGGCCCGACAGATATAAACAACTATAACTTCGCTTCTATTCGTCGTATGCAAATCTGCGACATAGCAATTTGTAGCTTAAGACACGGCACATCGACCCACCTTATACCGATCTGCGAAGAACTTGCATAGTTTCGGCAAACGTCGATCGTTCCGAGTGGTAAACAATCAGGCCATCAATGGTGATTCATGGCCTGACAGATATAAACATTGATAACTCTGCTTCTCTTCGTCGTATGCGAATCTGCGACATAGCAACTTGTAGCTTAAAACACGGCCCAACGACCCACCTTATACCGATCTGCGACGAACTTGCATAGTTTCGTCAAACGTCGATCGTTTCGAGTGGTAGGAAATCCGGCCGTCAATGGTGATTTTTGGCCTGACAGATATAAACAACTATAACTCCGCTTCTATTCGTCGTATGCAAATCTGCGACATAGCAATTTGTAGCTTAAGACACGGTGCATCGACCCACCTTATACCGATCTGCGAAGAACTTGCATAGTTTCGGCAAACGTCGATCGTTCCGAGTGGTAAACAATCAGGCCGTCAATGGTGATTCATGGCCTGACAGATATAAACATTGATAACTCTGCTTCTATTCGTCGTATGCGAATCTGCGACATAGCAACTTGTAGCTTAAAACACGGCCCAACGACCCACCTTATACCGATCTGCGACGAACTTGCATAGTTTCGTCAAACGTCGATCGTTTCGAGTGGTAGGCAATCCGGCCGTCAATGGTGATTTTTGGCCTGACAGATATAAACAACTATAACTCCGCTTCTATTCGTCGTATGCAAATCTGCGACATAGAAATTTGTAGCTTAAGACACGGCACATCGACCCTCCTTATACCGATCTCGAAGAACTTGCATAGTCTCGGCAAACGTCCATCGTTCCGAGTGGTAGGCAATCCGGTCGTCAATGGTGATTTTTGGCCTCACAGATATAAACATCGATAACTCCGCTTCTATTCGTCGTATGCGAATCTGCGGCATAGCAACTTGTAGCTTAAAACACGGCCCAACGACTCACCTTATACCGATCTGCGACAAACTTGCATAGTTTCGTCAAACATCGATCGTTTCGAGTGGTAGGCAATCCGGCCGTCAATGGTGATTCATGGCCTGACAGATATAAACAACTATAACTCCGCTTCTATTCGTCGTACGCAAAGCTGGGACATAGCAATCTGTAGCCTAAAACACGACACATCGAGCCACCTTATACCGATCTGCGACGAACTTGCATAGTTTCGTCAAACGTCGATCGTTCCGAGTGGTAGGTAATCCGGTCGTCAATGGTGATCAATGGCCTCACAGATATAAACATCGATAACTCCGCTTCTATTCGTCGTATGCGAATCTGCGACATAGCAACTTGTAGCTTAAACACGGCCCAACGACCCACCTTATACCGATCTGCGAAGAACTTGCATAGTTTCGTCAAACGTCGATCGTTCCGAGTGGTAGGCAATCCGGCCGTCAATGGTGATTCATGGCCTCACCAGATATAAACAACAATAACTCCGCTTCTATTCGTCGTATGCGAATTTGCGACATAGCAACTCGTAGCTTAAAACACGGCCCAACGACCCACCTTATACCGATCTGCGACAAACTTGCATAGTTTCGTCAAACATCGATCGTTTCGCGTGGTAGGCAATCCGGCCGTCAATGGTGATTCATGGCCTCACCAGATATAAACAACAATAACTCCGCTTCTATTCGTCGTATGCGAACCTGCGACATAGCAACTCGTAGCTTAAAACACGGCCCAACGACCCACCTTATACCGATCTGCGACGAACTTGCATAGTTTCGTCAAACATCGATCGTTTCGAGTGGTAGGCAATCCGGCCGTCAATGGTGATTTTTGGCCCGACAGATATAAACAACTATAACTCCGCTTCTATTCGTCGTATGCAAATCTGCGACATAGCAATTTGTAGCTTAAGACACGTCACATCGACCCACCTTATACCGATCTGCGAAGAACTTGCATAGTTTCGGCAAACGTCGATCGTTCCGAGTGGTAGGCAATCCGGCCGTCAATGGTGATTCATGGCCTGACAGATATAAACAACTATAACTCCGCCTCTATTCGTCGTACGCAAAGCTGCGACATAGCAATCTGAAGCCTAAAACACGACATATCGAGCCACCTTATACCGATCTGCGACGAACTTGCATAGTTTCGTCAAACGTCGATCGTTCCGAGTGGTAGGCAATCCGGTCGTCAATGGTGATCAATGGCCTCACAGATATAAATATCGATAACCCTGCTTCTATTCGTCGTATGCGAATCTGCGACATAGCAACTTGTAGCTTAAAACACGGCCCAACGACCCACCTTATACCGATCTGCGACGAACTTGCATAGTTTCGTCAAACGTCGATCGTTTCGAGTGGTAGGCAATCCGGCCGTCAATGGTGATATTTGGCCTGACAGATATAAACAACAATAACTCCGCTTCTATTCGTCGTATGCGAATCTGCGACATAGCAACTCGTAGTTTAAAACACGGCCCAACGACCCACCTTATACCGATCTGCGACGAACTTGCATAGTTTCGTCAAACATCGATCGTTCCGAGTGGTAGGCAATCCGGTCGTCAATGGTGATTTTTGGCCTCACAGATATAAACATCGATAACTCCGCTTCTATTCGTCGTATGCGAATCTGCCGCATAGCAACTTGTAGCTTAAAACACGGCCCAACGACCCACCTTATACCGATCTGCGACAAACTTGCATAGTTTCGTCAAACATCGGTCGTTTCGAGTGGTAGGCAATCCGGCCGTCAATGGTGATTCATGGCCTCACCAGATATAAACAACAATAACTCCGCTTCTATTCGTCGTATGCAAATCTGCGACATAGCAATTTGTAGCTTAAGACGGCACATCGACCCACCTTATACCGATCTCGATGAACTTGCATAGTTTCGGCAAACGTCGATCGTTCCGAGTGGTAGGCAATCCGGCGGTCAATGGTGATTCATGGCCTGACAGATATAAACAACTATAACTCCGCTTCTATTTGTCGTACGCAAATCTACGACATAGCAATTTGTGGCCTAAAACACGACACATCGAGCCACCTTATACCGATCTGCGACGAACTTGCATAGTTTCGTCAAACGTCGATCGTTCCGAGTGGTAGGCAATCCGGTCGTCAATGGTGATCAATGGCCTCACAGATATAAACATCGATAACTCCGCTTCTATTCGTCGTATGCGAATCTGCGACATAGCAACTTGTAGCATAAACACGGCCCAACGACCCACCTTATACCGATCTGCGAAGAACTTGCATAGTTTCGTCAAACGTCGATCGTTCCGAGTGGTAGGCAATCCGGCCGTCAATGGTGATTCATGGCCTGACAGATATAAACAACTATAACTCCGCTTCTGTTCGTCGTACGCAAAGCTGCGACATAGCAATCTGAAGCCTAAAACACGACATATCGAGCCACCTTATACCGATCTGCGACGAACTTGCATAGTATCGTCAAACGTCGATCGTTCCGAGTGGTAGGCAATCCGGTCGTCAATGGTGATTTTTGGCCTCACAGATATAAACATCGATAACTCCGCTTCTATTCCTCGTATGCGAATCTGCGGCATAGCAACTTGTAGCTCAAAACACGGCCCAACGACCCACCTTATACCGATCTGCGACAAACTTGCATAGTTTCGTCAAACGTCGATCGTTTCGAGTGGTAGGCAATCCGGCCGTCAATGGTGATTCATGGCCTCACCAGACATAAACAACAATAACTCCGCTTCTATTCGTCGTATGCGAATCTGCGACATAGCAACTCGTAGCTTAAAACACGGCCCAACGACCCACCTTATGCCGATCTGCGACGAACTTGCATAGTTTCGTCAAACATCGATCGTTTCGAGTGGTAGGCAATCCGGCCGTCAATGGTGATTTTTGGCCCGACAGATATAAACAACTATAACTCCGCTTCTATTCGTCGTATGGGAATCTGCGACATAGCAACTTGGAGCTTAAAACACGGCCCAACGACCCACCTTATACCGATCTGCGACGAACTTGCATAGTTTCGTCAAACGTCGATCGTTTCGAGTGGTAGGCAATCCGGCCGTCAATGGTGATTTTTGGCCTGACAGATATAAACAACTATAACTCCGCTTCTATTCGTCGTATGCAAATCTGCGACATAGCAATTTGTAGCTTAAGACACGGCACATCGACCCACCTTATACCGATCTCGAAGAACTTGCATAGTTTCGGCAAACGTCGATCGTTCCGAGTGGTAGGCAATCCGGCGGTCAATGGTGATTCATGGCCTGACAGATATAAACAACTATAACTCCGCTTCTATTTGTCGTACGCAAATCTACGACATAGCAATTTGTAGCCTAAAACACGACACATCGAGCCACCTTATACCGATCTGCGACGAACTTGCATAGTTTCGTCAAACATCGATCGTTCCGAGTGGTAGGCAATCCGGTCGTCAATGGTGATTTTTGGCCTCACAGATATAAACATCGATAACTCCGCTTCTATTCGTCGTATGCGAATCTGCCGCATAGCAACTTGTAGCTTAAAACACGGCCCAACGACCCACCTTATACCGATCTGCGACAAACTTGCATAGTTTCGTCAAACATCGGTCGTTTCGAGTGGTAGGCAATCCGGCCGTCAATGGTGATTCATGGCCTCACCAGATATAAACAACAATAACTCCGCTTCTATTCGTCGTATGCAAATCTGCGACATAGCAATTTGTAGCTTAAGACGGCACATCGATCCACCTTATACCGATCTCGATGAACTTGCATAGTTTCGGCAAACGTCGATCGTTCCGAGTGGTAGGCAATCCGGCGGTCAATGGTGATTCATGGCCTGACAGATATAAACAACTATAACTCCGCTTCTATTTGTCGTACGCAAATCTACGACATAGCAATTTGTGGCCTAAAACACGACACATCGAGC
This sequence comes from Anoplius nigerrimus, assembly GCA_914767735.1. Taxonomy (NCBI): domain Eukaryota; kingdom Metazoa; phylum Arthropoda; class Insecta; order Hymenoptera; family Pompilidae; genus Anoplius; species Anoplius nigerrimus. The sequence goes on along the minus strand of CAJZBX010000099.1, from coordinate 455,570 downwards.
CACCTTATACCGATCTGCGACGAACTTGCATAGTTTCGTCAAACGTCGATCGTTCCGAGTGGTAGGCAATCCGGTCGTCAATGGTGATCAATGGCCTCACAGATATAAACATCGATAACTCCGCTTCTATTCGTCGTATGCGAATCTGCGACATAGCAACTTGTAGCATAAACACGGCCCAACGACCCACCTTATACCGATCTGCGAAGAACTTGCATAGTTTCGTCAAACGTCGATCGTTCCGAGTGGTAGGCAATCCGGCCGTCAATGGTGATTCATGGCCTGACAGATATAAACAACTATAACTCCGCTTCTGTTCGTCGTACGCAAAGCTGCGACATAGCAATCTGAAGCCTAAAACACGACATATCGAGCCACCTTATACCGATCTGCGACGAACTTGCATAGTATCGTCAAACGTCGATCGTTCCGAGTGGTAGGCAATCCGGTCGTCAATGGTGATTTTTGGCCTCACAGATATAAACATCGATAACTCCGCTTCTATTCCTCGTATGCGAATCTGCGGCATAGCAACTTGTAGCTCAAAACACGGCCCAACGACCCACCTTATACCGATCTGCGACAAACTTGCATAGTTTCGTCAAACGTCGATCGTTTCGAGTGGTAGGCAATCCGGCCGTCAATGGTGATTTTTGGCCCGACAGATATAAACAACTATAACTCCGCTTCTATTCGTCGTATGCAAATCTGCGACATAGCAATTTGTAGCTTAAGACACGGCACATCGACCCATCTTATACCGATCTGCGAAGAACTTGCATAGTTTCGTCGAACGTCGATCGTTCCGAGTGGTAGGCAATCCGGCCGTCAATGGTGATTCATGGCCTCACCAGATATAAACAACAATAACTCCGCTTCTATTCGTCGTATGCGAATCTGCGACATAGCAACTTGTAGCTTAAAACACGGCCCAACGACCCACCTTATACCGATCTGCGACGAACTTGCATAGTTTCGTCAAACGTCGATCGTTTCGAGTGGTAGGCAATCCGGCCGTCAATGGTGATTTTTGGCCTGATAGATATAAACAACTATAACTCCGCTTCTATTCGTCGTATGCAAATCTGCGACATAGCAATTTGTAGCTTAAGACACGGCACATCGACCCACCTTATACCGATCTCGAAGAACTTGCATAGTTTCGGCAACCGTCGATCGTTTTGAGTGGTAGGCAATCCGGCGGTCAATGGTGATTCATGGCCTGACAGATATAAACATCGATAACTCCGCTTCTATTCGTTGTATGCGAATCTGCGACATAGCAACTTGTAGCATAAACACGGCCCAACGACCCACCTTATACCGATCTGCGAAGAACTTGCATAGTTTCGTCAAACATCGATCGTTTCGAGTGGTAGGCAATCCGGCCGTCAATGGTGATTCATGGCCTGACAGATATAAACAACTATAACTCCGCTTCTATTCGTCGTACGCAAATCTGCGACATAGCAATTTGTAGCCTAAAACACGACACATCGAGCCACCTTATACCGATCTGCGACGAACTTGCATAGTATCGTCAAACGTCGATCGTTCCGAGTGGTAGGCAATCCGGTCGTCAATGGTGATTTTTGGCCTCACAGATATAAACATCGATAACTCCGCTTCTATTCGTCGTATGCGAATCTGCGGCATAGCAACTTGTAGCTTAAAACACGGCCCAACGACCCACCTTATACCGATCTGCGACAAACTTGCATAGTTTCGTCAAACATCGATCGTTTCGAGTGGTAGGCAATCCGGCCGTCAATGGTGATTCATGGCCTCACCAGATATAAACAACAATAACTCCGCTTCTATTCGTCGTATGCGAATCTGCGACATAGCAACTCGTAGCTTAAAACACGGCCCAACGACCCACCTTATACCGATCTGCGACGAACTTGCATAGTTTCGTCAAACATCGATCGTTTCGAGTGGTAGGCAATCCGGCCGTCAATGGTGATTCATGGCCTCACCAGATATAAACAACAGTAACTCCGCTTCTATTCGTCGTATGCGAATCTGCGACATAGCAACTTGTAGCTTAAAACACGGCCCAACGACCCACCTTATACCGATCTGCGACGAACTTGCATAGTTTCGTCAAACGTCGATCGTTTCGAGTGGTAGGCAATCCGGCCGTCAATGGTGATTTTTGGCCTGATAGATATAAACAACTATAACTCCGCTTCTATTCGTCGTATGCAAATCTGCGACATAGCAATTTGTAGCTTAAGACACGGCACATCGACCCACCTTATACCGATCTCGAAGAACTTGCATAGTTTCGGCAACCGTCGATCGTTTTGAGTGGTAGGCAATCCGGCGGTCAATGGTGATTCATGGCCTGACAGATATAAACATCGATAACTCCGCTTCTATTCGTTGTATGCGAATCTGCGACATAGCAACTTGTAGCATAAACACGGCCCAACGACCCACCTTATACCGATCTGCGAAGAACTTGCATAGTTTCGTCAAACATCGATCGTTTCGAGTGGTAGGCAATCCGGCCGTCAATGGTGATTTTTGGCCCGACAGATATAAACAACTATAACTCCGCTTCTATTCGTCGTATGGGAATCTGCGACATAGCAACTTGGAGCTTAAAACACGGCCCAACGACCCACCTTATACCGATCTGCGACGAACTTGCATAGTTTCGTCAAACGTCGATCGTTTCGAGTGGTAGGCAATCCGGCCGTCAATGGTGATTTTTGGCCTGACAGATATAAACAACTATAACTCCGCTTCTATTCGTCGTATGCAAATCTGCGACATAGCAATTTGTAGCTTAAGACACGGCACATCGACCCACCTTATACCGATCTCGAAGAACTTGCATAGTTTCGGCAAACGTCGATCGTTCCGAGTGGTAGGCAATCCGGCGGTCAATGGTGATTTTTGGCCTCACAGATATGAACATCGATAACTCCGCTTCTATTCGTCGTATGCGAATCTGCGGCATAGCAACTTGTAGCTTAAAACACGGCCCAACGACCCACCTTATACCGATCTGCGACAAACTTGCATAGTTTCGTCAAACATCGATCGTTTCGAGTGGTAGGCAATCCGGCCGTCAATGGTGATTCATGGCCTGACAGATATAAACAACTATAACTCCGCTTCTATTCGTCGTACGCAAAGCTGCGACATAGCAATCTGTAGCCTAAAACACGACACATCGAGCCACCTTATACCGATCTGCGACGAACTTGCATAGTTTCGTCAAACGTCGATCGTTCCGAGTGGTAGGCAATCCGGTCGTCAATGGTGATCAATGGCCTCACAGATATAAACATCGATAACCCCGCTTCTATTCGTCGTATGCGAATCTGCGACATAGCAACTTGTAGCATAAACACGGCCCAACGACCCACCTTATACCGATCTGCGAAGAACTTGCATTGTTTCGCCGAACGTCGATCGTTCCGAGTGGTAGGCAATCCGGCCGTCAATGGTGATTCATGGCCTCACCAGATATAAACAACAATAACTCCGCTTCTATTCGTCGTATGCGAATCTGCGACATAGCAACTCGTAGCTTAAAACACGGCCCAACGACCCACCTTATACCGATCTGCGACGAACTTGCATAGTTTCGTCAAACGTCGATCGTTCCGAGTGGTAGGCAATCCGGCCGTCAATGGTGATTCATGGCCTCACCAGATATAAACAACAATAACTCCGCTTCTATTCGTCGTATGCGAATCTGCGACATAGCAACTTGTAGCTTAAAACACGGCCCAACGACCCACCTTATACCGATCTGCGACGAACTTGCATAGTTTCGTCAAACATCGATCGTTTCGAGTGGTAGGCAATCCGGCCGTCAATGGTGATTCATGGCCTCACCAGATATAAACAACAATAACTCCGCTTCTATTCGTCGTATGCGAATCTGCGACATAGCAACTCGTAGCTTAAAACACGGCCCAACGACCCACCTTATACCGATCTGCGACGAACTTGCATAGTTTCGTCAAACATCGATCGTTTCGAGTGGTAGGCAATCCGGCCGTCAATGGTGATTCATGGCCTCACCAGATATAAACAACAGTAACTCCGCTTCTATTCGTCGTATGCGAATCTGCGACATAGCAACTTGTAGCTTAAAACACGGCCCAACGACCCACCTTATACCGATCTGCGACGAACTTGCATAGTTTCGTCAAACATCGATCTTTCGAGTGGTAGGCAATGCGGCCGTCAATGGTGATTTTTGGCCCGACAGATATAAACAACTATAACTCCGCTTCTATTCGTCGTACGCAAAGCTGCGACATAGCAATCTGAAGCCTAAAACACGACATATCGAGCCACCTTATACCGATCTGCGACGAACTTGCATAGTTTCGTCAAACGTCGATCGTTCCGAGTGGTAGGCAATCCGGTCGTCAATGGTGATCAATGGCCTCACAGATGTAAACAACTATAACTCCGCTTCTATTTGTCGTACGCAAATCTACGACATAGCAATTTGTAGCCTAAAACACGCCACTTCGAGCCACCTTATACCGATCTGCGACGAACTTGCATAGTTTCGTCAAACGTCGATCGTTCCGAGTGGTAGGCAATCCGGTCGTCAATGGTGGTTAATGGCCTCACAGATATAAACATCGATAACTCCGCTTCTATTCGTCGTATGCGAATCTGCGACATAGCAACTTGTAGCATAAACACGGCCCAACGACCCACCTTATACCGATCTGCGAAGAACTTGCATAGTTTCGTCAAACGTTGATCGTTCCGAGTGGTACGCAATCCGGCCGTCAATGGTGATTCATGGCCTGACAGATATAAACAACTGTAACTCCGCTTCTATTCGTCGTATGCAAATCTGCGACATAGCAACTCGTAGCTTAAAACACGGCCCAACGACCCACCTTATACCGATCTGCGACGAACTTGCATAGCTTCGGCAAACGTCGATCGTTCCGAGTGGTAGGCAATCCGATCGTCAATGGTGATTTTTGGCCTCACAGATATAAACATCGATAACTCCGCTTCTATTCGTCGTATGCGAATCTGCCGCATAGCAACTTGTAGCTTAAAACACGGCCCAACGACCCACCTTATACCGATCTGCGACAAACTTGCATAGTTTCGTCAAACATCGATCGTTTCGAGTGGTAGGCAATCCGGCCGTCAATGGTGATTCATGGCCTGAGAGATATAAACAACTATAACTCCACTTCTATTCGTCGTATGCGAATCTGCGACATAGCAGTTTGTAGCTTAAAACACGACACATCGACCCACCTTATACCGATCTGCGACGAACTTACATAGTTTCGTCAAACTTCGATCGTTCCGAGTGGTAGGCAATCCTATCGTCAATGGTGATTAATGGCCTCACAGATATAAACATCGATAACTCCGCTTCTATTCGTCGTATGCGAATCTGCGACATAGCAGGGTAGAAGCTTAAAACACGGCCCAACGACCCACCTTATACCGATCTGCGACGAACTTGCATAGTTTCGTCAAACATCGATCGTTTCGAGAGGTAGGCAATCCGGCCGTCAATGGTGATTCATGACCTGACAGATATAAACAACTATAACCCCGCTTCTATTCGTCGTATGCAAATCTGCGACATAGCATTTTGTGGCTGAAAACACGGCACATCGACCCACCTTATACCGGTCTGCGAAGAACTTGCGTAGTTCCGTCAAACGTCGATCGTTCCGCGTGGTAGGCAATTCGGCCGTCAATGGTGATTCATGGCCTCACAGATATACACAACTATAACTCCGCTTCTACTTGTCGTACGCAAATCTGCGACATAGTAATTTGTAGCCTAAAAAACGACACATCGAGCCACCTTATACCGATCTGCGACGAACTTGCATAGTTTCGTCAATCGTCGATCGTTCCGAGTGGTAGGCAATCCTGTCGTCAATGGTGATTAATGGCCTTACAGATATAAACAACTATAACTCCGCTTCTATTCGTCGTATGCAAATCTGCGACATAGCAATTTGTAGCTGAAAACACGGCACATCGACCCACCTTATACCGGTCTGCGAAGAACTTGCGTAGTTTCGTCAAACGTCGATCGTTCCGCGTGGTAGGCAATTCGGCCGTCAATGGTGATTCATGGCCTCACAGATATAAACAACTATAACTCCGCTTCTACTTGTCGTACGCAAACCTGCGACATAGCAATTTGTAGCCTAAAACACGACACATCGAGCCACCTTATACCGATCTGCGACGAACTTGCATAGTTTCGTCAAACGTCGATCGTTCCGAGTGGTAGGCAATCCGGTCGTCAATGGTGATTTTTGACCCGACAGATATAAACAACTATAACTCCGCTTCTATTCGTCGTATGCAAATCTGCGACATAGCAATTTGTAGCTTAAGACACGGCACATCGACCCACCTGATACCGATCTGCGAAGAACTTGCATAGTTTCGGCAAACATCGATCGTTCCGAGTGGTAGGCAATCCGGCCGTCAATGGTGATTCATGGCCTGACAGATATAAACAACTATAACTCCGCTTCTATTCGTCGTACGCAAAGCTGCGACATAGCAATCTGTAGCCTAAAAACACGACACATCGAGCCACCTTATACCAATCTGCGACGAACTTGCATAGTTTCGTCAAACGTCGATTGTTCCGAGTGGTAGGCAATCCGGTCGTCAATGGTGATCAATGGCCTCACAGATATAAACATCAATAACTCCGCTTCTATTCGTCGTATGCGAATCTGCGGCATAGCAACTTGTAGCTTAAAACACGGCCCAACGACCCACCTTATACCGATCTGCGACAAACTTGCATAGTTTCGTCAAACATCGATCGTTTCGAGTGGTAGGCAATCCGGCCGTCAATGGTGATTCATGGCCTGACAGATATAAATAACTATAACTCCGCTTCTATTCGGCGTATGCAAATCTGCGACACAGCAACTTGTAGCTTAAAACACGGCACATCGACCCACGTTATACCGATCTGCGAAGAACTTGCATACTTTCGGCAAACGTCGATCATTCCGAGTGGTAGGCAATCCGGCCGTCAATGGTGATTCATGGCCTGACAGATATAAACATCGATAACTCCGCTTCTATTCGTCGTATGCGAATTTGCGACACAGCAACTTGTAGCTTAAAACACGGCCCAACGACCCACCTTATACCGATCTGCGAAGAACTTGCATAGTTTCGTCAAACGTCGATCGTTCCGAGTGGTAGGCAATCCGGCTGTCAATGGTGATTCATGGCCTCACCAGATATAAACAACAATAACTCCGCTTCTATTCGTCGTATGCGAATCTGCGACACAGCAACTTGTAGCTTAAAACACGGCCAAACGACCCACCTTATACCGATCTGCGACGAACTTGCATAGTTTCGTCAAACATCGATCGTTTCGAGTGGTAGGCAATGCGGCCGTCAATGGTGATTTTTGGCCCGACAGATATAAACAACTATAACTCCGCTTCTATTCGTCGTATGCAAATCTGCGACATAGCAATTTGTAGCTTAAGACACGGCACATCGACCCACCTTATACCGATCTGCGAAGAACTTGCATAGTTTCGGCAAACGTCGATCGTTCCGAGTGGTAGGCAATCCGGCCGTCAATGGTGATTCATGGCCTGACAGATATAAATAACTATAACTCCACTTCTATTCGGCGTATGCAAATCTGCGACATAGCAATTTGTAGCTTAAGACACGGCACATCGACCCACCTTATACCGATCTGCGAAGAACTTGCATAGTTTCGGCAAACGTCGATCGTTCCGAGTGGTAGGCAATCCGGCCGTCAATGGTGATTCATGGCCTCACCAGATATAAACAACAATAACTCCGCTTCTATTCGTCGTACGCAAAGCTGCGACATAGCAATCTGTAGCCTAAAAACACGACACATCGAGCCACCTTATACCAATCTGCGACGAACTTGCATAGTTTCGTCAAACGTCGATTGTTCCGAGTGGTAGGCAATCCGGTCGTCAATGGTGATCAATGGCCTCACAGATATAAACATCGATAACTCCGCTTCTATTCGTCGTATGCGAATCTGCGGCATAGCAACTTGTAGCTTAAAACACGGCCCAACGACCCACCTTATACCGATCTGCGACAAACTTGCATAGTTTCGTCAAACATCGATCGTTTCGAGTGGTAGGCAATCCGGCCGTCAATGGTGATTCATGGCCTGACAGATATAAATAACTATAACTCCGCTTCTATTCGGCGTATGCAAATCTGCGACACAGCAACTTGTAGCTTAAAACACGGCACATCGACCCACGTTATACCGATCTGCGAAGAACTTGCATACTTTCGGCAAACGTCGATCATTCCGAGTGGTAGGCAATCCGGCCGTCAATGGTGATTCATGGCCTGACAGATATAAACATCGATAACTCCGCTTCTATTCGTCGTATGCGAATTTGCGACACAGCAACTTGTAGCTTAAAACACGGCCCAACGACCCACCTTATACCGATCTGCGAAGAACTTGCATAGTTTCGTCAAACGTCGATCGTTCCGAGTGGTAGGCAATCCGGCTGTCAATGGTGATTCATGGCCTCACCAGATATAAACAACAATAACTCCGCTTCTATTCGTCGTATGCGAATCTGCGACACAGCAACTTGTAGCTTAAAACACGGCCAAACGACCCACCTTATACCGATCTGCGACGAACTTGCATAGTTTCGTCAAACATCGATCGTTTCGAGTGGTAGGCAATGCGGCCGTCAATGGTGATTTTTGGCCCGACAGATATAAACAACTATAACTCCGCTTCTATTCGTCGTATGCAAATCTGCGACATAGCAATTTGTAGCTTAAGACACGGCACATCGACCCACCTTATACCGATCTGCGAAGAACTTGCATAGTTTCGGCAAACGTCGATCGTTCCGAGTGGTAGGCAATCCGGCCGTCAATGGTGATTCATGGCCTGACAGATATAAATAACTATAACTCCGCTTCTATTCGGCGTATGCAAATCTGCGACATAGCAATTTGTAGCTTAAGACACGGCACATCGACCCACCTTATACCGATCTGCGAAGAACTTGCATAGTTTCGGCAAACGTCGATCGTTCCGAGTGGTAGGCAATCCGGTCGTCAATGGTGATCAATGGCCTCACAGATATAAACATCGATAACTCCGCTTCTATTCGTCGTATGCTAATCTGCGACATAGCAATTTGTAGCTTAAGACACGGCACATCGACCCACCTTATACCGATCTGCGAAGAACTTGCATAGTTTCGGCAAACGTCGATCGTTCCGAGTGGTAGGCAATCCGGCCGTCAATGGTGATTTTTGGCCCGACAGATATAAACAACTATAACTCCGCTTCTATTCGTCGTATGCAAATCTGCGACATAGCAATTTGTAGCTTAAGACACGGCACATCGACCCACCTTATACCGATCTGCGACGAACTTGCATAGTTTCGTCAAACGTCGATCATTCCGAGTGGTAGGCAATCCGGTCGCCAATGGTGATCAATGGCCTCACAGATATAAACATCGATAACTCCGCTTCTATTCGTCGTATGCGAATCTGCGACATAGCAACTTGTAGCATAAACACGGCCCAACGACCCACCTTATACCGATCTGCGATGAACTTGCATAGTTTCGTAAAACGTCGATCGTTCCGAGTGGTAGGCAATCCGGCCGTCAATGGTGATTCATGGCCTCACCAGATATAAACAACAATAACTCCGCTTCTATTCGTCGTATGCGAATCTGCGACATAGCAACTCGTAGCTTAAAACACGGCCCAACGACCCACCTTATACCGATCTGCGACGAACTTGCATAGCTTCGGCAAACGTCGATCGTTCCGAGTGGTAGGCAATCCGATCGTCAATGGTGATTTTTGGCCTCACAGATATAAACATCGATAACTCCGCTTCTATTCGTCGTATGCGAATCTGCCGCATAGCAACTTGTAGCTTAAAACACGGCCCAACGACCCACCTTATACCGATGTGCGACAAACTTGCATAGTTTCGTCAAACATCGATCGTTTCGAGTGGTAGGCAATCCGGCCGTCAATGGTGATTCATGGCCTCACCAGATATAAACAACAATAACTCCGCTTCTATTCGTCGTATGCGAATCTGCGACATAGCAACTCGTAGCTTAAAACACGGCCCAACGACCCACCTTATACCGATCTGCGACGAACTTGCATAGCTTCGGCAAACGTCGATCGTTCCGAGTGGTAGGCAATCCGATCGTCAATGGTGATTTTTGGCCTCACAGATATAAACATCGATAACTCCGCTTCTATTCGTCGTATGCGAATCTGCGACATAGCAACTCGTAGCTTAAAACACGGCCCAACGACCCACCTTATACCGATCTGCGACGAACTTGCATAGCTTCGGCAAACGTCGATCGTTCCGAGTGGTAGGCAATCCGATCGTCAATGGTGATTTTTGGCCTCACAGATATAAACATCGATAACTCCGCTTCTATTCGTCGTATGCGAATCTGCCGCATAGCAACTTGTAGCTTAAAACACGGCCCAACGACCCACTTTATACCGATGTGCGACAAACTTGCATAGTTTCGTCAAACATCGATCGTTTCGAGTGGTAGGCAATCCGGCCGTCAATGGTGATTCATGGCCTCACCAGATATAAACAACAATAACTCCGCTTCTATTCGTCGTATGCGAATCTGCGACATAGCAACTCGTAGCTTAAAACACGGCCCAACGACCCACCTTATACCGATCTGCGACGAACTTGCATAGCTTCGGCAAACGTCGATCGTTCCGAGTGGTAGGCAATCCGATCGTCAATGGTGATTTTTGGCCTCACAGATATAAACATCGATAACTCCGCTTCTATTCGTCGTATGCGAATCTGCGACATAGCAACTCGTAGCTTAAAACACGGCCCAACGACCCACCTTATACCGATCTGCGACGAACTTGCATATCTTCGGCAAACGTCGATCGTTCCGAGTGGTAGGCAATCCGATCGTCAATGGTGATTTTTGGCCTCACAGATATAAACATCGATAACTCCGCTTCTATTCGTCGTATGCGAATCTGCCGCATAGCAACTTGTAGCTTAAAACACGGCCCAACGACCCACCTTATACCGATCTGCGACAAACTTGCATAGTTTCGTCAAACATCGATCGTTTCGAGTGGTAGGCAATCCGGCCGTCAATGGTGATTCATGGCCTCACCAGATATAAACAACAATAACTCCGCTTCTATTCGTCGTACGCAAAGCTGCGACATAGCAATCTGAAGCCTAAAACACGACATATCGAGTCACCTTATACCGATCTGCGACGAACTTGCATAGTTTCGTCAAACGTCGATCGTTCCGAGTGGTAGGCAATCCGGTCGTCAATGGTGATCAATGGCCTCACAGATATAAACATCGATAACTCTGCTTCTATTCGTCGTATGCGAATCTGCGGCATAGCAACTTGTAGCTTCAAACACGGCCCAACGACCCACCTTATACCGATCTGCGACAAACTTGCATAGTTTCGTCAAACATCGATCGTTTCGAGTGGTAGGCAATCCGGCCGCCAATGGTGATTCATGGCCTGACAGATATAAACAACTATAACTCCGCTTCTATTCGTCGTACCCAAAGCTGCGACATAGCAATCCGTAGCCTAAAACACGACACATCGAGTCACCTTATACCGATCTGCGACGAACTTGCATAGCTTCGGCAAACGTCGATCGTTCCGAGTGGTAGGCAATCCGATCGTCAATGGTGATTTTTGGCCTCACAGATATAAACATCGATAACTCCGCTTCTATTCGTCGTATGCGAATCTGCCGCATAGCAACTTGTAGCTTAAAACACGGCAAAACGACCCACCTTATACCGATCTGCGACAAACTTGCATAGTTTCGTCAAACATCGATCGTTTCGAGTGGTAGGCAATCCGGCCGTCAATGGTGATTCATGGCCTCACCAGATATAAACAACAATAACTCCGCTTCTATTCGTCGTATGCGAATCTGCGACATAGCAACTCGTAGCTTAAAACACGGCCCAACGACCCACCTTATACCGATCTGCGACGAACTTGCATAGTTTCGTCAAACATCGATCGTTTCGAGTGGTAGGCAATCCGGCCGTCAATGGTGATTTTTGGCCCGACAGATATAAACAACTATAACTCCGCTTCTATTCGTCGTATGCAAATCTGCGACATAGCAATTTGTAGCTTAAGACACGGCACATCGACCCACCTTCTACCGATCTGCGAAGAACTTGCATAGTTTCGGCAAACGTCGATCGTTCCGAGTGGTAGGCAGTCCGGCCGTCAATGGTGATCAATGGCCTCACAGATATAAACATCGATAACTCTGCTTCTATTCGTCGTATGCGAATCTGCGACATAGCAATTTGTAGCTTAAGACACGGCACATCGACCCACCTTATACCGATCTCGAAGAACTTGCATAGTTTCGGCAAACGTCGATCGTTCCGAGTGGTAGGCAATCCGGCGGTCAATGGTGATTCATGGCCTGACCGATATAAACAACTATAACTCCGCTTCTATTTGTCGTACGCAAATCTACGACATAGCGATTTGTAGCCTAAAACACGACACATCGAGCCACCTTATAACGATCTGCGACGAACTTGCATAGCTTCGGCAAACGTCGATCGTTCCGAGTGGTAGGCAATCCGATCGTCAATGGTGATTTTTGGCCTCACAGATATAAACATCGATAACTCCGCTTCTATTCGTCGTATGCGAATCTGCCGCATAGCAACTTGTAGCTTAAAACACGGCCCAACGACCCACCATATACCGATCTGCGACAAACTTGCATAGTTTCGTCAAACATCGATCGTTTCGAGTGGTAGGCAATCCGGCCGTCAATGGTGATTCATGGCCTCACCAGATATAAACAACAATAACTCCGCTTCTATTCGTCGTATGCGAATCTGCGACATAGCAACTCGTAGCTTAAAACACGGCCCAACGACCCACCTTATACCGATCTGCGACGAACTTGCATAGTTTCGTCAAACATCGATCGTTTCGAGTGGTAGGTAATCCGGCCGTCAATGGTGATTTTTGGCCCGACAGATATAAACAACTATAACTCCGCTTCTATTCGTCGTACGCAAAGCTGCGACATAGCAATCCATAGCCTAAAACACGACACATCGAGCCACCTTATACCGATCTGCGACGAACTTGCATAGTTTCGTCAAACGTCGATCGTTCCGAGTGGTAGGCAATCCGGCCGTCAACGGTGATCAATGGCCTCACAGATATAAACAACAAAAACTCCGCTTCTATTCGTCGTATGCGAATCTGCGACATAGCAACTCGTAGCTTAAAACACGGCCCAACGACCCACCTTATACCGATCTGCGACGAACTTGCATAGTTTCGTCAAACATCGATCGTTTCGAGTGGTAGGCAATCCGGCCGTCAATGGTGATTTTTGGCCCGACAGATATAAACAACTATAACTCCGCTTCTATTCGTCGTATGCAAATCTGCGACATAGCAATTTGTAGCTTAAGACACGGCACATCGACCCACCTTATACCGATCTGCGAAGAACTTGCATAGTTTCGGCAAACGTCGATCGTTCCGAGTGGTAGGCAATCCGGCGGTCAATGGTGATTCATGGCCTGACCGATATAAACAACTATAACTCCGCTTCTATTTGTCGTACGCAAATCTACGACATAGCGATTTGTAGCCTAAAACACGACACATCGAGCCACCTTATAACGATCTGCGACGAACTTGCATAGCTTCGGCAAACGTCGATCGTTCCGAGTGGTAGGTAATCCGGCCGTCAATGGTGATTTTTGGCCCGACAGATATAAACATCGATAACTCCGCTTCTATTCGTCGTATGCGAATCTGCCGCATAGCAACTTGTAGCTTAAAACACGGCCCAACGACCCACCTTATACCGATCTGCGACAAACTTGCATAGTTTCGTCAAACATCGATCGTTTCGAGTGGTAGGCAATCCGGCCGTCAATGGTGATTCATGGCCTCACCAGATATAAACAACAATAACTCCGCTTCTATTCGTCGTATGCGAATCTGCGACATAGCAATCCGTAGCCTAAAACACGACACATCGAGTCACCTTATACCGATCTGCGAAGAACTTGCATAGTTTCGGCAAACGTCGATCGTTCCGAGTGGTAGGCAATCCGGCCGCCAATGGTGATTCATGGCCTGACAGATATAAACAACTATAACTCCGCTTCTATTCGTCGTACGCAAAGCTGCGACATAGCAATCCGTAGGCTAAAACACGACACATCGAGTCACCTTATACCGATCTGCGAAGAACTTGCATAGTTTCGGCAAACGTCGATCGTTCCGAGTGGTAGGCAATCCGATCGTCAATGGTGATTTTTGGCCTCACAGATATAAACATCGATAACTCCGCTTCTATTCGTCGTATGCGAATCTGCCGCATAGCAACTTGTAGCTTAAAACACGGCCCAACGACCCACCTTATACCGATCTGCGACAAACTTGCATAGTTTCGTCAAACATCGATCGTTTCGAGTGGTAGGCAATCCGGCCGTCAATGGTGATTCATGGCCTCACCAGATATAAACAACAATAACTCCGCTTCTATTCGTCGTATGCGAATCTGCGACATAGCAATCCGTAGCCTAAAACACGACACATCGAGTCACCTTATACCGATCTGCGAAGAACTTGCATAGTTTCGGCAAACGTCGATCGTTCCGAGTGGTGGGCAATCCGGCCGCCAATGGTGATTCATGGCCTGACAGATATAAACAACTATAACTCCGCTTCTATTCGTCGTACGCAAAGCTGCGACATAGCAATCCGTAGGCTAAAACACGACACATCGAGCCACCTTATACCGATCTGCGACGAACTTGCATAGTTTCGTCAAACGTCGATCGTTCCGAGTGGTAGGCAATCCGGCCGTCAACGGTGATCAATGGCCTCACAGATATAAACAACAAAAACTCCGCTTCTATTCGTCGTATGCGAATCTGCGACATAGCAACTCGTAGCTTAAAACACGGCCCAACGACCCACCTTATACCGATCTGCGACGAACTTGCATAGTTTCGTCAAACATCGATCGTTTCGAGTGGTAGGCAATCCGGCCGTCAATGGTGATTTTTGGCCCGACAGATATAAACAACTATAACTCCGCTTCTATTCGTCGTATGCAAATCTGCGACATAGCAATTTGTAGCTTAAGACACGGCACATCGACCCACCTTATACCGATCTGCGAAGAACTTGCATAGTTTCGGCAAACGTCGATCGTTCCGAGCGGTAGGCAATCCGGCGGTCAATGGTGATTCATGGCCTGACCGATATAAACAACTATAACTCCGCTTCTATATGTCGTACGCAAATCTACGACATAGCGATTTGTAGCCTAAAACACGACACATCGAGCCACCTTATAACGATCTGCGACGAACTTGCATAGCTTCGGCAAACGTCGATCGTTCCGAGTGGTAGGCAATCCGATCGTCAATGGTGATTTTTGGCCTCACAGATATAAACATCGATAACTCCGCTTCTATTCGTCGTATGCGAATCTGCCGCATAGCAACTTGTAGCTTAAAACACGGCCCAACGACCCACCATATACCGATCTGCGACAAACTTGCATAGTTTCGTCAAACATCGATCGTTTCGAGTGGTAGGCAATCCGGCCGTCAATGGTGATTCATGGCCTCACCAGATATAAACAACAATAACTCCGCTTCTATTCGTCGTATGCGAATCTGCGACATAGCAACTCGTAGCTTAAAACACGGCCCAACGACCCACCTTATACCGATCTGCGACGAACTTGCATAGTTTCGTCAAACATCGATCGTTTCGAGTGGTAGGTAATCCGGCCGTCAATGGTGATTTTTGGCCCGACAGATATAAACAACTATAACTCCGCTTCTATTCGTCGTATGCGAATCTGCGACATAGCAATCCGTAGCCTAAAACACGACACATCGAGTCACCTTATACCGATCTGCGAAGAACTTGCATAGTTTCGGCAAACGTCGATCGTTCCGAGTGGTAGGCAATCCGGCCGCCAATGGTGATTCATGGCCTGACAGATATAAACAACTATAACTCCGCTTCTATTCGTCGTACGCAAAGCTGCGACATAGCAATCCGTAGCCTAAAACACGACACATCGAGCCACCTTATACCGATCTGCGACGAACTTGCATAGTTTCGTCAAACGTCGATCGTTCCGAGTGGTAGGCAATCCGGCCGTCAACGGTGATCAATGGCCTCACAGATATAAACAACAAAAACTCCGCTTCTATTCGTCGTATGCGAATCTGCGACATAGCAACTTGTAGCTTAAAACACGGCCCAACGACCCACCATATACCGATCTGCGACAAACTTGCATAGTTTCGTCAAACATCGATCGTTTCGAGTGGTAGGCAATCCGGCCGTCAATGGTGATTCATGGCCTCACCAGATATAAACAACAATAACTCCGCTTCTATTCGTCGTATGCGAATCTGCGACATAGCAACTCGTAGCTTAAAACACGGCCCAACGACCCACCTTATACCGATCTGCGACGAACTTGCATAGTTTCGTCAAACATCGATCGTTTCGAGTGGTAGGTAATCCGGCCGTCAATGGTGATTTTTGGCCCGACAGATATAAACAACTATAACTCCGCTTCTATTCGTCGTATGCGAATCTGCGACATAGCAATCCGTAGCCTAAAACACGACACATCGAGTCACCTTATACCGATCTGCGAAGAACTTGCATAGTTTCGGCAAACGTCGATCGTTCCGAGTGGTAGGCAATCCGGCCGCCAATGGTGATTCATGGCCTGACAGATATAAACAACTATAACTCCGCTTCTATTCGTCGTACGCAAAGCTGCGACATAGCAATCCGTAGCCTAAAACACGACACATCGAGCCACCTTATACCGATCTGCGACGAACTTGCATAGTTTCGTCAAACGTCGATCGTTCCGAGTGGTAGGCAATCCGGCCGTCAACGGTGATCAATGGCCTCACAGATATAAACAACAAAAACTCCGCTTCTATTCGTCGTATGCGAATCTGCGACATAGCAACTCGTAGCTTAAAACACGGCCCAACGACCCACCTTATACCGATCTGCGACGAACTTGCATAGTTTCGTCAAACATCGATCGTTTCGAGTGGTAGGCAATCCGGCCGTCAATGGTGATTTTTGGCCCGACAGATATAATCAACTATAACTCCGCTTTTATTCGTCGTATGCAAATCTGCGACATAGCAATTTGTAGCTTAAGACACGGCACATCGACCCACCTTATACCGATCTGCGAAGAACTTGCATAGTTTCGGCAAACGTCGATCGTTCCGAGTGGTAGGCAATCCGGCCGTCAATGGTGATTCATGGCCTGATAGATATAAACAACTATAACTCCGCTTCTATTCGTCGTACGCAAAGCTGCGACATCGCAATCTGAAGCCTAAAACACGACATATCGAGTCACCTTATACCGATCTGCGACGAACTTGCATAGTTTCGTCAAACGTCGATCGTTCCGAGTGGTAGGCAATCCGGTCGTCAATGGTGATCAATGGCCTCACAGATATAAACATCGATAACTCTGCTTCTATTCGTCGTATGCGAATCTGCGGCATAGCAACTTGTAGCTTAAAACACGGCCCAACGACCCACCTTATACCGATCTGCGACAAACTTGCATAGTTTCGTCAAACATCGATCGTTTCGAGTGGTAGGCAATCCGGCCGTCAATGGTGATTCATGGCCTCACCAGATATAAACAACAATAACTCCGCTTCTATTCGTCGTATGCGAATCTGCGACATAGCAACTTGTAGCATAAACACGGCACAACGACCCACCTTATACCGATCTGCGAAGAACTTGCATAGTTTCGTCAAACATCGGTGGTTTCGAGTGGAAAGCAATACCGTCGTGAATGGTGATTCATGGCCTGACAGACATAAACAACTATAACTCCGCTTCTATTCGTCGTATGCAAATCTGCGACATAGCAATTTGTAGCCTAAAACACGACACATCGAGCCACCTTATACCGATGTGCGATGAACTTGAATAGTTTCGTCAAACGTCGATCGTTCCGAGTGGTAGGCAATCCGGCCGTCAATGGTGACTAATGGCCTCACAGATATAAACATCGATAACTCCGCTTCTATTCGTCGTATGCGAATCTGCGACATAGCAATTTGTAGCTTAAAACACGACACATCGAGCCACCTTATACCGATCTGCGACGAACTTGCATAGTTTCGTCAAACGTCGATCGTTCCGAGTGGTAGGCAATCCTGTCGTCAATGGTGACTAATGGCCTCACAGATATAAACATCGATAACTCCGCTTCTATTCGTCGTATGCGAATCTGCGACATAGCAACTTGTAGCTTAAAACACGGCCCAACGACCCACCTTATACCGATCTGCGACGAACTTGCATAGTTTCGTCAAACGTCGATCGTTCCGAGTGGTAGGCAATCCGGTCGTCAATGGTGATCAATGGCCTCACAGATATAAACATCGATAACTCCGCTTCTATTCGTCGTATGCGAATCTGCCGCATAGCAACTTGTAGCTTAAAACACGGCCCAACGACCCACCTTATACCGATCTGCGACAAACTTGCATAGTTTCGTCAAACATCGATCGTTTCGAGTGGTAGGCAATCCGGCCGTCAATGGTGATTCATGGCCTCACCAGATATAAACAACAATAACTCCGCTTCTATTCGTCGTATGCGAATCTGCGACATAGCAATCCGTAGCCTAAAACACGACACATCGAGTCACCTTATACCGATCTGCGAAGAACTTGCATAGTTTCGGCAAACGTCGATCGTTCCGAGTGGTAGGCAATCCGGCCGCCAATGGTGATTCATGGCCTGACAGATATAAACAACTATAACTCCGCTTCTATTCGTCGTACGCAAAGCTGCGACATAGCAATCCGTAGGCTAAAACACGACACATCGAGCCACCTTATACCGATCTGCGACGAACTTGCATAGTTTCGTCAAACGTCGATCGTTCCGAGTGGTAGGCAATCCGGCCGTCAACGGTGATCAATGGCCTCACAGATATAAACAACAAAAACTCCGCTTCTATTCGTCGTATGCGAATCTGCGACATAGCAACTCGTAGCTTAAAACACGGCCCAACGACCCACCTTATACCGATCTGCGACGAACTTGCATAGTTTCGTCAAACATCGATCGTTTCGAGTGGTAGGCAATCCGGCCGTCAATGGTGATTTTTGGCCCGACAGATATAAACAACTATAACTCCGCTTCTATTCGTCGTATGCAAATCTGCGACATAGCAATTTGTAGCTTAAGACACGGCACATCGACCCACCTTATACCGATCTGCGAAGAACTTGCATAGTTTCGGCAAACGTCGATCGTTCCGAGCGGTAGGCAATCCGGCGGTCAATGGTGATTCATGGCCTGACCGATATAAACAACTATAACTCCGCTTCTATATGTCGTACGCAAATCTACGACATAGCGATTTGTAGCCTAAAACACGACACATCGAGCCACCTTATAACGATCTGCGACGAACTTGCATAGCTTCGGCAAACGTCGATCGTTCCGAGTGGTAGGCAATCCGATCGTCAATGGTGATTTTTGGCCTCACAGATATAAACATCGATAACTCCGCTTCTATTCGTCGTATGCGAATCTGCCGCACAGCAACTTGTAGCTTAAAACACGGCCCAACGACCCACCATATACCGATCTGCGACAAACTTGCATAGTTTCGTCAAACATCGATCGTTTCGAGTGGTAGGCAATCCGGCCGTCAATGGTGATTCATGGCCTCACCAGATATAAACAACAATAACTCCGCTTCTATTCGTCGTATGCGAATCTGCGACATAGCAACTCGTAGCTTAAAACACGGCCCAACGACCCACCTTATACCGATCTGCGACGAACTTGCATAGTTTCGTCAAACATCGATCGTTTCGAGTGGTAGGTAATCCGGCCGTCAATGGTGATTTTTGGCCCGACAGATATAAACAACTATAACTCCGCTTCTATTCGTCGTATGCGAATCTGTGACATAGCAATCCGTAGCCTAAAACACGACACATCGAGTCACCTTATACCGATCTGCGAAGAACTTGCATAGTTTCGGCAAACGTCGATCGTTCCGAGTGGTAGGCAATCCGGCCGCCAATGGTGATTCATGGCCTGACAGATATAAACAACTATAACTCCGCTTCTATTCGTCGTACGCAAAGCTGCGACATAGCAATCCGTAGCCTAAAACACGACACATCGAGCCACCTTATACCGATCTGCGACGAACTTGCATAGTTTCGTCAAACGTCGATCGTTCCGAGTGGTAGGCAATCCGGCCGTCAACGGTGATCAATGGCCTCACAGATATAAACAACAAAAACTCCGCTTCTATTCGTCGTATGCGAATCTGCGACATAGCAACTCGTAGCTTAAAACACGGCCCAACGACCCACCTTATACCGATCTGCGACGAACTTGCATAGTTTCGTCAAACATCGATCGTTTCGAGTGGTAGGCAATCCGGCCGTCAATGGTGAATTTTGGCCCGACAGATATAATCAACTATAACTCCGCTTTTATTCGTCGTATGCAAATCTGCGACATAGCAATTTGTAGCTTAAGACACGGCACATCGACCCACCTTATACCGATCTGCGAAGAACTTGCATAGTTTCGGCAAACGTCGATCGTTCCGAGTGGTAGGCAATCCGGCCGTCAATGGTGATTCATGGCCTGATAGATATAAACAACTATAACTCCGCTTCTATTCGTCGTACGCAAAGCTGCGACATCGCAATCTGAAGCCTAAAACACGACATATCGAGTCACCTTATACCGATCTGCGACGAACTTGCATAGTTTCGTCAAACGTCGATCGTTCCGAGTGGTAGGCAATCCGGTCGTCAATGGTGATCAATGGCCTCACAGATATAAACATCGATAACTGTGCTTCTATTCGTCGTATGCGAATGTGCGGCATAGCAACTTGTAGCTTAAAACACGGCCCAACGACCCACCTTATACCGATCTGCGACAAACTTGCATAGTTTCGTCAAACATCGATCGTTTCGAGTGGTAGGCAATCCGGCCGTCAAAGGTGATTCATGGCCTCACCAGATATAAACAACAATAACTCCGCTTCTATTCGTCGTATGCGAATCTGCGACATAGCAACTTGTAGCATAAACACGGCACAACGACCCACCTTATACCGATCTGCGAAGAACTTGCATAGTTTCGTCAAACATCGGTGGTTTCGAGTGGAAAGCAATACCGTCGTGAATGGCGATTCATGGCCTGACAGACATAAACAACTATAACTCCGCTTCTATTCGTCGTATGCAAATCTGCGACATAGCAATTTGTAGCCTAAAACACGACACATCGAGCCACCTTATACCGATGTGCGATGAACTTGAATAGTTTCGTCAAACGTCGATCGTTCCGAGTGGTAGGCAATCCGGCCGTCAATGGTGACTAATGGCCTCACAGATATAAACATCGATAACTCCGCTTCTATTCGTCGTATGCGAATCTGCGACATAGCAATTTGTAGCTTAAAACACGACACATCGAGCCACCTTATACCGATCTGCGACGAACTTGCATAGTTTCGTCAAACGTCGATCGTTCCGAGTGGTAGGCAATCCTGTCGTCAATGGTGACTAATGGCCTCACAGATATAAACATCGATAACCCCGCTTCTATTCGTCGTATGCAAATCTGCGACATAGCATTTTGTAGCTGAAAACACGGCACATCGACCCACCTTATACCGGTCTGCGAAGAACTTGCGTAGTTCCGTCAAACGTCGATCGTTCCGCGTGGTAGGCAATTCGGCCGTCAATGGTGATTCATGGCCTCACAGATATAAACAACTATAACTCCGCTTCTATTCGTCATATGCAAATCTGCGACATAGCAATTTGTAGCTGAAAACACGGCACATCGACCCACCTTATACCGGTCTGCGAAGAACTTGCGTAGTTTCGTCAAACGTCGATCGTTCCGCGTGGTAGGCAATTCGGCCGTCAATGGTGATCAATGGCCTCACAGATATAAACATCGATAACTCCGCTTCTATTCGTCGTATGCGAATCTGCGACATAGCAGGGTAGAAGCTTAAAACACGGCCCAACGACCCACCATATACCGATCTGCGACGAACTTGCATAGTTTCGTCAAACATCGATCGTTTCGAGTGGTAGGCAATGCGGCCGTAATGGTGATTTTTGGCCCGACAGATATAAACAACTATAACTCCGCTTCTATTCGTCGTATGCAAATCTGCGACATAGCAATTTGTAGCTTAAGACACGGCACATCGACCCACCTTATACCGATCTGCGAAGAACTTGCATAGTTTCGGCAAACGTCGATCGTTCCGAGTGGTAGGCAATCCGGCCGTCAATGGTGATTCATGGCCTGACTGATATAAACAACTATAACTCCGCTTCTATTCGTCGTACGCAAAGCTGCGACATAGCAATCTGAAGCCTAAAACACGACATATCGAGCCACCTTATACCGATCTGCGACGAACTTGCATAGTTTCGTCAAACGTCGATCGTTCCGAGTGGTAGGCAATCCGGTCGTCAATGGTGATCAATGGCCTCACAGATATAAACATCGATAACTCTGCTTCTATTCGTCGTATGCGAATGTGCGACATAGCAACTTGTAGCTTAAAACACGGCCCAACGACCCACCTTATACCGATCTGCGAAGAACTTGCATAGTTTCGTCAAACGTCGATCGTTCCGAGTGGTAGGCAATCCGGCCGTCAATTGTGATTCATGGCCTCACCAGATATAAACAACAACAACTCCGCTTCTATTCGTCGTACGCTAATCTGCGATATAGCAACTCGTAGCTTAAAACACGGCCCAACGACCCACCTTATACCGATCTGCGACGAACTTGCATAGTTTCGTCAAACATCGATCGTTTCGAGTGGTAGGCAATCCGGCCGTCAATGGTGATTTTTGGCCCGACAGATATAAACAACTATAACTCCGCTTCTATTCGTCGTATGCAAATCTGCGACATAGCAATTTGTAGCCTAAAACACGACACATCGAGCCACCTTATACCGATCTGCGAAGAACTTGCATAGTTTCGTCAAACATCGATCGTTTCGAGTGGTAGGCAATCCGGCCGTCAATGGTGATTCATGGCCTGACAGATATAAATAACTATAACTCCGCTTCTATTCGGCGTATGCAAATCTGCGACATAGCAATTTGTAGCTTAAAACACGGCACATCGACCCACGTTATACCGATCTGCGAAGAACTTGCATACTTTCGGCAAACGTCGATCATTCCGAGTGGTAGGCAATCCGGCCGTCAATGGTGATTCATGGCCTGACAGATATAAACATCGATAACTCCGCTTCTATTCGTCGTATGCGAATCTGCGACACAGCAACTTGTAGCTTAAAACACGGCCCAACGACCCACCTTATACCGATCTGCGAAGAACTTGCATAGTTTCGTCAAACGTCGATCGTTCCGAGTGGTAGGCAATCCGGCCGTCAATGGTGATTCATGGCCTCACCAGATATAAACAACAATAACTCCGCTTCTATTCGTCGTATGCAAATCTGCGACATAGCAATTTGTAGCTTAAGACACGGCACATCGACCCACCTTATACCGATCTGCGAAGAACTTGCATAGTTTCGGCAAACGTCGATCGTTCCGAGTGGTAGGCAATCCGGTCGTCAATGGTGATCAATGGCCTCACAGATATAAACATCGATAACTCCGCTTCTATTCGTCGTATGCGAATCTGCGACATAGCAATTTGTAGCCTAAAACACGACACATCGAGCCACCTTATACCGATCTGCGACGAACTTGCATAGTTTCGTCAAACGTCGATCGTTCCGAGTGGTAGGCAATCCGGTCGTCAATGGTGATTTTCGGCCTCACAGATATAAACATCGATAACTCCGCTTCTATTCGTCGTATGCGAATCTGCGGCATAGCAACTTGTAGCTTAAAACACGGCCCAACGACCCACCTTATACCGATCTGCGACAAACTTGCATAGTTTCGTCAAACATCGATCGTTTCGAGTGGTAGGCAATCCGGCCGTCAATGGTGATTCATGGCCTGACAGATATAAACAACTATAACTCCGCTTCTATTCGTCGTACGCAAAGCTGCGACATAGCAATCTGTAGCCTAAAACACGACACATCGAGCCACCTCATACTGATCTGCGACGAACTTGCATAGTTTCGTCAAACGTCGATCGTTCCGAGTGGTAGGCAATCCGGTCGTCAATGGTGATCAATGGCCTCACAGATATAAACATCGATAACTCCGCTTCTATTCGTCGTATGCGAATCTGCGACATAGCAACTTGTAGCATAAACACGGCCCAACGACCCACCTTATACCGATCTGCGAAGAACTTGCATAGTTTCGTCAAACGTCGATCGTTCCGAGTGGTAGGCAATCCGGCCGTCAATGGTGATTCATGGCCTCACCAGATATAAACAACAACAACTCCGCTTCTATTCGTCGTACGCTAATCTGCGATATAGCAACTCGTAGCTTAAAACACGGCCCAACGACCCACCTTATACCGATCTGCGACGAACTTGCATAGCTTCGGCAAACGTCGATCGTTCCGAGTGGAAGGCAATCCGATCGTCAATGGTGATTTTTGGCCTCACAGATATAAACATCGATAACTCCGCTTCTATTCGTCGTATGCGAATCTGCCGCATAGCAACTTGTAGCTTAAAACACGGCCCAACGACCCACCTTATACCGATCTGCGACAAACTTGCATAGTTTCGTCAAACGTCGATCGTTCCGAGTGGTAGGCAATCCGGTCGTCAATGGTGATCAATGGCCTCACAGATATAAACATCGATAACTCTGCTTCTATTCGTCGTATGCGAATCTGCGACATAGCAACTTGTAGCTTAAAACACGGCCCAACGACCCACCTTATACCGATCTGCGAAGAACTTGCATAGTTTCGTCAAACGTCGATCGTTCCGAGTGGTAGGCAATCCGGCCGTCAATTGTGATTCATGGCCTCACCAGATATAAACAACAACAACTCCGCTTCTATTCGTCGTACGCTAATCTGCGATATAGCAACTCGTAGCTTAAAACACGGCCCAACGACCCACCTTATACCGATCTGCGACGAACTTGCATAGTTTCGTCAAACATCGATCGTTTCGAGTGGTAGGCAATCCGGCCGTCAATGGTGATTTTTGGCCCGACAGATATAAACAACTATAACTCCGCTTCTATTCGTCGTATGCAAATCTGCGACATAGCAGTTTGTAGCTTAAGACACGGCACATCGACCCACCTTATACCGATCTGCGAAGAACTTGCATAGTTTCGGCAAACGTCGATCGTTCCGAGTGGTAGGCAATCCGGTCGTCAATGGTGATCAATGGCCTCACAGATATAAACATCGATAACTCCGCTTCTATTCGTCGTATGCGAATCTGCGACATAGCAGTTTGTAGCCTAAAACACGACACATCGAGCCACCTTATACCGATCTGCGAAGAACTTGCATAGTTTCGTCAAACATCGATCGTTTCGAGTGGTAGGCAATCCGGCCGTTAATGGTGATTCATGGCCTGACAGATATAAATAACTATAACTCCGCTTCTATTCGGCGTATGCAAATCTGCGACATAGCAATTTGTAGCTTAAAACACGGCACATCGACCCACGTTATACCGATCTGCGAAGAACTTGCATACTTTCGGCAAACGTCGATCATTCCGAGTGGTAGGCAATCCGGCCGTCAATGGTGATTCATGGCCTGACAGATATAAACATCGATAACTCCGCTTCTATTCGTCGTATGCGAATCTGCGACACAGCAACTTGTAGCTTAAAACACGGCCCAACGACCCACCTTATACCGATCTGCGAAGAACTTGCATAGTTTCGTCAAACGTCGATCGTTCCGAGTGGTAGGCAATCCGGCCGTCAATGGTGATTCATGGCCTCACCAGATATAAACAACAATAACTCCGCTTCTATTCGTCGTATGCGAATCTGCGACATAGCAACTCGTAGCTTAAAACACGGCCCAACGACCCACCTAATACCGATCTGCGACGAACTTGCATAGCTTCGGCAAACGTCGATCGTTCCGAGTGGTAGGCAATCCGATCGTCAATGGTGATTTTTGGCCTCACAGATATAAACATCGATAACTCCGCTTCTATTCGTCGTATGCGAATCTGCCGCATAGCAACTTGTAGCTTAAAACACGGCCCAACGACCCACCTTATACCGATCTGCGACAAACTTGCATAGTTTCGTCAAACATCGATCGTTTCGAGGGGTAGGCAATCCGGACGTCAATGGTGATTCATGGCCTGACAGATATAAACAACTATAACTCCGCTTCTATTCGTCGTACGCAAAGCTGCGACATAGCAATCTGTAGCCTAGTACACGACACATCGAGCCACCTTATACTGATCTGCGACGAACTTGCATAGTTTCGTCAAACGTCGATCGTTCCGAGTGGTAGGCAATCCGATCGTCAATGGTGATCAATGGCCTCACAGATATAAACATCGATAACTCCGCTTCTATTCGTCGTATGCGAATCTGCGACATAGCAACTTGTAGCATAAACACGGCCCAACGACCCACCTTATACCGATCTGCGAAGAACTTGCATAGTTTCGTCAAACGTCGATCGTTCCGAGTGGTAGGCAATCCGGTCGTCAATGGTGATCAATGGCCTCACAGATATAAACATCGATAACTCTGCTTCTATTCGTCGTATGCGAATCTGCGACATAGCAACTTGTAGCTTAAAACACGGCCCAACGACCCACCTTATACCGATCTGCGACGAACTTGCATAGTTTCGTCAAACATCGTTCGTTTCGAGTGGAAGGCAATCCGGCCGTCAATGGTGATTCATGGCCTGAGAGATATAAACAACTATAACTCCACTTCTATTCGTCGTATGCGAATCTGCGACATAGCAATTTGTAGCTTAAAACACGACACATCGACCCACCTTATACCGATCTGCGACGAACTTGCATAGTTTCGTCAAACGTCGATCGTTCCGAGTGGTAGGCAATCCTATCGTCAATGGTGATTAATGGCCTCACAGATATAAACATCGATAACTCCGCTTCTATTCGTCGTATGCGAATCTGCGACATAGCAACTTGTAGCATAAACACGGCCCAACGACCCACCTTATACCGATCTGCGACGAACTTGCATAGTTTCGTCAAACATCGATCGTTTCGAGAGGTAGGCAATCCGGCCGTCAATGGTGATTCATGACCTGACAGATATAAACAACTATAACCCCGCTTCTATTCGTCGTATGCAAATCTGCGACATAGCATTTTGTAGCTGAAAACACGGCACATCGACCCACCTTATACCGGTCTGCGAAGAACTTGCGTAGTTCCGTCAAACGTCGATCGTTCCGCGTGGTAGGCAATTCGGCCGTCAATGGTGATTCATGGCCTCACAGATATAAACAACTATAACTCCGCTTCTATTCGTCATATGCAAATCTGCGACATAGCAATTTGTAGCTGAAAACACGGCACATCGACCCACCTTATACCGGTCTGCGAAGAACTTGCGTAGTTTCGTCAAACGTCAATCGTTCCGCGTGGTAGGCAATTCGGCCGTCAATGGTGATCAATGGCCTCACAGATATAAACATCGATAACTCCGCTTCTATTCGTCGTATGCGAATCTGCGACATAGCAGGGTAGAAGCTTAAAACACGGCCCAACGACCCACCATATACCGATCTGCGACGAACTTGCATAGTTTCGTCAAACATCGATCGTTTCGAGTGGTAGGCAATGCGGCCGTAATGGTGATTTTTGGCCCGACAGATATAAACAACTATAACTCCGCTTCTATTCGTCGTATGCAAATCTGCGACATAGCAATTTGTAGCTTAAGACACGGCACATCGACCCACCTTATACCGATCTGCGAAGAACTTGCATAGTTTCGGCAAACGTCGATCGTTCCGAGTGGTAGGCAATCCGGCCGTCAATGGTGATTCATGGCCTGACTGATATAAACAACTATAACTCCGCTTCTATTCGTCGTACGCAAAGCTGCGACATAGCAATCTGAAGCCTAAAACACGACATATCGAGCCACCTTATACCGATCTGCGACGAACTTGCATAGTTTCGTCAAACGTCGATCGTTCCGAGTGGTAGGCAATCCGGTCGTCAATGGTGATCAATGGCCTCACAGATATAAACATCGATAACTCTGCTTCTATTCGTCGTATGCGAATCTGCGACATAGCAACTTGTAGCTTAAAACACGGCCCAACGACCCACCTTATACCGATCTGCGAAGAACTTGCATAGTTTCGTCAAACGTCGATCGTTCCGAGTGGTAGGCAATCCGGCCGTCAATTGTGATTCATGGCCTCACCAGATATAAACAACAACAACTCCGCTTCTATTCGTCGTACGCTAATCTGCGATATAGCAACTCGTAGCTTAAAACACGGCCCAACGACCCACCTTATACCGATCTGCGACGAACTTGCATAGTTTCGTCAAACATCGATCGTTTCGAGTGGTAGGCAATCCGGCCGTCAATGGCGATTTTTGGCCCGACAGATATAAACAACTATAACTCCGCTTCTATCGTCGTATGCAAATCTGCGACATAGCAGTTTGTAGCTTAAGACACGGCACATCGATCCACCTTATACCGACCTGCGAAGAACTTGCATAGTTTCGGCAAACGTCGATCGTTCCGAGTGGTAGGCAATCCGGTCGTCAATGGTGATCAATGGCCTCACAGATATAAACATCGATAACTCCGCTTCTATTCGTCGTATGCGAATCTGCGACATAGCAATTTGTAGCCTAAAACACGACACATCGAGCCACCTTATACCGATCTGCGAAGAACTTGCATAGTTTCGTCAAACATCGATCGTTTCGAGTGGTAGGCAATCCGGCCGTCAATGGTGATTCATGGCCTGACAGATATAAATAACTATAACTCCGCTTCTATTCGGCGTATGCAAATCTGCGACATAGCAATTTGTAGCTTAAAACACGGCACATCGACCCACGTTATACCGATCTGCGAAGAACTTGCATACTTTCGGCAAACGTCGATCATTCCGAGTGGTAGGCAATCCGGCCGTCAATGGTGATTCATGGCCTGACAGATATAAACATCGATAACTCCGCTTCTATTCGTCGTATGCGAATCTGCGACACAGCAACTTGTAGCTTAAAACACGGCCCAACGACCCACCTTATACCGATCTGCGAAGAACTTGCATAGTTTCGTCAAACGTCGATCGTTCCGAGTGGTAGGCAATCCGGCCGTCAATGGTGATTCATGGCCTCACCAGATATAAACAACAATAACTCCGCTTCTATTCGTCGTATGCAAATCTGCGACATAGCAATTTGTAGCTTAAGACACGGCACATCGACCCACCTTATACCGATCTGCGAAGAACTTGCATAGTTTCGGCAAACGTCGATCGTTCCGAGTGGTAGGCAATCCGGTCGTCAATGGTGATCAATGGCCTCACAGATATAAACATCGATAACTCCGCTTCTATTCGTCGTATGCGAATCTGCGACATAGCAATTTGTAGCCTAAAACACGACACATCGAGCCACCTTATACCGATCTGCGACGAACTTGCATAGTTTCGTCAAACGTCGATCGTTCCGAGTGGTAGGCAATCCGGTCGTCAATGGTGATTTTCGGCCTCACAGATATAAACATCGATAACTCCGCTTCTATTCGTCGTATGCGAATCTGCGGCATAGCAACTTGTAGCTTAAAACACGGCCCAACGACCCACCTTATACCGATCTGCGACAAACTTGCATAGTTTCGTCAAACATCGATCGTTTCGAGTGGTAGGCAATCCGGCCGTCAATGGTGATTCATCGCCTGACAGATATAAACAACTATAACTCCGCTTCTATTCGTCGTACGCAAAGCTGCGACATAGCAATCTGTAGCCTAAAACACGACACATCGAGCCACCTTATACTGATCTGCGACGAACTTGCATAGTTTCGTCAAACGTCGATCGTTCCGAGTGGTAGGCAATCCGGTCGTCAATGGTGATCAATGGCCTCACAGATATAAACATCGATAACTCCGCTTCTATTCGTCGTATGCGAATCTGCGACATAGCAACTTGTAGCATAAACACGGCCCAACGACCCACCTTATACCGATCTGCGAAGAACTTGCATAGTTTCGTCAAACGTCGATCGTTCCGAGTGGTAGGCAATCCGGCCGTCAATGGTGATTCATGGCCTCACCAGATATAAACAACAATAACTCCGCTTCTATTCGTCGTATGCGAATCTGCGACATAGCAACTCGTAGCTTAAAACACGGCCCAACGACCCACCTTATACCGATCTGCGACGAACTTGCATAGCTTCGGCAAACGTCGATCGTTCCGAGTGGAAGGCAATCCGATCGTCAATGGTGATTTTTGGCCTCACAGATATAAACATCGATAACTCCGCTTCTATTCGTCGTATGCGAATCTGCCGTATAGCAACTTGTAGCTTAAAACACGGCCCAACGACCCACCTTATACCGATCTGCGACAAACTTGCATAGTTTCGTCAAACGTCGATCGTTCCGAGTGGTAGGCAATCCGGTCGTCAATGGTGATCAATGGCCTCACAGATATAAACATCGATAACTCCGCTTCTATTCGTCGTATGCGAATCTGCGACATTGCAACTTGTAGCATAAACACGGCCCAACGACCCACCTTATACCGATCTGCGACGAACTTGCATAGTTTCGTCAAACATCGATCGTTTCGAGAGGTAGGCAATCCGGCCGTCAATGGTGATTCATGACCTGACAGATATAAACAACTATAACCCCGCTTCTATTCGTCGTATGCAAATCTGCGACATAGCATTTTGTAGCTGAAAACACGGCACATCGACCCACCTTATACCGGTCTGCGAAGAACTTGCGTAGTTCCGTCAAACGTCGATCGTTCCGCGTGGTAGGCAATTCGGCCGTCAATGGTGATTCATGGCCTCACAGATATAAACAACTATAACTCCGCTTCTATTCGTCATATGCAAATCTGCGACATAGCAATTTGTAGCTGAAAACACGGCACATCGACCCACCTTATACCGGTCTGCGAAGAACTTGCGTAGTTTCGTCAAACGTCAATCGTTCCGCGTGGTAGGCAATTCGGCCGTCAATGGTGATCAATGGCCTCACAGATATAAACATCGATAACTCCGCTTCTATTCGTCGTATGCGAATCTGCGACATAGCAGGGTAGAAGCTTAAAACACGGCCCAACGACCCACCATATACCGATCTGCGACGAACTTGCATAGTTTCGTCAAACATCGATCGTTTCGAGTGGTAGGCAATGCGGCCGTAATGGTGATTTTTGGCCCGACAGATATAAACAACTATAACTCCGCTTCTATTCGTCGTATGCAAATCTGCGACATAGCAATTTGTAGCTTAAGACACGGCACATCGACCCACCTTATACCGATCTGCGAAGAACTTGCATAGTTTCGGCAAACGTCGATCGTTCCGAGTGGTAGGCAATCCGGCCGTCAATGGTGATTCATGGCCTGACTGATATAAACAACTATAACTCCGCTTCTATTCGTCGTACGCAAAGCTGCGACATAGCAATCTGAAGCCTAAAACACGACATATCGAGCCACCTTATACCGATCTGCGACGAACTTGCATAGTTTCGTCAAACGTCGATCGTTCCGAGTGGTAGGCAATCCGGTCGTCAATGGTGATCAATGGCCTCACAGATATAAACATCGATAACTCTGCTTCTATTCGTCGTATGCGAATCTGCGACATAGCAACTTGTAGCTTAAAACACGGCCCAACGACCCACCTTATACCGATCTGCGAAGAACTTGCATAGTTTCGTCAAACGTCGATCGTTCCGAGTGGTAGGCAATCCGGCCGTCAATTGTGATTCATGGCCTCACCAGATATAAACAACAACAACTCCGCTTCTATTCGTCGTACGCTAATCTGCGATATAGCAACTCGTAGCTTAAAACACGGCCCAACGACCCACCTTATACCGATCTGCGACGAACTTGCATAGTTTCGTCAAACATCGATCGTTTCGAGTGGTAGGCAATCCGGCCGTCAATGGCGATTTTTGGCCCGACAGATATAAACAACTATAACTCCGCTTCTATTCGTCGTATGCAAATCTGCGACATAGCAGTTTGTAGCTTAAGACACGGCACATCGATCCACCTTATACCGACCTGCGAAGAACTTGCATAGTTTCGGCAAACGTCGATCGTTCCGAGTGGTAGGCAATCCGGTCGTCAATGGTGATCAATGGCCTCACAGATATAAACATCGATAACTCCGCTTCTATTCGTCGTATGCGAATCTGCGACATAGCAATTTGTAGCCTAAAACACGACACATCGAGCCACCTTATACCGATCTGCGAAGAACTTGCATAGTTTCGTCAAACATCGATCGTTTCGAGTGGTAGGCAATCCGGCCGTCAATGGTGATTCATGGCCTGACAGATATAAATAACTATAACTCCGCTTCTATTCGGCGTATGCAAATCTGCGACATAGCAATTTGTAGCTTAAAACACGGCACATCGACCCACGTTATACCGATCTGCGAAGAACTTGCATACTTTCGGCAAACGTCGATCATTCCGAGTGGTAGGCAATCCGGCCGTCAATGGTGATTCATGGCCTGACAGATATAAACATCGATAACTCCGCTTCTATTCGTCGTATGCGAATCTGCGACACAGCAACTTGTAGCTTAAAACACGGCCCAACGACCCACCTTATACCGATCTGCGAAGAACTTGCATAGTTTCGTCAAACGTCGATCGTTCCGAGTGGTAGGCAATCCGGCCGTCAATGGTGATTCATGGCCTCACCAGATATAAACAACAATAACTCCGCTTCTATTCGTCGTATGCAAATCTGCGACATAGCAATTTGTAGCTTAAGACACGGCACATCGACCCACCTTATACCGATCTGCGAAGAACTTGCATAGTTTCGGCAAACGTCGATCGTTCCGAGTGGTAGGCAATCCGGTCGTCAATGGTGATCAATGGCCTCACAGATATAAATATCGATAACTCCGCTTCTATTCGTCGTATGCGAATCTGCGACATAGCAATTTGTAGCCTAAAACACGACACATCGAGCCACCTTATACCGATCTGCGACGAACTTGCATAGTTTCGTCAAACGTCGATCGTTCCGAGTGGTAGGCAATCCGGTCGTCAATGGTGATTTTCGGCCTCACAGATATAAACATCGATAACTCCGCTTCTATTCGTCGTATGCGAATCTGCGGCATAGCAACTTGTAGCTTAAAACACGGCCCAACGACCCACCTTATACCGATCTGCGACAAACTTGCATAGTTTCGTCAAACATCGATCGTTTCGAGTGGTAGGCAATCCGGCCGTCAATGGTGATTCATGGCCTGACAGATATAAACAACTATAACTCCGCTTCTATTCGTCGTACGCAAAGCTGCGACATAGCAATCTGTAGCCTAAAACACGACACATCGAGCCACCTTATACTGATCTGCGACGAACTTGCATAGTTTCGTCAAACGTCGATCGTTCCGAGTGGTAGGCAATCCGGTCGTCAATGGTGATCAATGGCCTCACAGATATAAACATCGATAACTCCGCTTCTATTCGTCGTATGCGAATCTGCGACATAGCAACTTGTAGCATAAACACGGCCCAACGACCCACCTTATACCGATCTGCGAAGAACTTGCATAGTTTCGTCAAACGTCGATCGTTCCGAGTGGTAGGCAATCCGGCCGTCAATGGTGATTCATGGCCTCACCAGATATAAACAACAATAACTCCGCTTCTATTCGTCGTATGCGAATCTGCGACATAGCAACTCGTAGCTTAAAACACGGCCCAACGACCCACCTTATACCGATCTGCGACGAACTTGCATAGCTTCGGCAAACGTCGATCGTTCCGAGTGGAAGGCAATCCGATCGTCAATGGTGATTTTTGGCCTCACAGATATAAACATCGATAACTCCGCTTCTATTCGTCGTATGCGAATCTGCCGTATAGCAACTTGTAGCTTAAAACACGGCCCAACGACCCACCTTATACCGATCTGCGACAAACTTGCATAGTTTCGTCAAACGTCGATCGTTCCGAGTGGTAGGCAATCCGGTCGTCAATGGTGATCAATGGCCTCACAGATATAAACATCGATAACTCTGCTTCTATTCGTCGTATGCGAATCTGCGACATAGCAACTTGTAGCTTAAAACACGGCCCAACGACCCACCTTATACCGATCTGCGAAGAACTTGCATAGTTTCGTCAAACGTCGATCGTTCCGAGTGGTAGGCAATCCGGCCGTCAATTGTGATTCATGGCCTCACCAGATATAAACAACAACAACTCCGCTTCTATTCGTCGTACGCTAATCTGCGATATAGCAACTCGTAGCTTAAAACACGGCCCAACGACCCACCTTATACCGATCTGCGACGAACTTGCATAGTTTCGTCAAACATCGATCGTTTCGAGTGGTAGGCAATCCGGCCGTCAATGGTGATTTTTGGCCCGACAGATATAAACAACTATAACTCCGCTTCTATTCGTCGTATGCAAATCTGCGACATAGCAGTTTGTAGCTTAAGACACGGCACATCGACCCACCTTATACCGATCTGCGAAGAACTTGCATAGTTTCGGCAAACGTCGATCGTTCCGAGTGGTAGGCAATCCGGTCGTCAATGGTGATTAATGGCCTCACAGATATAAACATCGATAACTCCGCTTCTATTCGTCGTATGCGAATCTGCGACATAGCAGTTTGTAGCCTAAAACACGACACATCGAGCCACCTTATACCGATCTGCGAAGAACTTGCATAGTTTCGTCAAACATCGATCGTTTCGAGTGGTAGGCAATCCGGCCGTTAATGGTGATTCATGGCCTGACAGATATAAATAACTATAACTCCGCTTCTATTCGGCGTATGCAAATCTGCGACATAGCAATTTGTAGCTTAAAACACGGCACATCGACCCACGTTATACCGATCTGCGAAGAACTTGCATACTTTCGGCAAACGTCGATCATTCCGAGTGGTAGGCAATCCGGCCGTCAATGGTGATTCATGGCCTGACAGATATAAACATCGATAACTCCGCTTCTATTCGTCGTATGCGAATCTGCGACACAGCAACTTGTAGCTTAAAACACGGCCCAACGACCCACCTTATACCGATCTGCGAAGAACTTGCATAGTTTCGTCAAACGTCGATCGTTCCGAGTGGTAGGCAATCCGGCCGTCAATGGTGATTCATGGCCTCACCAGATATAAACAACAATAACTCCGCTTCTATTCGTCGTATGCGAATCTGCGACATAGCAACTCGTAGCTTAAAACACGGCCCAACGACCCACCTAATACCGATCTGCGACGAACTTGCATAGCTTCGGCAAACGTCGATCGTTCCGAGTGGTAGGCAATCCGATCGTCAATGGTGATTTTTGGCCTCACAGATATAAACATCGATAACTCCGCTTCTATTCGTCGTATGCGAATCTGCCGCATAGCAACTTGTAGCTTAAAACACGGCCCAACGACCCACCTTATACCGATCTGCGACAAACTTGCATAGTTTCGTCAAACATCGATCGTTTCGAGGGGTAGGCAATCCGGCCGTCAATGGTGATTCATGGCCTGACAGATATAAACAACTATAACTCCGCTTCTATTCGTCGTACGCAAAGCTGCGACATAGCAATCTGTAGCCTAGTACACGACACATCGAGCCACCTTATACTGATCTGCGACGAACTTGCATAGTTTCGTCAAACGTCGATCGTTCCGAGTGGTAGGCAATCCGATCGTCAATGGTGATCAATGGCCTCACAGATATAAACATCGATAACTCCGCTTCTATTCGTCGTATGCGAATCTGCGACATAGCAACTTGTAGCATAAACACGGCCCAACGACCCACCTTATACCGATCTGCGAAGAACTTGCATAGTTTCGTCAAACGTCGATCGTTCCGAGTGGTAGGCAATCC
This sequence comes from Anoplius nigerrimus, assembly GCA_914767735.1. Classification (NCBI taxonomy): domain Eukaryota; kingdom Metazoa; phylum Arthropoda; class Insecta; order Hymenoptera; family Pompilidae; genus Anoplius; species Anoplius nigerrimus. The sequence goes on along the minus strand of CAJZBX010000099.1, from coordinate 419,383 downwards.
GGCCGTCAATGGTGATTCATGGCCTCACCAGATATAAACAACAATAACTCCGCCTCTATTCGTCGTATGCGAATCTGCGATATAGCAACTCGTAGCTTAAAACACGGCCCAACGACCCACCTTATACCGATCTGCGACGAACTTGCATAGCTTCGGCAAACGTCGATCGTTCCGAGTGGTAGGCAATCCGATCGTCAATGGTGATTTTTGGCCTCACAGATATAAACATCGATAACTCCGCTTCTATTCGTCGTATGCGAATCTGCCGCATAGCAACTTGTAGCTTAAAACACGGCCCAACGACCCACCTTATACCGATCTGCGACAAACTTGCATAGTTTCGTCAAACATCGATCGTTTCGAATGGTAGGCAATCCGGCCGTCAATGGTGATTCATGGCCTCACCAGATATAAACAACAATAACTCCGCTTCTATTCGTCGTATGCGAATCTGCGACATAGCAACTCGTAGCTTAAAACACGGCCCAACGACCCACCTTATACCGATCTGCGACGAACTTGCATAGTTTCGTCAAACATCGATCGTTTCGAGTGGTAGGCAATCCGGCCGTCAATGGTGATTTTTGGCCCGACAGATATAAACAACTATAACTCCGCTTCTATTCGTCGTATGCAAATCTGCGACATAGCAATTTGTAGCTTAAGACACGGCACATCGACCCACCTTATACCGATCTGCGAAGAACTTGCATAGTTTCGGCAAACGTCGATCGTTCCGAGTGGTAGGCAATCCGGCCGTCAATGGTGATTCATGGCCTGACAGATATAAACAACTATAACTCCGCTTCTATTCGTCGTACGCAAAGCTGCGACATAGCAATCTGAAGCCTAAAACACGACATATCGAGTCACCTTATACCGATCTGCGACGAACTTGCATAGTTTCGTCAAACGTCGATCGTTCCGAGTGGTAGGCAATCCGGTCGTCAATGGTGATCAATGGCCTCACAGATATAAACATCGATAACTCCGCTTCTATTCGTCGTATGCGAATCTGCGACATAGCAACTTGTAGCATAAACACGGCCCAACGACCCACCTTATACCGATCTGCGAAGAACTTGCATAGTTTCGTCAAACGTCGATCGTTCCGAGTGGTAGGCAATCCGGCCGTCAATTGTGATTCATGGCCTCACCAGATATAAACAACAACAACTCCGCTTCTATTCGTCGTACGCTAATCTGCGATATAGCAACTCGTAGCTTAAAACACGGCCCAACGACCCACCTTATACCGATCTGCGACGAACTTGCATAGTTTCGTCAAACATCGATCGTTTCGAGTGGTAGGCAATCCGGCCGTCAATGGTGATTTTTGGCCCGACAGATATAAACAACTATAACTCCGCTTCTATTCGTCGTATGCAAATCTGCGACATAGCAGTTTGTAGCTTAAGACACGGCACATCGATCCACCTTATACCGACCTGCGAAGAACTTGCATAGTTTCGGCAAACGTCGATCGTTCCGAGTGGTAGGCAATCCGGTCGTCAATGGTGATCAATGGCCTCACAGATATAAACATCGATAACTCCGCTTCTATTCGTCGTATGCGAATCTGCGACATAGCAATTTGTAGCCTAAAACACGACACATCGAGCCACCTTATACCGATCTGCGAAGAACTTGCATAGTTTCGTCAAACATCGATCGTTTCGAGTGGTAGGCAATCCGGCCGTCAATGGTGATTCATGGCCTGACAGATATAAATAACTATAACTCCGCTTCTATTCGGCGTATGCAAATCTGCGACATAGCAATTTGTAGCTTAAAACACGGCACATCGACCCACGTTATACCGATCTGCGAAGAACTTGCATACTTTCGGCAAACGTCGATCATTCCGAGTGGTAGGCAATCCGGCCGTCAATGGTGATTCATGGCCTGACAGATATAAACATCGATAACTCCGCTTCTATTCGTCGTATGCGAATCTGCGACACAGCAACTTGTAGCTTAAAACACGGCCCAACGACCCACCTTATACCGATCTGCGAAGAACTTGCATAGTTTCGTCAAACGTCGATCGTTCCGAGTGGTAGGCAATCCGGCCGTCAATGGTGATTCATGGCCTCACCAGATATAAACAACAATAACTCCGCTTCTATTCGTCGTATGCAAATCTGCGACATAGCAATTTGTAGCTTAAGACACGGCACATCGACCCACCTTATACCGATCTGCGAAGAACTTGCATAGTTTCGGCAAACGTCGATCGTTCCGAGTGGTAGGCAATCCGGTCGTCAATGGTGATCAATGGCCTCACAGATATAAACATCGATAACTCCGCTTCTATTCGTCGTATGCGAATCTGCGACATAGCAATTTGTAGCCTAAAACACGACACATCGAGCCACCTTATACCGATCTGCGACGAACTTGCATAGTTTCGTCAAACGTCGATCGTTCCGAGTGGTAGGCAATCCGGTCGTCAATGGTGATTTTCGGCCTCACAGATATAAACATCGATAACTCCGCTTCTATTCGTCGTATGCGAATCTGCGGCATAGCAACTTGTAGCTTAAAACACGGCCCAACGACCCACCTTATACCGATCTGCGACAAACTTGCATAGTTTCGTCAAACATCGATCGTTTCGAGTGGTAGGCAATCCGGCCGTCAATGGTGATTCATGGCCTGACAGATATAAACAACTATAACTCCGCTTCTATTCGTCGTACGCAAAGCTGCGACATAGCAATCTGTAGCCTAAAACACGACACATCGAGCCACCTTATACTGATCTGCGACGAACTTGCATAGTTTCGTCAAACGTCGATCGTTCCGAGTGGTAGGCAATCCGGTCGTCAATGGTGATCAATGGCCTCACAGATATAAACATCGATAACTCCGCTTCTATTCGTCGTATGCGAATCTGCGACATAGCAACTTGTAGCATAAACACGGCCCAACGACCCACCTTATACCGATCTGCGAAGAACTTGCATAGTTTCGTCAAACGTCGATCGTTCCGAGTGGTAGGCAATCCGGCCGTCAATGGTGATTCATGGCCTCACCAGATATAAACAACAATAACTCCGCTTCTATTCGTCGTATGCGAATCTGCGACATAGCAACTCGTAGCTTAAAACACGGCCCAACGACCCACCTTATACCGATCTGCGACGAACTTGCATAGCTTCGGCAAACGTCGATCGTTCCGAGTGGTAGGCAATCCGATCGTCAATGGTGATTTTTGGCCTCACAGATATAAACATCGATAACTCCGCTTCTATTCGTCGTATGCGAATCTGCCGCATAGCAACTTGTAGCTTAAAACACGGCCCAACGACCCACCTTATACCGATCTGCGACAAACTTGCATAGTTTCGTCAAACGTCGATCGTTCCGAGTGGTAGGCAATCCGGTCGTCAATGGTGATCAATGGCCTCACAGATATAAACATCGATAACTCTGCTTCTATTCGTCGTATGCGAATCTGCGACATAGCAACTTGTAGCTTAAAACACGGCCCAACGACCCACCTTATACCGATCTGCGAAGAACTTGCATAGTTTCGTCAAACGTCGATCGTTCCGAGTGGTAGGCAATCCGGCCGTCAATTGTGATTCATGGCCTCACCAGATATAAACAACAACAACTCCGCTTCTATTCGTCGTACGCTAATCTGCGATATAGCAACTCGTAGCTTAAAACACGGCCCAACGACCCACCTTATACCGATCTGCGACGAACTTGCATAGTTTCGTCAAACATCGATCGTTTCGAGTGGTAGGCAATCCGGCCGTCAATGGTGATTTTTGGTCCGACAGATATAAACAACTATAACTCCGCTTCTATTCGTCGTATGCAAATCTGCGACATAGCAGTTTGTAGCTTAAGACACGGCACATCGACCCACCTTATACCGATCTGCGAAGAACTTGCATAGTTTCGGCAAACGTCGATCGTTCCGAGTGGTAGGCAATCCGGTCGTCAATGGTGATCAATGGCCTCACAGATATAAACATCGATAACTCCGCTTCTATTCGTCGTATGCGAATCTGCGACATAGCAGTTTGTAGCCTAAAACACGACACATCGAGCCACCTTATACCGATCTGCGAAGAACTTGCATAGTTTCGTCAAACATCGATCGTTTCGAGTGGTAGGCAATCCGGCCGTTAATGGTGATTCATGGCCTGACAGATATAAATAACTATAACTCCGCTTCTATTCGGCGTATGCAAATCTGCGACATAGCAATTTGTAGCTTAAAACACGGCACATCGACCCACGTTATACCGATCTGCGAAGAACTTGCATACTTTCGGCAAACGTCGATCATTCCGAGTGGTAGGCAATCCGGCCGTCAATGGTGATTCATGGCCTGACAGATATAAACATCGATAACTCCGCTTCTATTCGTCGTATGCGAATCTGCGACACAGCAACTTGTAGCTTAAAACACGGCCCAACGACCCACCTTATACCGATCTGCGAAGAACTTGCATAGTTTCGTCAAACGTCGATCGTTCCGAGTGGTAGGCAATCCGGCCGTCAATGGTGATTCATGGCCTCACCAAATATAAACAACAATAACTCCGCTTCTATTCGTCGTATGCGAATCTGCGACATAGCAACTCGTAGCTTAAAACACGGCCCAACGACCCACCTAATACCGATCTGCGACGAACTTGCATAGCTTCGGCAAACGTCGATCGTTCCGAGTGGTAGGCAATCCGATCGTCAATGGTGATTTTTGGCCTCACAGATATAAACATCGATAACTCCGCTTCTATTCGTCGTATGCGAATCTGCCGCATAGCAACTTGTAGCTTAAAACACGGCCCAACGACCCACCTTATACCGATCTGCGACAAACTTGCATAGTTTCGTCAAACATCGATCGTTTCGAGGGGTAGGCAATCCGGCCGTCAATGGTGATTCATGGCCTGACAGATATAAACAACTATAACTCCGCTTCTATTCGTCGTACGCAAAGCTGCGACATAGCAATCTGTAGCCTAGTACACGACACATCGAGCCACCTTATACTGATCTGCGACGAACTTGCATAGTTTCGTCAAACGTCGATCGTTCCGAGTGGTAGGCAATCCGATCGTCAATGGTGATCAATGGCCTCACAGATATAAACATCGATAACTCCGCTTCTATTCGTCGTATGCGAATCTGCGACATAGCAACTTGTAGCATAAACACGGCCCAACGACCCACCTTATACCGATCTGCGAAGAACTTGCATAGTTTCGTCAAACGTCGATCGTTCCGAGTGGTAGGCAATCCGGCCGTCAATGGTGATTCATGGCCTCACCAGATATAAACAACAATAACTCCGCTTCTATTCGTCGTATGCGAATCTGCGATATAGCAACTCGTAGCTTAAAACACGGCCCAACGACCCACCTTATACCGATCTGCGACGAACTTGCATAGCTTCGGCAAACGTCGATCGTTCCGAGTGGTAGGCAATCCGATCGTCAATGGTGATTTTTGGCCTCACAGATATAAACATCGATAACTCCGCTTCTATTCGTCGTATGCGAATCTGCCGCATAGCAACTTGTAGCTTAAAACACGGCCCAACGACCCACCTTATACCGATCTGCGACAAACTTGCATAGTTTCGTCAAACATCGATCGTTTCGAGTGGTAGGCAATCCGGCCGTCAATGGTGATTCATGGCCTCACCAGATATAAACAACAATAACTCCGCTTCTATTCGTCGTATGCGAATCTGCGACATAGCAACTCGTAGCTTAAAACACGGCCCAACGACCCACCTTATACCGATCTGCGACGAACTTGCATAGTTTCGTCAAACATCGATCGTTTCGAGTGGTAGGCAATCCGGCCGTCAATGGTGATTTTTGGCCCGACAGATATAAACAACTATAACTCCGCTTCTATTCGTCGTATGCAAATCTGCGACACAGCAACTTGTAGCTTAAGACACGGCACATCGACCCACCTTATACCGATCTGCGAAGAACTTGCATAGTTTCGTCAAACGTCGATCGTTCCGAGTGGTAGGCAATCCGGCCGTCAATGGTGATTCATGGCCTCACCAGATATAAACAACAATAACTCCGCTTCTATTCGTCGTATGCGAATCTGCGATATAGCAACTCGTAGCTTAAAACACGGCCCAACGACCCACCTTATACCGATCTGCGACGAACTTGCATAGCTTCGGCAAACGTCGATCGTTCCGAGTGGTAGGCAATCCGATCGTCAATGGTGATTTTTGGCCTCACAGATATAAACATCGATAACTCCGCTTCTATTCGTCGTATGCGAATCTGCCGCATAGCAACTTGTAGCTTAAAACACGGCCCAACGACCCACCTTATACCGATCTGCGACAAACTTGCATAGTTTCGTCAAACATCGATCGTTTCGAGTGGTAGGCAATCCGGCCGTCAATGGTGATTCATGGCCTCACCAGATATAAACAACAATAACTCCGCTTCTATTCGTCGTATGCGAATCTGCGACATAGCAACTCGTAGCTTAAAACACGGCCCAACGACCCACCTTATACCGATCTGCGACGAACTTGCATAGTTTCGTCAAACATCGATCGTTTCGAGTGGTAGGCAATCCGGCCGTCAATGGTGATTTTTGGCCCGACAGATATAAACAACTATAACTCCGCTTCTATTCGTCGTATGCAAATCTGCGACATAGCAATTTGTAGCTTAAGACACGGCACATCGACCCACCTTATACCGATCTGCGAAGAACTTGCATAGTTTCGGCAAACGTCGATCGTTCCGAGTGGTAGGCAATCCGGCCGTCAATGGTGATTCATGGCCTGACAGATATAAACAACTATAACTCCGCTTCTATTCGTCGTACGCAAAGCTGCGACATAGCAATCTGAAGCCTAAAACACGACATATCGAGTCACCTTATACCGATCTGCGACGAACTTGCATAGTTTCGTCAAACGTCGATCGTTCCGAGTGGTAGGCAATCCGGTCGTCAATGGTGATCAATGGCCTCACAGATATAAACATCGATAACTCCGCTTCTATTCGTCGTATGCGAATCTGCGACATAGCAACTTGTAGCATAAACACGGCCCAACGACCCACCTTATACCGATCTGCGAAGAACTTGCATAGTTTCGTCAAACGTCGATCGTTCCGAGTGGTAGGCAATCCGGCCGTCAATGGTGATTCATGGCCTCACCAGATATAAACAACAATAACTCCGCTTCTATTCGTCGTATGCGAATCTGCGACATAGCAACTCGTAGCTTAAAACACGGCCCAACGACCCACCTTATACCGATCTGCGACGAACTTGCATAGCTTCGGCAAACGTCGATCGTTCCGAGTGGTAGGCAATCCGATCGTCAATGGTGATTTTTGGCCTCACAGATATAAACATCGATAACTCCGCTTCTATTCGTCGTATGCGAATCTGCCGCATAGCAACTTGTAGCTTAAAACACGGCCCAACGACCCACCTTATACCGATCTGCGACAAACTTGCATAGTTTCGTCAAACATCGATCGTTTCGAGTGGTAGGCAATCCGGCCGTCAATGGTGATTCATGGCCTCACCAGATATAAACAACAATAACTCCGCTTCTATTCGTCGTATGCGAATCTGCGACATAGCAACTCGTAGCTTAAAACACGGCCCAACGACCCACCTTATACCGATCTGCGACGAACTTGCATAGTTTCGTCAAACATCGATCGTTTCGAGTGGTAGGCAATCCGGCCGTCAATGGTGATTTTTGGCCCGACAGATATAAACAACTATAACTCCGCTTCTATTCGTCGTATGCAAATCTGCGACATAGCAATTTGTAGCTTAAGACACGGCACATCGACCCACCTTATACCGATCTGCGAAGAACTTGCATAGTTTCGGCAAACGTCGATCGTTCCGAGTGGTAGGCAATCCGGCCGTCAATGGTGATTCATGGCCTGACAGATATAAACAACTATAACTCCGCTTCTATTCGTCGTATGCAAAGCTGCGACATAGCAATCTGAAGCCTAAAACACGACATATCGAGTCACCTTATACCGATCTGCGACGAACTTGCATAGTTTCGTCAAACGTCGATCGTTCCGAGTGGTAGGCAATCCGGTCGTCAATGGTGATCAATGGCCTCACAGATATAAACATCGATAACTCTGCTTCTATTCGTCGTATGCGAATCTGCGGCATAGCAACTTGTAGCTTAAAACACGTCCCAACGACCCACCTTATACCGATCTGCGACAAACTTGCATAGTTTCGTCAAACATCGATCGTTTCGAGTGGTAGGCAATCCGGCCGTCAATGGTGATTCATGGCCTCACCAGATATAAACAACAATAACTCCGCTTCTATTCGTCGTATGCGAATCTGCGACATAGCAACTCGTAGCTTAAAACACGGCCCAACGACCCACCTTATACCGATCTGCGAAGAACTTGCATAGTTTCGGCAAACGTCGATCGTTCCGAGTGGTAGGCAATCCGGCCGCCAATGGTGATTCATGGCCTGACAGATATAAACAACTATAACTCCGCTTCTATTCGTCGTACGCAAAGCTGCGACATAGCAATCCGTAGCCTAAAACACGACACATCGAGCCACCTTATACCGATCTGCGACGAACTTGCATAGTTTCGTCAAACGTCGATCGTTCCGAGTGGTAGGCAATCCGGCCGTCAACGGTGATCAATGGCCTCACAGATATAAACATCGATAACTCCGCTTCTATTCGTCGTATGCGAATCTGCGACATAGCAACTTGTAGCATAAACACGGCACAACGACCCACCTTATACCGATCTGCGAAGAACTTGCATAGTTTCGTCAAACGTCGATCGTTCCGAGTGGTAGGCAGTCCGGCCGTCAATGGTGATTCATGGCCTCACCAGATATAAACAACAATAACTCCGCTTCTAGTCGTCGTATGCAAATCTGCGACATAGCAATTTGTAGCTTAGAACACGACACATCTACCCACCTTATACCGATCTGCGACGAAATTGCATAGTTTCGTCAAACATCGGTGGTTTCGAGTGGAAAGCAATACCGTCGTGAATGGTGATTCATGGCCTGACAGACATAAACAACTATAACTCCGCTTCTATTCGTCGTATGCAAATCTGCGACATAGCAATTTGTAGCCTAAAACACGACACATCGAGCCACCTTATACCGATGTGCGATGAACTTGAATAGTTTCGTCAAACGTCGATCGTTCCGAGTGGTAGGCAATCCGGCCGTCAATGGTGACTAATGGCCTCACAGATATAAACATCGATAACTCCGCTTCTATTCGTCGTATGCGAATCTGCGACATAGCAATTTGTAGCTTAAAACACGACACATCGAGCCACCTTATACCGATCTGCGACGAACTTGCATAGTTTCGTCAAACGTCGATCGTTCCGAGTGGTAGGCAATCCTGTCGTCAATGGTGACTAATGGCCTCACAGATATAAACATCGATAACTCCGCTTCTGTTCGTCGTATGCGAATCTGCGACATAGCAACTTGTAGCTTAAAACACGGCCCAACGACCCACCTTATACCGATCTGCGACGAACTTGCATAGTTTCGTCAAACATCGATCGTTTCGAGTGGTAGGCAATCCGGCCGTCAATGGTGATTCATGACCTGACAGATATAAACAACTATAACTCCGCTTCTATTCGTCGTATGCAAATCTGCGACATAGCAATTTGTAGCCTAAAGCACGACACATCGACCCACCTTATACCGATCAGCGACGAACTTGCATAGTTTCGTCAAACATCGATCGTTTCGAGTCGTAGGCAATCCGGCCGTCAATGGTGATTCATGGCCTCACCAGATATAAACAACAATAACTCCGCTTCTATTCGTCGTACGCAAAGCTGCGACATAGCAATCTGAAGCCTAAAACACGACATATCGAGCCACCTTATACCGATCTGCGACGAACTTGCATAGTTTCGTCAAACGTCGATCGTTCCGAGTGGTAGGCAATCCGGTCGTCAATGGTGATCAATGGCAGTAGATGTACTAAGGGAGTTCTGGCCCAATGATGACGTCACATGAGTCAGCTGATTGTGACGTCACGTGAGTGACGTCATAATCAGTGACGTCATATCAGTCAGCTGATTGTGACGTCACGTTAGTGACGTCATCATCAGTGACGTCATCACACTACGTTGTAGTACGGTAGGTACATGACCTAGGTTACGTTGTTGTACGAGACATAAACGTTGACGTTGCAAGGTCATTGACTCGTTGGTGTCAGGTTACGTTGTAGTACGGTGGGTACATGACCTAGGTTACGTTGTTGTACGTTGGGTACATGACTACGTTCATTCATTAATTCATTCAATAATTCATTCATACGTTGGGTACGTGACCACGTTCAAGGTCGTTGGTGATACGTTGCCTCGTTGTACGGGTGGTACGTGACCACGTTCAAGGTCGTTGGTGATACGTTGCCTCGTTGTACGGGTGGTACGTGACCACGTTCAAGGTCGTTGGTGATACGTTGCCTCGTTGTACGGGTGGTACGTGACCACGTTCAAGGTCGTTGGTGATACGTTGCCTCGTTGTACGGGTGGTACGTGACCACGTTCAAGGTCGTACATGATACGTCGCTACTCATCGTCTTGTCGTTTCACCGAGTTGCAGACCTAATCGCTGACGTCGCAACTTTACTCGCGGGACATAGGCGCATACCATGTTGTCTTACTCGCGGGAGATAGGCATATAAAATCAGGACATATAGGAATATAATACAAATATTTCTTTATTTTCAGTTAAGCATAATTCACAGGATATGATTTCTTATAAGCAATACACAATTACTAATTCTAAAAAACAAGTATAATTAATCATCGCGAGGCGTATTAGCAATTCTTAAGATATCGGACGATGCCAGCGCCAATAATTCGCAATCGACAATATCATTACAATCATAATTATTCACAACATCATCAAAAATATAAAATGTGTTGCAATGAATAATATCATTTATGTGATAATCACTGATGTCACCAATTGCAGCAATCACCTGCTCTTTATCAACAATTTTTTTGTGTCGAACAATCTTTACATAGTTTCGGATTTTGATACCAAGTCTATATGTAACACGTTCTAACTCTTCATATTGCAAGGCAATACATTCTTTAAGTTTTAACATAAAATTAAGTGTTGTCGGTTTCAGAAGTATGCTATTATCCGCAACTGAAAGTCTAAACATCCTGTATGGATACCTTACCCAAATCCCAATCGTTAACTCAAATATTTTTATCTCAGAGTTTGATTGCTCGTCCCAAAACTTGTCAGGGTTCGATAGAGGTTCCCAATACATGTAATCAATTTCTGCATGCTTCCGGAGTAGTTGTTGCCAAACATTGTAGTGAAACGTTATTATGTTTCCCTCATTGTCTCTGAGCGCCCATTGAACGACGGGCGGTGGTCCGACGCTAATTCCAATTTCCAAATATCTGTAGGAATATGTAGTATGTTTTTTGCATGATGATTCATCGAGTACATAGGTTCGTGACAATAGAAGCGTCGTATCGTTTGAATGTGAAGCACTGTAAAGAATAAATGAAGCAAATACAATACTGAGTCCATTATTAGATATCGTAGACGAAAAAAAAAATTAATGGATTTGTTTATGAGACTTACCCCCCACGTTTTGTGAACTGTTGAATATCATCATAATCTGAATCACTTTGATTATGTCTTGAACCGCCACATACATCCATCTTTCTATCAAGATACGTGTCCGAAAAAAATGAAGAGACGAAAAAATTTAACTTGCACCAGTCTTTCTCTAAAACACGATTAATGCAGTAGACTGTTCACTTATCACCACGAACGAACCATATCCCTTCCAATCGCAAATCCCCCCCACCTTCAACATGTGGTCTACGGCATAGCCCCAGACATATCGTACGTGACTAAGAAATGGATATGCAGAGAGTGAGATCAACATCATACGTGACTATGAAAGGGATATGCATAGATATCAATAACGATATGAATGAGCAAAATAAGCATAATCAGAAAAAGCATATGCGCATATATCATTTTACAATATAAATTAGCAAATTAGGCATATTCGCGTCTTATATCGTTTTTCTGCGAATCCAAATCTCGCTAGCATCTTAGTCTCTACGAATATGCATTTTATATGCATTTTATATGCATTTTATATGCATATTTAGCATATGCATTGTTGTATACATATTTCGCATATGAAACATGTGACAAGATATAGGTGCTTTGGAGGGGCTCATCCAGCCTCTTTAAAAGCATCACAACGACAATAACGAAGTTAGAAGCATATTACTGCAGACATGGAACGTGAGTAAGACTTCGTGAGCAAGACAAGATATCGAATAGGACGCCTCACTAACAGTCTTTCTTTTTTCCAGCCGTTAGGAAGTCTGCGTATAGAAGATCCAAGCGAGGTGTTAGAAAGCAAGTTATAAGATGCAGACCACTCAGGGAGCTGCTTGCTCCATTTATTATACCAAGTAATCAAATTACTTGGCATATCCCATATGTGGAACAAGAAATGCCCACACCTCCGCAGGCAGAAGATGTGCCGCAACCAACACAAGAACCAGCGGAGGAGGAAGTTATAGCGTTAGATTAATATCATAATTAGAAAAAATTTGTTAAAAAAATAAATAAAAAATTATTAAACAAAAACGATACATATCCCGTATCTCAAAAACCCCATACTCGCGAGGTAGTTGCGGATTTTCACCGCTCCGAAGGTTGCGAACCCCGCCCCGGAGACATTCTTCCGCGAAGTCGAACGACGCAGCCTCCGAGCCTCCGGAGGCGCGCTGGGGGCCCCTCCCGCACCTCCGAAGGCTGATGAAATAGTTCGGAACTGTAGGCACCTCACACGTGCTTATCGCAAAACAGTCTAATCAGCATATCAGTTTGCACCCTATGCTCCTCGCGCGTCTGTACCCACTACGAAGCATACAACAAGAGAGGGGTTTTTTGGTGAGCTCAGGTGAGCTGTCCAGCGCCTCCGCGGTGGCGACTGAACCATTGTTCGACAAGTTCTCATCATGGCTTCACCGACTATTGAAGCTGTGACAACTTCGCATCGCAGTTGCACAACGATACAGAATCATTGTTTATCAAGTTAACATCTCTACATTGCTAATTGGAGTTTGACAAGTTCGCATCGCAGTACTACTATTACTACTACTAATCGGCGGGTGCACAATCGCTGAACATGAAGGTAAGGTATTTAATCAATTGAAATATGCAGTGCATGTATTTATTAATTCAAACATGTGTTGAGAATCTGTTTTTGTTTAAATTTTAGGATATGGAAATTACACACTTCATGGATATGGATGGTTTTACTGTGGAATCCAAATTCCTATGCAAAGAAGTGGCAATCATATCGATGGATGGGCACATTACAACAGCCGATTTTTGTTTGAATAAGCGTTTCAACGATTTATCTGTGAAGGATCGCAAAACTGTAACATATACATTCCATAACATACATGGAATATTATTTAGAGATTGCGGTCGAGAACGGTATCGACAGGAAGAACTTCCTAGAGTAATTAAGAAGTTTGTTTGCGGATTGGTGCAGCATCCAGTAGTAGCATATAAGGGTGGTGTTATAGAGAAACAGATTTTGGATAGCATGAATATTAGAAATATTAATTTAGAAAATCTCGGATGTCCCAAGTTCAGTGTATTAATGATGGACGGGAGATATAATAATATTAGGATCAAAAATTGTTATTTACATAGAAAAAATTACTCTGCGAAAGGAATGGCGATACATTGCCCCACCGTCGAAGTATCTGTATTTCGTCTGTGGTATATCCATAATTTTTGCTGATCTGGTCATTGTTTTTATACTGTTACGGTTTAATATTGTGGTCTAATCATTGGTTTAATGATTTCTTGTGGTCTAATCATTGGTTTAACGATTTCTTGTGGTCTAATCATTGGTTTAATGATTTCTTGTGGTCTAATCATTGGTTTAACGATTTCTTGTGGTCCAGTCATTGTATTCAAGGCTGAGAATTGTTTACATTTTAAAAACATGGTTAATTATTCACCGAATGTCCGCGATGGCGATAGAATCATTGTTTGAAAAGTTCGCATCACGTGAGTTTATACATCTTTGCTCCATACATGATTCGCAACCCTCTGATCATTGGTTTAATATTGTGGTCTAATTTTCATGAGTATGGTATTGTTCGCAATCGAAAGTTTGTACATTTTTGATACCAGAATTCTGGTGGATATTTCATCCAATTCGAATGTCCATCGAACGAACTCGACTTGCCTCCTCCGTGTTTGTAATCAGACAGCTTCGCGCTTGACGTCGGGCAGTAATCCATTGACTCAATATCCTTGAAGTCCCTCGACTCGGGAAAAGAATCACGAGGCGGTGAAAATCTGTCCCCGTACGGCGCTTGCCGACTCGTCCGTCGGTTATGACTATAGCATAAATAAGTGTTGACTGTTTCACATAAATACTATTATCCACGCAATGGTTCCCTGGTCTGGTCAATGTTGCTCATGTTAGCGTAAGCGAATATTTACGCATGCAACGAATTTGTAAAAAATATATGTATGAAAAATGTTTGTTATCGATTACATATTAATAAAAAAATATATTACAATGAAAGAAAACATATTTATATCCCTTATCTCCCTATCCGACACTCTGCACAATAAAAAATATATCACATTGAAAGAAAACATTTTTATATTTCTTATCTCCCTATCCCACGCTCTGCATAATAACTGTTTTTCGCCTAATGGAAGTTCAAATTGGGAAAAAAAGGTTTCACAGAGAACATATACAAATTTATTTGAAATGGCTTTATTTATGTCTCAATAGATAATATAATGCAAAAACAAATTTTTTATACATCTTTTAGATAAAGTCACTTAGCTTACTTTGCGTACAACATTCGTTAGCGGACTATACTCAATTAAGCGGTCATGTAGAATCAAGCAGTATGCCGTAGTATTTGGTGGAACATTTTCTTTACATTCAAATTCAATCCTTACGTCTACTGTTGCGCTTTTTATAGACTCGTTCTGTCTAGAACAATCGATTACCACAATAGGTCCATATTGAAGGAGTTGATTGGGATCTAACAGTGCTCCACCATGGTCGGATCCGTAATATGACTTGCGGAAGTGGGCATACATCTCATACAAAATACTATATTTCTTCTTTTCAAAATCCATATTCATAGCATCATACGGATAAAAATCTGAATTCAGACATAGCCTAACATTTGTTAATTTACATTCATCGAATATGCTAGCATTAGCTATCAGATTATTTTTTCTATCGGTCTGCAGAGCAAAGATGACATATCGAGGTTTCTCAATTTGTGTCGCTGTCTTGACAGCCCATGAATGTTTGGTTGTACTTTGCAGGAGAGGAAATTCATACAAATCCCACGAACGAAAACTCATAGCTAGGTATCGACCGCTTTCCAATGTCCGCAACATAGCCAATTTGTTTACATCGTTCAATACAACGTGAGGCATTCGCCACTGAATTTTAAATAATTCAAGTTTCGGATCTGACAAAGCATTTCCTATAGCACTGTTATAATCATTCCGCGACCGTATTAAAATTAATTCGTGTCGCGCATTAATAACGATCCGTTTGTAATCCTCACAAAACCCTAATAATGTATTCAGTGGAACGCAGAAATTGAAATATCCGTTCGGTAGATTATCATTAATATCCCATCCAGCATTCTTCAACATTCTTCCTTTGTCAGGTGTTAGCGATACATAGTTTTTTAGAGTACTTGTTATGCCCACGTTTCGGCAGCGATCAATTTCCACACCATCCAGTTCATAACGGATTTCGTCGAACATGAATGCTACACAATTGCTGACTAGACCCAAAACAGAATCCGCATCAGCAGCCGTAGGTTGTTCCAATTTACCTTCAATGTAGAGAAAACTTTCACATGGGAGCGTATACAAATCTTGTTGTTGTATGGGTATTCGTATTTCATCGTTATGACCGAAAGTTGCATTTGCATATGGATTGTATGTGTGAGACTCGATCCTGACGATGCGATCGTCGAAGATGGGCTCACTCTGAATATTCAGAACATCAATCATCTTGATAATTGCGCTTCAGCCGACACGACAAATCCTAACGATTTTAAAAATACGATGTTTTCCGCAGTGAGAGTCTTCTTCTTCACAGTGCAACTGCACGACTTGTTGGCAACGTTTACAGTGTTGTTTCCAAGCGAATTATTTTCAACGCTTTTAAACTGATCTGTCGCATTCAGCACAAGCATTTCATTTAATATATTTGTTCCAACGTTATCGCCGCCGCACATGCAACCTCACTGCGATTTCTTCTCCACGAAAATTAAGCAGTTGACCGTCCTGATCAACAACGCGAATTGTTAAATTAGTAATGCTTCGCACAAAGATTGGAAGGTAAATGATCTGAGCTGGCGTTTCAGATATTTTATATCCCGGTGGAACGCTGAGTGAAAATTCATGTATTGTATGTACAGATTTGTCATTGCAGTATGCTCCAGTTGTAATGTTACAATCAAGTCGAATAATATTTACATCAAAGATGTTAATCGACAAATCAGATTTGTGCCATTGATGTTTGGGTAAAATGCGGCCAGGCCAAAATCCTAAGATCGATGCGATGGTATTTGGCTTGGCGAAGTTTATACTATAGGCACTTTTGATCTCACATCGCATTGTGTTTGGATTCGCGCGAATAATCAGAGAATCTTCTCCATCATCGTCACCGTTATCAATACCGGCTGCAGTCACGTCGCTTTTAATTGTCTGGTCCACGCCAGAAGATATTTCCAATATTCTATGTTTCAGATACTGATATATATCATGCAATTCATAAGATCCCTCGGGAATAACAATTTCTTTGTCATCTTGATCAAAATAAAACTTATTATTTAATGTTGTTACATTTGGTATTGTGTTATAAGTTTCAAACGCCATCAAACCGAGTTCATAGTGATCATCAGTCAGATCAATAGCTGGGAAGTAGTTTGCAACTAATGTGCTACTCTTTCCCGTCAGTGTAAACGTATATGACATCTTCAATGCTAACGATCGACTAGAAACACCAATATAGAAATATTAATGCTCGAATTTTTTACCAACAGTCTGCAGAAATTGTAAACAGAGTTGTCCGCAAATGTTCTGATTGTAACGCTGATGAGATGAATAATTGTACTCAATCTGTATCACATATTTTTGTATATAGTCAACAAATTCCTTAGGAGGTCGGAGATTACCGTAACTGTCAAAATATATCACACGATTACCTCTCTTCGCATAGGCTACCCAGTGAGTGCCAGGTCCTTCGATATCATCTAAATTTATTATAGCGTTTTCATTCATCCACGGTGATGCGGGCAATGTGTTGCGCATGAAAACACCTCTAAAAAATGGGATACGCATACGCTCAGCCAAACGTTGCAATTGTATGTTAGTAGTGACACCTGTTGGTAATTTCACTATCGACTGAATTTTTTTTTTTTATTTTTCTTTTTTTTCCCATCAATACCCTTCCCACGCTTATATGGTGTGAGATAAAGTCCACGACCTTCCATGGAACGATTGTGGCGTTGTATCTCCAGTAGCTGACGCTGGGCAGCCTTGTTATCATTCACCGCCTTCGCAACCCCAGCAGCCCCACCAATAAGCGAACCGAGAGCTCCTAATATCGGAATAAATGGTAAAATGCCACCACGTTTTGCTATCGGAAGTATGCGCTTTTTTTTAGATACTTTCTTGACACGTTTTTTCACTATTTTCTTTAAGCCCATACCCACTTTCGTCTTAGCGTTCATTGCTGCCCACACGGCTGTGGCGGCAGCTTTCTCACCGAGTGTAGAATTTCTGCTGACAATACGTTCTTTCGCCTTGTTAGCAAGTATTTTATCTGCGGCGTGTCTCTTATCTAAGCTGTCGCTTAAGGAGTATGCAATATCGTGATCGCGACACGCTGCATCCAGCGGATTAACACCTTGATCACCTCTAGCTAACCGTTTTCTCAAATGAGTACCAGGACCACAAAATTGATATCCCGGAATATGCAACTCGAAGGGTAGCGCATTTATCATGCGATTTAACAAACCGCCACCAATTTTCACATTACCCGATGGCATTTATCACAGTCAAACAATAAGTTTTTTGAAATGTGAATAATTATCTGAATGGGAATACTAGATGTACTCAAATCTTGACTTAATCAGACAGATTTAAAAACCTTTTAGAAACTAAACATATTTCGGTTGCACATCCTATATATATATGAACCTCCAACGTTAAAATATCGTTTATCAAACGGTGTTTAGTATTGGTGAAAACATGCGTTTTGTACGGCAACCTACGACGATCTGTGTAAAAAATTTTGATGAAAAGACTCAGTTAATATCAAAAAATGAATCACGCAAGCATGGAAACATGCTACCTAGCGCCATACGAGGTATCATTTGCGGTCCATCGAATTGTGGTAAGACCAACGTGCTGATGAGCTTATTGGAAAGCCCACAGGGATTGCATTTTGAAAACTTATACGTGTACTCGAAATCGTTACAACAACCAAAATATCGCTATTTGGAGAATTTAATGTTGGCAATTGATGAAATTGGATACTTCACTTTTTCCAATAATAGCGAGGTAATTCCTCCTGCCGAAGCTCTGCCGAATTCAATCTTTGTTTTCGATGACGTAGCATGTGATAAGCAAGATGCGATAAGGGAATACTTCGCCATGGGCCGCCACTCAAACGTTGACTGTTTCTATCTTTGTCAAACATATGCGAAAATACCTAAACATCTCATTCGTGATAATGCAAATCTATTGATTATTTTTAGACAGGATGGTACTAATTTAAAACATTTATATAATGATCATGTAAACACGGATATGTCATACCAGAACTTTTGCGAATTGTGTAATAAATGTTGGCAGCGCAAATATGGTTTTGTCGTAATAGACAAGGACAGTTCCATGACGCATGGGCGCTATAGGAAGGGATTTAACGACTTCGCAATGCTGTGAACCACTTAGTGTTCATTGTGCGATCGTAAAAATACATTCATTGAGGTGTTGGAGCATCATTTCGCAGCGATGGCGAAAACAAGTGGTGCCGGTATAGAGATCAATGATCGTGAAAAAGTTGTGAGGGAGATTGCCAAAACCAGTGAATCGATTCGCAAAAAATATCGCGCTTTGAAAACTGGTAGGATTGAGGAAGATATGACCTTGGAGCGACAATTGAAGCCTATCATCAATCCTCTAAAACAGATTGCGGAGAATGTTAGCAACGAGAAATCTGACACCTCAGTTGAAGAAATATCTGCAGAGTCAGCGAATGCCACACCAGCTCCTGATAGAAACGTGCCACTGCGAAAGAAATTATGTAAGAGGAAACGTTCAAACGTTTCCATGGACCGTTCGTTGTTATCGTCTACACCAATTGAGACGAAGAGGCGGTTCACAAATATGCAAAGTTCTGCTCCGATCATAAGCCATGGAATGCCAACGCATGCTGATGAAAATGCGCCGCGTGAACCTTCGTCTGTACATTCACAGCATGTCGATGAAGATATCTTTGAAACCTCAAACGAGCCATTAGCAACATCAGTTAGACGCGAACTCGAAACATTTGATGGGCAGGAAATGTTGCGTACCCATTTAGGACAACTTGGGCAAAAATATGTGGGGGAAATTCTGCGCAGTGATAAAAATAATGAGATGGATTATGTTTATGGAGTATATTTTAGCGACAATGGAATGATGCTTGGTGATAAGCGTTTTGATGTGGATAAAAATGATAATATATTCATAGGAGATGTGCGATATGTGGGAACACCCGGTATTTATGAACTTATTTTCAAAAGATTCCCCAATGATGCCATCTACACCGAAGCTGATAAAGAAAAGTATAGAGACATATTGCTGGCAACGAATGCTCACAGACGTGAACACAATGTACGAAATCCTATATTAGGTAATAAAGGATACAAGTACAAACATATAATTGGCCCCTTACTATTTAAAAGAAAGGTTGGTCGAGGTTTCACCGAATCTCCGACAATGATACTAAACAATAATTCAATCGATTACGTTTATTGGAACGATCCCAACGAGTTAGTGGACCGTTTGCGTTTGCTCGAAGCTTCACGTCATGCTGGTAATAATACTCATGGCAACGAATTTCAATCAATCATCGAGGAACTTCGGGAGGCTGGTTTTATTATAAATTGAATCAAGCTTCAAGCCAAATGTGTCAGTTCGCATGGAAATGTCGATCAATAAATTTGGATCCTCGCGAGACAAAAGTAGACTATCTATGGACTATTATAAATGGAGTGGAATGCTTCGAAATTATGTGCGCAGCAATGCACTTTGTCTAACATCACGCGGTTTTGATGCGAGATCACGCAAGATTCAGCATGTTGCCGAGCCACAGTTGGATAGCGACGCAGCTAATAAATCATATGTCGAAAACATCATGCGGATTTTTAGAGAGCGGCTAGAAACCATCGAGAGCAGATTAGGTCTCATCGAACAAGAAATACAATCGCTGCGACATGATATCGATAATGTAGGCACATTATCTACTTTGGCTCCAATAAATATAGATGATCGCCTCAATATAAACTAGAGTCGAAAAAAATGTATAAAGAGGAGAAGCATTTCAGTATCGAAAAGCGGAGACTGGTGGACGAATTGCATTCCTCAGCAAGAAGATCTTTCCCCCGTAGGAGAGTTATAGTGCGAGGATATGACGATCTGTGGCAAGCAGATGTCGTTGAGATGCGTCCATATTCACGGCTCAACAAGGGTTACCACTACATACTTACGGTTATTGATGTGTTGAGCAAGTATGCTTGGGCCGCACCGTTAAAAAGTAAGAGTGGAAAAGATGTAGCCGATGCATTCTCCACAATAATTCGACACGATGGAAGATGTCCAAAAAATTTGCAAACTGATAGAGGAAAGGAATTTTACAACGTCTCTATGCAAGCACTTTTGAAGAAACATGATATTAACCATTACTCAACATATTCGGTTATGAAGGCATCTGTTGTTGAACGATTCAATCGTACGTTAAAGAATAAAATGTGGAAACTTTTTACACTCAATGGAACCTACAGATGGATCGATGCCCTACCACGTTTAATTATGGATTATAATAAACAAAAGCATCGAACTATTGGTATGCGCCCTGTGGATGTTACTCCAGCCATTGCCAATAAACTGTTAAAAACGGTGTACAATAATATAAAGATTGCCGCACCTGCAAAGTTCAAAGTCGGCGATTCTGTACGTGTGAGCAAGTTCAAAACAGTTTTCGATAAGGGTTATACACCGAATTGGAGCACAGAGGTATTTTCCATCGACAAAGTGCAGATAACTAATCCTGTAACCTATCTCCTCAAGGACTCTAACGGAAACCCTGTCGCGGGAGGATTCTATGAACATGAACTGCGTCTTACTGCTGATCCTAACATTCATTTGGTTGAAAAGGTGCTGCGAAGGAAAAATGATAAAGTTTATGTAAAATGGTTAGGCTTTGACAAATCACATAATTCGTGGATACATAAGAACAATATCTTATAAAGCATGTTTATTGTTAAATAATTGTTTTTTCAATTTATATACATGTCTTTTCAATTTATATACATGTCTTTTCAATTTATGTACATGTTTACAATAATAAATGTATTTTCTTCTCAATTATGTGTTTTCTGTCGGTATCCTATAATGCCCCCATGGTAACGTTTCTGTAGAACCAGGTATGATGTATCTCTTGTCATCGTATGGACTCAACGCAATCTTCGCTTCAGAAACAGTGTAAACTTCATGCAGCTTTGACCTTATGCATGATTGGCGACGCACTATTTCAATTGAGTCTCTCAAAGATTTTATGTAATCGTCAAAACTTATTGTGCGTGCAACAATATTACTTTTCACACCTTTAATTTTTTTCTGATCGTTTTGTCCATACACCTTGAACGAATACATCTTGGATCGCAGACCGACAAATTCGTGCATTATCATTCCATTGTTTTCATCCTTCATCAGTCCCGGTACCTTCTTATTCATCTGAGGTATTCCATATACATTATTAATAGGATAATCACTAGTATCGAATTTTTCAATATCACGTTTCATTAACTCATAAACATCATCACACTCAAAATGATATATTAAACTATCTGTATCTGTATACATAATTTTACATTTTTCCTGATAGAGGGGCTTAATATAATTGTAGTGAAATTCGTATAGGCATGTCTTCGATATGTCTAGAATAGACATACCTACATAAATCGGTTTATTGAATTTAATCTCAACGTTACGCAATTCTATAGCTGTTAATTTATCTGAAAAAATGCTTCTACTATGAAAATTTGGCATAGATATCAGTGCCTCTGCACCGTACCTCCCCTCCCACTTAGTTACAAGCTTAACGTTAACATGATTACGCACATTCTCCATAGTTTTACCAAATACCGCGTTGTTCATTAATTTGTATAAATTTTTTTCGAAATTGTTTGTGGCTTGTGTTCTAAACTGTGTGTTTAATTCAATGTAACTCCGAAGCCATGGCGCTTGAACGAATTGTAAGATACGATGAACTTTTGTTACTTGAAGACCGTGGTGTATGCATTGTTGCAGATTGCGATAGTGCATCACATAACGTTTCTTATTGTGCAGGGTTGCTAAAAGTTTTATACTTCGTTTACCCGCCGGTTTGTCATGCATTGGACAGAATGGGAGATCGGCATGCAGATCATGCAAATGTTGCGGATACTCCAAGTCAACCTCAATAATATAGCCGATGGATGAATCCGGAGCGATCGATGATACATCAAATTTTGATATGTCATTAACCCATTCAAATTTACTATATGGCAGTGGTTGACACATTGCCCACCCATACAAATTATTGACATCATAGTACATGAGATAAGTTGAAGATTTTGTGGGGTCGTAAGACTGCATATACTTATTATGAGCACATGCGTATCTATTGGAACATTGACTCAGACCACCTCGGATTCCCCGCTCGATAAACATGACCATGTCAATGTCGGTGAGCAATTCAAATTTAATTTTTGTATGTTTCAACATAGCATCCCACGTGAATCCTGGCAATGTATAGTAATGTGCCGGATCCAGTCCATAACTTGTGATGCAGCTATCTCGAAAGTTTTGAAAAATATCGCTCAATAAAAGAATATCTGTTTTTAAATACAAGTCGCTATATTCACCTAATGTTTTAATGCCGAATCTTTGCCATACATCCAATGCGTGTGCATAATCGTTTTCAGACACCGTGTCTCCCGTTAGCGAACTATAAAACATTTCACGAGATGGTAAACACACATCCTCAAGTTTATCCGAACTATCTAAATACTCATACGGAAAAACACCCTTCCGCATTAATAATTCAATTTTCTCTGTAGACAAATTTTGAAATTGCGACTGTAGTATTTTGAATTTGTCTCTGCTGAGGAAAGATGCCAATTTGTCAAGACTGGAGTTAAGAAATTTGAATGAGTCAATGAAACGTAATTTTATGTGTTTCTTAGGATTGTCGTGTGTGTCCTGTACAGTCTTTGTAAATGATATATATTTTTCTTTAGTTATTGGTAGAACGTTGACTCCCCCCTTAAATGCACTAGCTATTTCAGTTATCACAAAATGCGCGTCATAACCGGATAAGTTATGGAATATTACCGGAATCGTATATGAATCTTTGTGATTTAAATTGCAGTTTGGATGTGCGGGACCTCGGTATCGTCCAGTAAGATGGCAGTGATCGCGCACCCTCGAATCCTGCGATTGAAACGGTTTTTCACATATATGACAATGTGTTGCATTATGAAACATTTTACACTCTTCTTCCGACAATTTTGCCATGGGTATGTTTGTTGATAAGATGTTTTCTACTCGGTGTGCTATTCGATTTAATTCTTCAACAAACCATGAAATGCAGTTTGCACTGCGCTGATATCTAAATTCTGATAAAGAATCATTATACGAACAGCATATATAATATCCTACACTAAATGCTTTATGATGTTGATATGAATATGATTTTAACGTTTTTTCATCATTGCTCTGTATAGTTTTCTCTAAGATGCACTCAATGTCTGCATAAATTACAAATGGGACACGCTCCTTCCTACAATGGTTTGTGAAACTGAGCCATTTGTTGGACTCGTCAGGCAGGCGTATCGCACAGTCGTTTAACTGGATGCAGTCTATTGCATGCTGTTCCAGTTTGTTATTAGTAGGGAAGTAATGTAAGCAGCTAAAAAATAAAAAATTTAAATTATGCAATTGTATAAATTACTTACTCACATTTATATTCATTGCATCTACTAACGTACCGTTTGCAGATATATTTTTCACCGTGATGTTTGCTTAATTGAGAGCTTACGAGCCGGGATAAATTCTTGATCCATACGAAATGTCCTACATTTTGCTTATCTTGTAAATATAAGATATCCACATGTCTATCATATTCACATCGTGAAATACGTATTGGATATATTTTATATGATCTTCTTCTCTCCTCCATTTCATAGCCGTACACATTGATAGATATATTATTCAATTTTTCAAATTTTGCGATTTGATTTATCGTCATTGGAAATTTAATATCTTGAAGGTTTAGTACTGTTGTGTGGTGTGGATATTGAGTAATCCTATCAGCATGTTTCTTGGCTGGATACAGCGCAGCAACAACGGACCAAGCGAAACACGCATTGTCATTCGATTTAACATTAATAACTGCATGTTTCAACATAATTTCATGTGGTAGGTTAATATCGCATCCCGCATGAAATGGATTATATTTATTAATATTAATCATTAAGTGAATTATGCGCGATAATGCCCAACCACTGTCCCTTTCTTGAAACTCCTCCAATGATGACATTGTGGATTCGATGACATGTGTATCGTACCAGTCCGCTATGTCCGAAGTGTGATAAATTTCATAGTTTTTGGTATTAATTGTCTTATCCATTCTCTTGTCGCCGGCCACAAATTCTCCGGTGAACATGGTATTCACTTTAATATTTTGGTGTATACTTAAAATATTACGCACGTTTTCAATCACTGTGTCCTTTGCTTCTTCCAAAAATTGTCGAGGCTCGATATGATTAAAATTGATTACAATGCCGGTAAGAAGGCGCTTTTCAAAAGCTGCCTCAATCTCGCGCCAAACTACGGACTTCTGGATGAAGCGTCTATCCAATGAACACTTGACTCCTTCCAGACGTGCAATTCGCGCTACCACTGATATTCTGCCTCCTACTGATAATCGCGGAATTTTACTTCGTCCGGTTTCTTGTAGTACACTAAGGCATTTGTTGAATTCGTTAACCCAAACGTTGTATTCGTCCAGCGATGACACATGCTTGGCTTGATCCAATAATTCCCGTTCCACAGATATATCAGCCATTATTGCACTCGATATTGGAGATAATAAACTTAGTAAAAAACAAAATGGTAACACCGAAGTGAGCTTGTAGAACAATGTTTCTATACTCATAATGTGGCAGATCCGCGTGATCCTCTTATAACATCTTTCACGGTGAGGTAAGATGCATTTTTCCTTGGAGACTTGTATGCTAGCAGGAGTTGAAATTGTAGAAGAAGATTTGATGCGAATTTGCTTAATTTGGTACTTCACGTCGTAAGATTTTTGATGATTCATATCGTAATTGCTATCCATTTTCATAGTCACGTGTTGCGTTGATACCTCTGCACGTACCTTTCCAATTTTTTTGTTTATTTTGCTAATTCATATCATATTTGATATCCATTTCATAGCCACGTGTGGCGTTGATATCACTGCACATACCTTTCCGATTTTTTTGTTTATTTTGCTAATTCATATCATAATTGATATCCATTTCATAGCCACGTCTGACGTTGATATCTCTGCACATACCTACCTTTCCAATTTTTGTGTATTTTGCTAATTCATATCATAATTAATATCCATTTCATTGCCACGTGTTCTCTGCACATACCTTTCCGATTTTTTTTGTTTATTTTGCTAATTCATATCATAATTCATATCCATTTCATAGCCACGTGTTCTCTGCACATACCTTCCCGATTTTTTTTGTTTATTTTGCAAATTCATATCATAATTGATATCCATTTCATAGTCACGTTCGACATATCTATGGTTGCGCAGTAGTCAGCATTTTGATGGGTGGGGGATTTCTCATAGGAGGGGATATGGTATGCTCGTTGCGATGACTGTAGAGCCTACTGCATTAGTCGTGTTTTGGGGAGAAGGATTGGTGTAGGTAGCGAAGAGTGAGCTACATTTTTTGTCACGTTTTATTGGACTTGTACCTTGACGGAAAGATGGATATAAGTGTTGGTGCAAGATATTACAATCCAATTGAACCACAAAATAGTGGAGAAGTTAAACATTTCATGAAACGTGAACGTGAACGTGAACGGTGAGTGTCATAAACGAATACCATAATGAATTTTTTTGTCTATGATAACTATTACAGAATTCAGTATTTATACCATTAATTTCTATCTCAGGGCATCGAGTTCATCCAAGATGGCGTTTATATTGGCACGAAGATATCCACTAACCGCGTCATGTTTCAAACACTTGGAAATTTGTATTGCTGTTGGACCACCGGCTGTCGTTCAATTGGTGCTCGGTGACAACAGAGGGAACAAAATATTGCTTCCATACAATGTTTATAGACAAATTCTGCGAAAACGTGCAGAAATAGAAAGCATGTTTTGTGAACAGCAATCAACCTCGGAGATCAAAATTTTCGAGTTAACGATAGGGACTTGCATTATGTATGCGACAAAGATGTACAAACTTTCGATTGCGGACAATACTATACTCATGAAACCGCCAACATTTCATTATATGCTTGAACTGAAAGAATGTGTGGCATTGCGGTATGAAGAGTTGCATGGTATTGCACGTAAGGTTAGTACAAAGTTCAACAACTTTGTAGAAATTGTTCGAAACAAACAACTTCAAATCAACCAATTTATTGATGAGGAGCAGGCGATCGCTGCAATTCGTGACAGCGCTGATTATGATTGTAATGATATTATCGATTGCGAATTATTGGCGCTGGCATCGTTCGATATCTTAAAAATTGCTAATACGCCTCGCGATGATTAATTATACATGTTTTTTAGAATTAGTAATTGTGTATTGCTTATAAGAACTCATATCCTGTGAATTATCCTTATCTGAAAATAAAGAAATATTCGTAATATAATCCTGTGTGCCCTTATTTTATATACCCATCTCCCGCGAGTAATGTTGCAACGTCAGCTGTTAGGTCGACAACATGGTATGCACCTATGTCCCGCGAGTAAAGTTGCGACGTCAGCGATTAGGTCTGCAACTCGGTGAAACGACAAGACGATGAGTAGCGACGTATCATGTACGACCTTGAACGTGGTCACGTACCACCCGTACAACGAGGCAACGTATCACCAACGACCTTGAACGTGGTCACGTACCACCCGTACAACGAGGCAACGTATCACCAACGACCTTGAACGTGGTCACGTACCACCCGTACAACGAGGCAACGTATCACCAACGACCTTGAACGTGGTCACGTACCACCCGTACAACGAGGCAACGTATCACCAACGACCTTGAACGTGGTCACGTACCCAACGTATGAATGAATTATTGAATGAATTAATGAATGAACGTAGTCATGTACCCAACGTACAACAACGTAACCTAGGTCATGTACCCACCGTACTACAACGTAACCTGACACCAACGAGTCAATGACCTTGCAACGTCAACGTTTATGTCTCGTACAACAACGAGTCAATGACCTTGCAACGTCAACGTTTATGTCTCGTACAACAACGTAACCTAGGTCATGTACCTACCGTACTACAACGTAGTGTGATGACGTCACTGATGATGACGTCACTAACGTGACGTCACAATCAGCTGACTGATATGACGTCACTGATTATGACGTCACTCACGTGACGTCACAATCAGCTGACTCATGTGACGTCATCATTGGGCCAGAACTCCCTTAGTACATCTACTAATGGCCTCACAGATATAAACAACTATAACTCCGCTTCTATTTGTCGTACGCAAATCTACGACATAGCAATTTGTAGCCTAAAACACGACACTTCGAGCCACCTTATACCGATCTGCGACGAACTTGCATAGTTTCGTCAAACGTCGATCGTTCCGAGTGGTAGGCAATCCGGTCGTCAATGGTGATTCATGGCCTCACCAGATATAAACAACAATAACTCCGCTTCTATTCGTCGTATGCGAATCTGCCGCATAGCAACTTGTAGCTTAAAACACGGCCCAACGACCCACCTTATACCGATCTGCGACAAACTTGCATAGTTTCGTCAAACATCGATCGTTTCCAGTGGTAGGCAATCCGGCCGTCAATGGTGATTCATGGCCTCACCAGATATAAACAACAATAACTCCGCTTCTATTCGTCGTATGCGAATCTGCGACATAGCAACTCGTAGCTTAAAACACGGCCCAACGACCCACCTTATACCGATCTGCGACGAACTTGCATAGTTTCGTCAAACATCGATCGTTTCGAGTGGTAGGCAATCCGGCCGTCAATGGTGATTTTTGGCCCGACAGATATAAACAACTATAACTCCGCTTCTATTCGTCGTATGCAAATCTGCGACATAGCAATTTGTAGCTTAAGACACGGCACATCGACCCACCTTATACCGATCTGCGAAGAACTTGCATAGTTTCGGCAAACGTCGATCGTTCCGAGTGGTAGGCAATCCGGCCGTCAATGGTGATTCATGGCCTGACAGATATAAACAACTATAACTCCGCTTCTATTCGTCGTACGCAAAGCTGCGACATAGCAATCTGAAGCCTAAAACACGACATATCGAGTCACCTTATACCGATCTGCGACGAACTTGCATAGTTTCGTCAAACGTCGATCGTTCCGAGTGGTAGGCAATCCGGTCGTCAATGGTGATCAATGGCCTCACAGATATAAACATCGATAACTCTAATTCTATTCGTCGTATGCGAATCTGCGGCATAGCAACTTGTAGCTTAAAACACGGCCCAACGACCCACCTTATACCGATCTGCGACAAACTTGCATAGTTTCGTCAAACATCGATCGTTTCGAGTGGTAGGCAATCCGGCCGTCAATGGTGATTCATGGCCTCACCAGATATAAACAACAATAACTCCGCTTCTATTCGTCGTATGCGAATCTGCGACATAGCAACTCGTAGCTTAAAACACGGCCCAACGACCCACCTTATACCGATCTGCGAAGAACTTGCATAGTTTCGGCAAACGTCGATCGTTCCGAGTGGTAGGCAATCCGGCCGCCAATGGTGATTCATGGCCTGACAGATATAAACAACTATAACTCCGCTTCTATTCGTCGTACGCAAAGCTGCGACATAGCAATCCGTAGCCTAAAACACGACACATCGAGCCACCTTATACCGATCTGCGACGAACTTGCATAGTTTCGTCAAACGTCGATCGTTCCGAGTGGTAGGCAATCCGGCCGTCAACGGTGATCAATGGCCTCACAGATATAAACATCGATAACTCCGCTTCTATTCGTCGTATGCGAATCTGCGACATAGCAACTTGTAGCATAAACACGGCACAACGACCCACCTTATACCGATCTGCGAAGAACTTGCATAGTTTCGTCAAACGTCGATCGTTCCGAGTGGTAGGCAGTCCGGCCGTCAATGGTGATTCATGGCCTCACCAGATATAAACAACAATAACTCCGCTTCTATTCGTCGTATGCAAATCTGCGACATAGCAATTTGTAGCTTAGAACACGACACATCTACCCACCTTATACCGATCTGCGACGAAATTGCATAGTTTCGTCAAACATCGGTGGTTTCGAGTGGAAAGCAATACCGTCGTGAATGGTGATTCATGGCCTGACAGACATAAACAACTATAACTCCGCTTCTATTCGTCGTATGCAAATCTGCGACATAGCAATTTGTAGCCTAAAACACGACACATCGAGCCACCTTATACCGATGTGCGATGAACTTGAATAGTTTCGTCAAACGTCGATCGTTCCGAGTGGTAGGCAATCCGGCCGTCAATGGTGACTAATGGCCTCACAGATATAAACATCGATAACTCCGCTTCTATTCGTCGTATGCGAATCTGCGACATAGCAATTTGTAGCTTAAAACACGACACATCGAGCCACCTTATACCGATCTGCGACGAACTTGCATAGTTTCGTCAAACGTCGATCGTTCCGAGTGGTAGGCAATCCTGTCGTCAATGGTGACTAATGGCCTCACAGATATAAACATCGATAACTCCGCTTCTATTCGTCGTATGCGAATCGGCGACATAGCAACTTGTAGCTTAAAACACGGCCCAACGACCCACCTTATACCGATCTGCGACGAACTTGCATAGTTTCGTCAAACATCGATCGTTTCGAGTCGTAGGCAATCCGGCCGTCAATGGTGATTCATGGCCTCACCAGATATAAACAACAATAACTCCGCTTCTATTCGTCGTACGCAAAGCTGCGACATAGCAATCTGAAGCCTAAAACACGACATATCGAGCCACCTTATACCGATCTGCGACGAACTTGCATAGTTTCGTCAAACGTCGATCGTTCCGAGTGGTAGGCAATCCGGTCGTCAATGGTGATCAATGGCCTCACAGATATAAACAACTATAACTCCGCTTCTATTTGTCGTACGCAAATCTACGACATAGCAATTTGTAGCCTAAAACACGACACTTCGAGCCACCTTATACCGATCTGCGACGAACTTGCATAGTTTCGTCAAACGTCGATCGTTCCGAGTGGTAGGCAATCCTGTCGTCAATGGTGACTAATGGCCTCACAGATATAAACATCGATAACTCCGCTTCTATTCGTCGTATGCGAATCTGCGACATAGCAACTTGTAGCTTAAAACACGGCCCAACGACCCACCTTATACCGATCTGCGACGAACTTGCATAGTTTCGTCAAACATCGATCGTTTCGAGTCGTAGGCAATCCGGCCGTCAATGGTGATTCATGGCCTCACCAGATATAAACAACAATAACTCCGCTTCTATTCGTCGTACGCAAAGCTGCGACATAGCAATCTGAAGCCTAAAACACGACATATCGAGCCACCTTATACCGATCTGCGACGAACTTGCATAGTTTCGTCAAACGTCGATCGTTCCGAGTGGTAGGCAATCCGGTCGTCAATGGTGATCAATGGCCTCACAGATATAAACAACTATAACTCCGCTTCTATTTGTCGTACGCAAATCTACGACATAGCAATTTGTAGCCTAAAACACGACACTTCGAGCCACCTTATACCGATCTGCGACGAACTTGCATAGTTTCGTCAAACGTCGATCGTTCCGAGTGGTAGGCAATCCGGTCGTCAATGGTGATTCATGGCCTCACCAGATATAAACAACAATAACTCCGCTTCTATTCGTCGTATGCGAATCTGCCGCATAGCAACTTGTAGCTTAAAACACGGCCCAACGACCCACCTTATACCGATCTGCGACAAACTTGCATAGTTTCGTCAAACATCGATCGTTTCGAGTGGTAGGCAATCCGGCCGTCAATGGTGATTCATGGCCTCACCAGATATAAACAACAATAACTCCGCTTCTATTCGTCGTATGCGAATCTGCGACATAGCAACTCGTAGCTTAAAACACGGCCCAACGACCCACCTTATACCGATCTGCGACGAACTTGCATAGTTTCGTCAAACATCGATCGTTTCGAGTGGTAGGCAATCCGGCCGTCAATGGTGATTTTTGGCCCGACAGATATAAACAACTATAACTCCGCTTCTATTCGTCGTATGCAAATCTGCGACATAGCAATTTGTAGCTTAAGACACGGCACATCGACCCACCTTATACCGATCTGCGAAGAACTTGCATAGTTTCGGCAAACGTCGATCGTTCCGAGTGGTAGGCAATCCGGCCGTCAATGGTGATTCATGGCCTGACAGATATAAACAACTATAACTCCGCTTCTATTCGTCGTACGCAAAGCTGCGACATAGCAATCTGAAGCCTAAAACACGACATATCGAGTCACCTTATACCGATCTGCGACGAACTTGCATAGTTTCGTCAAACGTCGATCGTTCCGAGTGGTAGGCAATCCGGTCGTCAATGGTGATCAATGGCCTCACAGATATAAACATCGATAACTCTGCTTCTATTCGTCGTATGCGAATCTGCGGCATAGCAACTTGTAGCTTAAAACACGGCCCAACGACCCACCTTATACCGATCTGCGACAAACTTGCATAGTTTCGTCAAACATCGATCGTTTCGAGTGGTAGGCAATCCGGCCGTCAATGGTGATTCATGGCCTCACCAGATATAAACAACAATAACTCCGCTTCTATTCGTCGTATGCGAATCTGCGACATAGCAACTCGTAGCTTAAAACACGGCCCAACGACCCACCTTATACCGATCTGCGAAGAACTTGCATAGTTTCGGCAAACGTCGATCGTTCCGAGTGGTAGGCAATCCGGCCGCCAATGGTGATTCATGGCCTGACAGATATAAACAACTATAACTCCGCTTCTATTCGTCGTACGCAAAGCTGCGACATAGCAATCCGTAGCCTAAAACACGACACATCGAGCCACCTTATACCGATCTGCGACGATCTTGCATAGTTTCGTCAAACGTCGATCGTTCCGAGTGGTAGGCAATCCGGCCGTCAACGGTGATCAATGGCCTCACAGATATAAACATCGATAACTCCGCTTCTATTCGTCGTATGCGAATCTGCGACATAGCAACTTGTAGCATAAACACGGCACAACGACCCACCTTATACCGATCTGCGAAGAACTTGCATAGTTTCGTCAAACGTCGATCGTTCCGAGTGGTAGGCAGTCCGGCCGTCAATGGTGATTCATGGCCTCACCAGATATAAACAACAATAACTCGGCTTCTATTCGTCGTATGCAAATCTGCGACATAGCAATTTGTAGCTTAGAACACGACACATCTACCCACCTTATACCGATCTGCGACGAAATTGCATAGTTTCGTCAAACATCGGTGGTTTCGAGTGGAAAGCAATACCGTCGTGAATGGTGATTCATGGCCTGACAGACATAAACAACTATAACTCCGCTTCTATTCGTCGTATGCAAATCTGCGACATAGCAATTTGTAGCCTAAAACACGACACATCGAGCCACCTTATACCGATGTGCGATGAACTTGAATAGTTTCGTCAAACGTCGATCGTTCCGAGTGGTAGGCAATCCGGCCGTCAATGGTGACTAATGGCCTCACAGATATAAACATCGATAACTCCGCTTCTATTCGTCGTATGCGAATCTGCGACATAGCAATTTGTAGCTTAAAACACGACACATCGAGCCACCTTATACCGATCTGCGACGAACTTGCATAGTTTCGTCAAACGTCGATCGTTCCGAGTGGTAGGCAATCCTGTCGTCAATGGTGACTAATGGCCTCACAGATATAAACATCGATAACTCCGCTTCTATTCGTCGTATGCGAATCTGCGACATAGCAACTTGTAGCTTAAAACACGGCCCAACGACCCACCTTATACCGATCTGCGACGAACTTGCATAGTTTCGTCAAACATCGATCGTTTCGAGTGGTAGGCAATCCGGCCGTCAATGGTGATTCATGACCTGACAGATATAAACAACTATAACTCCGCTTCTATTCGTCGTATGCAAATCTGCGTCATAGCAATTTGTAGCCTAAAGCACGACACATCGACCCACCTTATACCGATCAGCGACGAACTTGCATAGTTTCGTCAAACATCGATCGTTTCGAGTCGTAGGCAATCCGGCCGTCAATGGTGATTCATGGCCTCACCAGATATAAACAACAATAACTCCGCTTCTATTCGTCGTATGCGAATCTGCGACATAGCAACTTGTAGCATAAACACGGCCCAACGACCCACCTTATACCGATCTGCGAAGAACTTGCATAGTTTCTTCAAACGTCGATCGTTCCGAGTGGTAGGCAATCCGGCCGTCAATGGTGATTCATGGCCTCACCAGATATAAACAACAATAACTCCGCTTCTATTCGTCGTATGCGAATCTGCGACATAGCAACTCGTAGCTTAAAACACGGCCCAACGACCCACCTTATACCGATCTGCGACGAACTTGCATAGCTTCGGCAAACGTCGATCGTTCCGAGTGGTAGGCAATCCGATCGTCAATGGTGATTTTTGGCCTCACAGATATAAACATCGATAACTCCGCTTCTATTCGTCGTATGCGAATCTGCTGCATAGCAACTTGTAGCTTAAAACACGGCCCAACGACCCACCTTATACCGATCTGCGACAAACTTGCATAGTTTCGTCAAACATCGATCGTTTCGAGTGGTAGGCAATCCGGCCGTCAATGGTGATTCATGGCCTCACCAGATATAAACAACAATAACTCCGCTTCTATTCGTCGTATGCGAATCTGCGACATAGCAACTCGTAGCTTAAAACACGGCCCAACGACCCACCTTATACCGATCTGCGACGAACTTGCATAGTTTCGTCAAACATCGATCGTTTCGAGTGGTTGGCAATCCGGCCGTCAATGGTGATTTTTGGCCCGACAGATATAAACAACTATAACTCCGCTTCTGTTCGTCGTATGCAAATCTGCGACATAGCAATTTGTAGCTTAAGACACGGCACATCGACCCACCTTATACCGATCTGCGAAGAACTTGCATAGTTTCGGCAAACGTTGATCGTTCCGAGTGGTAGGCAATCCGGCCGTCAATAGTGATTCATGGCCTGACAGATATAAACAACTATAACTCCGCTTCTATTCGTCGTACGCAAAGCTGCGACATAGCAATCTGTAGCCTAAAAACACGACACATCGAGCCACCTTATACCGATCTGCGACGAACTTGCATAGTTTCGTCAAACGTCGATCGTTCCGAGTGGTAGGCAATCCGGTCGTCAATGGTGATCAATGGCCTCACAGATATAAACATCGATAACTCCGCTTCTATTCGTCGTATGCGAATCTGCGACATAGCAATTTGTAGCCTAAAACACGACACATCGAGCCACCTTATACCGATCTGCGACGAACTTGCATAGTTTCGTCAAATGTCGATCGTTCCGAGTGGTAGGCAATCCGGTCGTCAATGGTGATTTTTGGCCTCACAGATATAAACATCGATAACTCCGCTTCTATTCGTCTTATGCGAATCTGCGACACAGCAACTTGTAGCTTAAAACACGGCCAAACTACCCACCTTATACCGATCTCCGACGAACTTGCATAGTTTCGTCAAACGTCGATCGTTCCGAGTGGTAGGCAATCCGGTCGTCAATGGTGATCAATGGCCTCACAGATATAACCATCGATAACTCTGCTTCTATTCGTCGTATGCGAATCTGCGACATAGCAACTTGTAGCTTCAAACACGGCCCAACGACCCACCTTATACCGATCTGCGACGAACTTGCATAGTTTCGTCAAACGTCGATCGTTTCGAGTGGTAGGCAATCCGGCCGTCAATGGTGATTCATGGCCTGACAGATAAAAACAACTCTAACTCCGCTTCTATTCGTCGTACGCAAATCTGCGGCATAGCAATTTGTAGCCTAAAACACGGCACATCGAGCCACCTTATACCGATCTGCGACGAACTTGCATAGTTTCGTTAAACATCGATCGTTTCGAGTGGTAGGCAATCCGGCCGTCAATGGTAATTCATGGCCTGGCAGATATAAACAACTATAACTCCGCTTCTATTTGTCGTACGCAAATCTACGACATAGCAATTTGTAGCCTAAAACACGACACATCGAGCCACCTTATACCGATCTGCGACGAACTTGCATAGTTTCGTCAAACGTCGATCGTTCCGAGTGGTAGGCAATCCGGTCGTCAATGGTGGTTAATGGCCTCACAGATATAAACATCGATAACTCCGCTTCTATTCGTCGTATGCGACTCTGCGACACAGCGACTTGTGGCTTAAAACACGGCCCAACGACCCACCTTATATCGATCTGCGAAGAACTTGCATAGTTTCGTCAAACGTCGATCGTTCCGAGTGGTAGGCAATCCGGCCGTCAATGGTGATTCATGGCCTCACCAGATATAAACAACAATAACTCCGCTTCTATTCGTCGTATGCGAATCTGCGACATAGCAACTCGTAGCTTAAAACACGGCCCAACGACCCACCTTATACCGATCTGCGACGAACTTGCATAGTTTCGTCAAACATCGATCGTTTCGAGAGGTAGGCAATCCGGCCGTCAATGGTGATTCATGACCTGACAGATATAAACAACTATAACCCCGCTTCTATTCGTCGTATGCAAATCTGCGACATAGCTTTTGTAGCTGAAAACACGGCACATCGACCCACCTTATATCGATCTGCGAAGAACTTGCATAGTTTCGTCAAACGTCGATCGTTCCGAGTGGTAGGCAATCCGGCCGTCAATGGTGATTCATGGCCTCACCAGATATAAACAACAATAACTCCGCTTCTATTCGTCGTATGCGAATCTGCGACATAGCAACTCGTAGCTTAAAACACGGCCCAACGACCCACCTTATACCGATCTGCGACGAACTTGCATAGTTTCGTCAAACATCGATCGTTTCGAGAGGTAGGCAATCCGGCCGTCAATGGTGATTCATGACCTGACAGATATAAACAACTATAACCCCGCTTCTATTCGTCGTATGCAAATCTGCGACATAGCTTTTGTAGCTGAAAACACGGCACATCGACCCACCTTATACCGGTCTGCGAAGAACTTGCGTAGTTCCGTCAAACGTCGATCGTTCCGCGTGGTAGGCAATTCGGCCGTCAATGGTGATTCATGGCCTCACAGATATACACAACTATAACTCCGCTTCTACTTGTCGTACGCAAATCTGCGACATAGTAATTTGTAGCCTAAAACACGACACATCGAGCCACCTTATACCGATCTGCGACGAACTTGCATAGTTTCGTCAAACGTCGATCGTTCCGAGTGGTAGGCAATCCGGTCGTCAATGGTGATTTTTGGCCCGACAGATATAAACAACTATAACTCCGCTTCTATTCGTCGTATGCAAATCTGCGACATAGCAATTTGTAGCTTAAGACACGGCACATCGACCCACCTTATACCGATCTGCGAAGAACTTGCATAGTTTCGGCAAACGTCGATCGTTCCGAGTGGTAGGCAATCCGGTCGTCAATGGTGATCAATGGCCTCACAGATATAAACATCGATAACTCCGCTTCTATTCGTCGTATGCGGATCTGCGACATAGCAATTTGTAGCCTAAAACACGACACATCGAGCCACCTTATACCGATCTGCGACGATCTTGCATAGTTTCGTCAAACGTCGATCGTTCCGAGTGGTAGGCAATCCGGTCGTCAATGGTGATCAATGGCCTCACAGATATAAACATCGATAACTCTGCTTCTATTCGTCGTATGCGAATCTGCGACATAGCAACTTGTAGCTTAAAACACGGCCCAACGACCCACCTTATACCGATCTGCGACGAACTTGCATAGTTTCGTCAAACGTCGATCGTTTCGAGTGGTAGGCAATCCGGCCGTCAATGGTGATTCATGGCCTGACAGATATAAACAACTGTAACTCCGCTTCTATTCGTCGTACGCAAATCTGCGGCATAGCAATTTGTAGCCTAAAACACGGCACATCTAGCCACCTTATACCGATCTGCGACGCACTTGCATAGTTTCGTTAAACATCGATCGTTTCGAGTGGTAGGCAATCCGGCCGTCAATGGTAATTCATGGCCTGGCAGATATAAACAACTATAACTCCGCTTCTATTTGTCGTACGCAAATCTACGACATAGCAATTTGTAGCCTAAAACACGACACATCGAGCCACCTTATACCGATCTGCGACGAACTTGCATAGTTTCGTCAAACGTCGATCGTTCCGAGTGGTAGGCAATCCGGCCGTCAATGGTGATTCATGGCCTCACCAGATATAAACAACTGTAACTCCGCTTCTATTCGTCGTACGCAAATCTGCGGCATAGCAATTTGTAGCCTAAAACACGGCACATCTAGCCACCTTATACCGATCTGCGACGCACTTGCATAGTTTCGTTAAACATCGATCGTTTCGAGTGGTAGGCAATCCGGCCGTCAATGGTAATTCATTGCCTGGCAGATATAAACAACTATAACTCCGCTTCTATTTGTCGTACGCAAATCTACGACATAGCAATTTGTAGCCTAAAACACGACACATCGAGCCACCTTATACCGATCTGCGACGAACTTGCATAGTTTCGTCAAACGTCGATCGTTCCGAGTGGTAGGCAATCCGGCCGTCAATGGTGATTCATGGCCTCACCAGATATAAACAACAATAACTCCGCTTCTATTCGTCGTATGCGAATCTGCGACATAGCAACTCGTAGCTTAAAACACGGCCCAACGACCCACCTTATACCGATCTGCGACGAACTTGCATAGTTTCGTCAAACATCGATCGTTTCGAGTGGTAGGCAATCCGCCCGTCAATGGTGATTTTTGGCCAGACAGATATAAACAACTATAACTCCGCTTCTATTCGTCGTATGCAAATCTGCGACATAGCAATTTGTAGCTTAAGACACGGCACATCGACCCACCTTATACCGATCTGCGAAGAACTTGCATAGTTTCGGCAATCGTCGATCGTTCCGAGTGGTAGGCAATCCGGCCGTCAATGGTGATTCATGGCCTGACAGATATAAACAACTATAACTCCGCTTCTATTCGTCGTACGCAAAGTTGCGACATAGCAATCTGTAGCCTAAAAACACGACACATCGAGCCACCTTATACCGATCTGCGACGAACTTGCATAGTTTCGTCAAACGTTGATCGTTCCGAGTGGTACGCAATCCGGCCGTCAATGGTGATTTTTGGCCTCACAGATATAAACATCGATAACTCCGCTTCTATTCGTCGTATGCGAATCTGCGACATAGCAACTTGTAGCATAAACACGGCCCAACGACCCACCTTATACCGATCTGCGAAGAACTTGCATAGTTTCGTCAAACGTCGATCGTTCCGAGTGGTAGGCAATCCGGCCGTCAATGGTGATTCATGGCCTCACCAGATATAAACAACAATAACTCCGCTTCTATTCGTCGTATGCGAATCTGCGACATAGCAACTCGTAGCTTAAAACACGGCCCAACGACCCACCTTATACCGATCTGCGACGAACTTGCATAGCTTCGGCAAACATCGATCGTTTCGAGTGGTAGGCAATCCGGCCGTCAATGGTGATTTTTGGCCCGACAGATATAAACAACTATAACTCCGCTTCTATTCGTCGTATGCAAATCTGCGACATAGCAATTTGTAGCTTAAGACACGGCACATCGACCCACCTTATACCGATCTGCGACAAACTTGCATAGTTTCGTCAAACATCGATCGTTTCGAGTGGTAGGCAATCCGGCCGTCAATGGTGATTCATGGCCTCACCAGATATAAACAACAATAACTCCGCTTCTATTCGTCGTATGCGAATCTGCGACATAGCAACTCGTAGCTTAAAACACGGCCCAACGACCCACCTTATACCGATCTGCGACGAACTTGCATAGTTTCGTCAAACGTCGATCGTTCCGAGTGGTAGGCAATCCGGTCGTCAATGGTGATCAATGGCCTCACAGATATAAACATCGATAACTCTGCTTCTATTCGTCGTATGCGAATCTGCGGCATAGCAACTTGTAGCTTAAAACACGGCCCAACGACCCACCTTATACCGATATGCGACAAACTTGCATAGTTTCGTCAAACATCGATCGTTTCGAGTGGTAGGAAATCCGGCCGCCAATGGTGATTCATGGCCTGACAGATATAAACATCGATAACTCCGCTTCTATTCGTCGTATGCGAATCTGCGACATAGCAACTTGTAGCATAAACACGGCCCAACGACCCACCTTATACCGATCTGCGAAGAACTTGCATAGTTTCGTCAAACGTCGATCGTTCCGAGTGGTAGGCAGTCCGGCCGTCAATGGTGATTCATGGCCTCACCAGATATAAACAACAATAACTCCGCTTCTATTCGTCGTATGCGAATCTGCGACATAGCAACTCGTAACTTGAAACACGGCCCAACGACCCACCTTATACCGATCTGCGACGAACTTGCATAGTTTCGTCAAACATCGATCGTTTCGAGTGGTATGCAATCCGGCCGTCAATGGTGATTTTTGGCCCGACAGATATAAACAACTATAACTCCGCTTCTATTCGTCGTATGCAAATCTGCGACATAGCAATTTGTAGCTTAAGACACGGCACATCGACCCACCTTATACCGATCTGCGAAGAACTTGCATAGTTTCGGCAAACGTCGATCGTTCCGAGTGGAAGGCAATCCGGCCGTCAATGGTGATTCATGGCCTGACAGATATAAACTACTATAACTCCGCTTCTATTCGTCGTACGCAAATCTGCGACATAGCAATTTGTAGCCTAAAACACGACACATCGAGCCACCTTACACCGATCTGCGACGAACTTGCATAGTTTCGTCAAACGTCGATCGTTCCGAGTGATAGGCAATCCGGTCGTCAATGGTGATCAATGGCCTCACAGATATAAACATCGATAACTCTGCTTCTATTCGTCGTATGCGAATCTGCGACATAGCAACTTGTAGCTTAAAACACGGCCCAACGACCCACCTTACACCGATCTGCGACGAACTTGCATAGTTTCGTCAAACGTCGATCGTTTCAAGTGGTAGGCAATCCGGCCGTCAATGGTGATTCACGGCCTCACAGATATAGACAACTATAACTCCGCTTCTATTTGTCGTACGCAAATCTGCGACATAGCAATTTGTAGCCTAAAACACGACACATCGAGCCACCTTATACCGATCTGCGACGAACTTGCATAGTTTCGTCAAACGTCGATCGTTCCGATTGGTAGGCTATCCTGTCGTCAATGGTGATTAATGGCCTCACAGATATAAACATCGATAACTCCGCTTCTATTCGTCGTATGCGAATCTGCGACATAGCAATTTGTAACCTAAAACACGACACATCGAGCCACCTTATACCGATCTGCGACGAACTTGCAAAGTTTCGTCAAACGTCGATCGTTCCGAGTGGTAGGCAATCCGGTCGTCAATGGTGATTTTTGGCCTCACAGATATAAACATCGATAACTCCGCTTCTATTCGTCTTATGCGAATCTGCGACACAGCAACTTGTAGCTTAAAACACGGCCAAACTACCCACCTTATACCGATCTGCGACGAACTTGCATAGTTTCGTCAAACGTCGATCGTTCCGAGTGGTAGGCAATCCGGTCGTCAATGGTGATCAATGGCCTCACAGATATAACCATCGATAACTCTGCTTCTATTCGTCGTATGCGAATCTGCGACATAGCAACTTGTAGCTTAAGACACGGCACATCGACCCACCTTATACCGATCTGCGAAGAACTTGCATAGTTTCGGCAAACGTCGATCGTTCCGAGTGGTAGGCAATCCGGTCGTCAATGGTGATTTTTGGCCTCACAGATATAAACATCGATAACTCCGCTTCTATTCGTCGTATGCGAATCTGCGACATAGCAACTCGTAGCTTAAAACACGGCCCAACGACCCACCTTATACCGATCTGCGACGAACTTGCATAGTTTCGTCAAACATCGATCGTTTCGAGAGGTAGGCAATCCGGCCGTCAATGGTGATTCATGACCTGACAGATATAAACAACTATAACCCCGCTTCTATTCGTCGTATGCAAATCTGCGACATAGCTTTTGTAGCTGAAAACACGGCACATCGACCCACCTTATATCGATCTGCGAAGAACTTGCATAGTTTCGTCAAACGTCGATCGTTCCGAGTGGTAGGCAATCCGGCCGTCAATGGTGATTCATGGCCTCACCAGATATAAACAACAATAACTCCGCTTCTATTCGTCGTATGCGAATCTGCGACATAGCAACTCGTAGCTTAAAACACGGCCCAACGACCCACCTTATACCGATCTGCGACGAACTTGCATAGTTTCGTCAAACATCGATCGTTTCGAGAGGTAGGCAATCCGGCCGTCAATGGTGATTCATGACCTGACAGATATAAACAACTATAACCCCGCTTCTATTCGTCGTATGCAAATCTGCGACATAGCTTTTGTAGCTGAAAACACGGCACATCGACCCACCTTATACCGGTCTGCGAAGAACTTGCGTAGTTCCGTCAAACGTCGATCGTTCCGCGTGGTAGGCAATTCGGCCGTCAATGGTGATTCATGGCCTCACAGATATACACAACTATAACTCCGCTTCTACTTGTCGTACGCAAATCTGCGACATAGTAATTTGTAGCCTAAAACACGACACATCGAGCCACCTTATACCGATCTGCGACGAACTTGCATAGTTTCGTCAAACGTCGATCGTTCCGAGTGGTAGGCAATCCGGTCGTCAATGGTGATTTTTGGCCCGACAGATATAAACAACTATAACTCCGCTTCTATTCGTCGTATGCAAATCTGCGACATAGCAATTTGTAGCTTAAGACACGGCACATCGACCCACCTTATACCGATCTGCGAAGAACTTGCATAGTTTCGGCAAACGTCGATCGTTCCGAGTGGTAGGCAATCCGGTCGTCAATGGTGATCAATGGCCTCACAGATATAAACATCGATAACTCCGCTTCTATTCGTCGTATGCGGATCTGCGACATAGCAATTTGTAGCCTAAAACACGACACATCGAGCCACCTTATACCGATCTGCGACGATCTTGCATAGTTTCGTCAAACGTCGATCGTTCCGAGTGGTAGGCAATCCGGTCGTCAATGGTGATCAATGGCCTCACAGATATAAACATCGATAACTCTGCTTCTATTCGTCGTATGCGAATCTGCGACATAGCAACTTGTAGCTTAAAACACGGCCCAACGACCCACCTTATACCGATCTGCGACGAACTTGCATAGTTTCGTCAAACGTCGATCGTTTCGAGTGGTAGGCAATCCGGCCGTCAATGGTGATTCATGGCCTGACAGATATAAACAACTGTAACTCCGCTTCTATTCGTCGTACGCAAATCTGCGGCATAGCAATTTGTAGCCTAAAACACGGCACATCTAGCCACCTTATACCGATCTGCGACGCACTTGCATAGTTTCGTTAAACATCGATCGTTTCGAGTGGTAGGCAATCCGGCCGTCAATGGTAATTCATGGCCTGGCAGATATAAACAACTATAACTCCGCTTCTATTTGTCGTACGCAAATCTACGACATAGCAATTTGTAGCCTAAAACACGACACATCGAGCCACCTTATACCGATCTGCGACGAACTTGCATAGTTTCGTCAAACGTCGATCGTTCCGAGTGGTAGGCAATCCGGCCGTCAATGGTGATTCATGGCCTCACCAGATATAAACAACTGTAACTCCGCTTCTATTCGTCGTACGCAAATCTGCGGCATAGCAATTTGTAGCCTAAAACACGGCACATCTAGCCACCTTATACCGATCTGCGACGCACTTGCATAGTTTCGTTAAACATCGATCGTTTCGAGTGGTAGGCAATCCGGCCGTCAATGGTAATTAATTGCCTGGCAGATATAAACAACTATAACTCCGCTTCTATTTGTCGTACGCAAATCTACGACATAGCAATTTGTAGCCTAAAACACGACACATCGAGCCACCTTATACCGATCTGCGACGAACTTGCATAGTTTCGTCAAACGTCGATCGTTCCGAGTGGTAGGCAATCCGGCCGTCAATGGTGATTCATGGCCTCACCAGATATAAACAACAATAACTCCGCTTCTATTCGTCGTATGCGAATCTGCGACATAGCAACTCGTAGCTTAAAACACGGCCCAACGACCCACCTTATACCGATCTGCGACGAACTTGCATAGTTTCGTCAAACATCGATCGTTTCGAGTGGTAGGCAATCCGCCCGTCAATGGTGATTTTTGGCCAGACAGATATAAACAACTATAACTCCGCTTCTATTCGTCGTATGCAAATCTGCGACATAGCAATTTGTAGCTTAAGACACGGCACATCGACCCACCTTATACCGATCTGCGAAGAACTTGCATAGTTTCGGCAATCGTCGATCGTTCCGAGTGGTAGGCAATCCGGCCGTCAATGGTGATTCATGGCCTGACAGATATAAACAACTATAACTCCGCTTCTATTCGTCGTACGCAAAGTTGCGACATAGCAATCTGTAGCCTAAAAACACGACACATCGAGCCACCTTATAC
Organism: Anoplius nigerrimus; assembly: GCA_914767735.1. NCBI lineage: Eukaryota > Metazoa > Arthropoda > Insecta > Hymenoptera > Pompilidae > Anoplius > Anoplius nigerrimus. The sequence goes on along the minus strand of CAJZBX010000099.1, from coordinate 374,978 downwards.
CGATCTGCGACGAACTTGCATAGTTTCGTCAAACGTTGATCGTTCCGAGTGGTACGCAATCCGGCCGTCAATGGTGATTTTTGGCCTCACAGATATAAACATCGATAACTCCGCTTCTATTCGTCGTATGCGAATCTGCGACATAGCAACTTGTAGCATAAACACGGCCCAACGACCCACCTTATACCGATCTGCGAAGAACTTGCATAGTTTCGTCAAACGTCGATCGTTCCGAGTGGTAGGCAATCCGGCCGTCAATGGTGATTCATGGCCTCACCAGATATAAACAACAATAACTCCGCTTCTATTCGTCGTATGCGAATCTGCGACATAGCAACTCGTAGCTTAAAACACGGCCCAACGACCCACCTTATACCGATCTGCGACGAACTTGCATAGCTTCGGCAAACATCGATCGTTTCGAGTGGTAGGCAATCCGGCCGTCAATGGTGATTTTTGGCCCGACAGATATAAACAACTATAACTCCGCTTCTATTCGTCGTATGCAAATCTGCGACATAGCAATTTGTAGCTTAAGACACGGCACATCGACCCACCTTATACCGATCTGCGACAAACTTGCATAGTTTCGTCAAACATCGATCGTTTCGAGTGGTAGGCAATCCGGCCGTCAATGGTGATTCATGGCCTCACCAGATATAAACAACAATAACTCCGCTTCTATTCGTCGTATGCGAATCTGCGACATAGCAACTCGTAGCTTAAAACACGGCCCAACGACCCACCTTATACCGATCTGCGACGAACTTGCATAGTTTCGTCAAACGTCGATCGTTCCGAGTGGTAGGCAATCCGGTCGTCAATGGTGATCAATGGCCTCACAGATATAAACATCGATAACTCTGCTTCTATTCGTCGTATGCGAATCTGCGGCATAGCAACTTGTAGCTTAAAACACGGCCCAACGACCCACCTTATACCGATATGCGACAAACTTGCATAGTTTCGTCAAACATCGATCGTTTCGAGTGGTAGGAAATCCGGCCGCCAATGGTGATTCATGGCCTGACAGATATAAACATCGATAACTCCGCTTCTATTCGTCGTATGCGAATCTGCGACATAGCAACTTGTAGCATAAACACGGCCCAACGACCCACCTTATACCGATCTGCGAAGAACTTGCATAGTTTCGTCAAACGTCGATCGTTCCGAGTGGTAGGCAGTCCGGCCGTCAATGGTGATTCATGGCCTCACCAGATATAAACAACAATAACTCCGCTTCTATTCGTCGTATGCGAATCTGCGACATAGCAACTCGTAACTTGAAACACGGCCCAACGACCCACCTTATACCGATCTGCGACGAACTTGCATAGTTTCGTCAAACATCGATCGTTTCGAGTGGTATGCAATCCGGCCGTCAATGGTGATTTTTGGCCCGACAGATATAAACAACTATAACTCCGCTTCTATTCGTCGTATGCAAATCTGCGACATAGCAATTTGTAGCTTAAGACACGGCACATCGACCCACCTTATACCGATCTGCGAAGAACTTGCATATTTTCGGCAAACGTCGATCGTTCCGAGTGGAAGGCAATCCGGCCGTCAATGGTGATTCATGGCCTGACAGATATAAACTACTATAACTCCGCTTCTATTCGTCGTACGCAAATCTGCGACATAGCAATTTGTAGCCTAAAACACGACACATCGAGCCACCTTACACCGATCTGCGACGAACTTGCATAGTTTCGTCAAACGTCGATCGTTCCGAGTGATAGGCAATCCGGTCGTCAATGGTGATCAATGGCCTCACAGATATAAACATCGATAACTCTGCTTCTATTCGTCGTATGCGAATCTGCGACATAGCAACTTGTAGCTTAAAACACGGCCCAACGACCCACCTTACACCGATCTGCGACGAACTTGCATAGTTTCGTCAAACGTCGATCGTTTCAAGTGGTAGGCAATCCGGCCGTCAATGGTGATTCACGGCCTCACAGATATAGACAACTATAACTCCGCTTCTATTTGTCGTACGCAAATCTGCGACATAGCAATTTGTAGCCTAAAACACGACACATCGAGCCACCTTATACCGATCTGCGACGAACTTGCATAGTTTCGTCAAACGTCGATCGTTCCGATTGGTAGGCTATCCTGTCGTCAATGGTGATTAATGGCCTCACAGATATAAACATCGATAACTCCGCTTCTATTCGTCGTATGCGAATCTGCGACATAGCAATTTGTAACCTAAAACACGACACATCGAGCCACCTTATACCGATCTGCGACGAACTTGCATAGTTTCGTCAAACGTCGATCGTTCCGAGTGGTAGGCAATCCGGTCGTCAATGGTGATTTTTGGCCTCACAGATATAAACATCGATAACTCCGCTTCTATTCGTCTTATGCGAATCTGCGACATAGCAACTTGTAGCTTAAGACACGGCACATCGACCCACCTTATACCGATCTGCGAAGAACTTGCATAGTTTCGGCAAACGTCGATCGTTCCGAGTGGTAGGCAATCCGGTCGTCAATGGTGATCAATGGCCTCACAGATATTAACATCGATAACTCCGCTTCTATTTGTCGTACGCAAATCTACGACATAGCAATTTGTAGCCTAAAACACGACACATCGAGCCACCTTATACCGATCTGCGACGAACTTGCATAGTTTCGTCAAACGTCGATCGTTCCGAGTGGTAGGCAATCCGGCCGTCAATGGTGATTCATGGCCTCACCAGATATAAACAACTGTAACTCCGCTTCTATTCGTCGTACGCAAATCTGCGGCATAGCAATTTGTAGCCTAAAACACGGCACATCTAGCCACCTTATACCGATCTGCGACGCACTTGCATAGTTTCGTTAAACATCGATCGTTTCGAGTGGTAGGCAATCCGGCCGTCAATGGTAATTCATTGCCTGACAGATATAAACAACTATAACTCCGCTTCTATTTGTCGTACGCAAATCTACGACATAGCAATTTGTAGCCTAAAACACGACACATCGAGCCACCTTATACCGATCTGCGACGAACTTGCATAGTTTCGTCAAACGTCGATCGTTCCGAGTGGTAGGCAATCCGGCCGTCAATGGTGATTCATGGCCTCACCAGATATAAACAACAATAACTCCGCTTCTATTCGTCGTATGCGAATCTGCGACATAGCAACTCGTAGCTTAAAACACGGCCCAACGACCCACCTTATACCGATCTGCGACGAACTTGCATAGTTTCGTCAAACATCGATCGTTTCGTGTGGTAGGCAATCCGCCCGTCAATGGTGATTTTTGGCCAGACAGATATAAACAACTATAACTCCGCTTCTATTCGTCGTATGCAAATCTGCGACATAGCAATTTGTAGCTTAAGACACGGCACATCGACCCACCTTATACCGATCTGCGAAGAACTTGCATAGTTTCGGCAATCGTCGATCGTTCCGAGTGGTAGGCAATCCGGCCGTCAATGGTGATTCATGTCCTGACAGATATAAACAAGTATAACTCCGCTTCTATTCGTCGTACGCAAAGTTGCGACATAGCAATCTGTAGCCTAAAAACACGACACATCGAGCCACCTTATACCGATCTGCGACGAACTTGCATAGTTTCGTCAAACGTTGATCGTTCCGAGTGGTACGCAATCCGGCCGTCAATGGTGATTCATGGCCTGACAGATATAAACAACTGTAACTCCGCTTCTATTCGTCGTATGCAAATCTGTGACATAGCAGTTTGTAGCCTAAAACACGACACATCGAGCCACCTTGTACCGATCTGCGACGAACTTGCATAGTTTCGTCAAACGTCGATCGTTCCGAGTGGTAGGCAATCCGGTCGTCAATGGTGATTTTTGGCCTCACAGATATAAACATCGATAACTCCGCTTCTATTCGTCGTATGCGAATCTGCGACATAGCAACTTGTAGCATAAACACGGCCCAACGACCCACCTTATACCGATCTGCGAAGAACTTGCATAGTTTCGTCAAACGTCGATCGTTCCGAGTGGTAGGCAATCCGGCCGTCAATTGTGATTCATGGCCTCACCAGATATAAACAACAATAACTCCGCTTCTATTCGTCGTATGCGAATCTGCGACATTGCAACTCGTAGCTTAAAACACGGCCCAACGACCCACCTTATACCGATCTGCGACGAACTTGCATAGCTTCGGCAAACATCGATCGTTTCGAGTGGTAGGCAATCCGGCCGTCAATGGTGATTTTTGGCCCGACAGATATAAACAACTATAACTCCGCTTCTATTCGTCGTATGCAAATCTGCGACATAGCAATTTGTAGCTTAAGACACGGCACATCGACCCACCTTATACCGATCTGCGAAGAACTTGCATAGTTTCGGCAAACGTCGATCGTTCCGAGTGGTAGGCAATCCGGCCGTCAATGGTGATTCATGGCCTGACAGATATAAACAACTATAACTCCGCTTCTATTCGTCGTACGCAAAGCTGCGACATAGCAATCTGAAGCCAAAAACACGACATATCGAGCCACCTTATACCGATCTGCGACGAACTTGCATAGTTTCGTCAAACGTTGATCGTTCCGAGTGGTAGGCAATCCGGTCGTCAATGGTGATCAATGGCCTCACAGATATAAACATCGATAACTCTGCTTCTATTCGTCGCATGCGAATCTGCGGCATAGCAACTTGTAGCTTAAAACACGGCCCAACGACCCACCTTATACCGATATGCGACAAACTTGCATAGTTTCGTCAAACGTCCATCGTTCCGAGTGGTAGGCAATCCTGCCGTCAATGGTGATTCATGGCCTGACAGATATAAACAACTATAACTCCGCTTCTATTCGTTGTACGCAAATCTGCGACATTGCAATTTGTAGCCTAAAACACGACACATCGAGCCACCTTATACCGATCTGCGACGAACTTGCATAGTTTCGTCAAACGTCGATCGTTCCGAGTGGTAGGCAGTCCGGCCGTCAATGGTGATTCATGGCCTCACCAGATATAAACAACAATAACTCCGCTTCTATTCGTCGTATGCAAATCTGCGACATAACAATTTGTAGCTTAAGACACGGCACATCGACCCACCTTATACCGATCTGCAGCGAACTTGCATAGTTTCGTAAATCGTCGATCGTTCCGAGTGGTAGGCAATCCTGTCGTCAATGGTGATTAATGGCCACACAGATATAAACAACAGTAACTCCGCTTTTATTCGTCGTATGCAAATCTGCGACATAGCAATTTGTGGCCTAAAACACGGCCCAACGACCCACCTTATACCGATCTGCGAAGAACTTGCATAGTTTCGTCAAACGTCGATCGTTCCGAGTGGTAGGCCATCCGGCCGTCGATGGTGATTCATGGCCTCACAGATATAGCCAACTATAACTCCGCTTCTATTCGTCGTATGCAAATCTGCGACATAGCAATTTGTAGCTTAAAGCACGACACATCGACCCACCTTATACCGATCTGCGACGAACTTGCATAGTTTCGCCAAACGTCGATCGTTCCGAGTGGTAGGCAATCCTGTCGTCAATGGTGATTAATGGCCTCACAGATATAAACAACTATAACTCCGCTTCTATTCGTCGTATGCGAAACTGCGACATAGCAATTTGTAGCTTAAAACACGGCCCAACGACCCACCTTATACCGATCTGCGAAGAACTTGCATAGTTTCGTCAAACGTCGATTGTTCCGAGTGGTAGGCAATCCGGCCGTCAATGGTGATTCATGGCCTCACAGATATAAACAACAGTAACTCCGCTTTTATTCGTCGTATGCAAATCTGCGACATAGCAATTTGTGGCCTAAAACACGGCCCAACGACCCACCTTATACCGATCTGCGACGAACTTGCATAGTTTCGTCAAACGTCGATCGTTCCGAGTGGTAGGCAATCCGATCGTCAATGGTGATTTTTGGCCTCACAGATATAAACATCGATAACTCCGCTTCTATTCGTCGTATGCGAATCTGCCGCATAGCAACTTGTAGCTTAAAACACGGCCCAACGACCCACCTTATACCGATCTGCGACAAACTTGCATAGTTTCGTCAAACATCGATCGTTTCGAGTGGTAGGCAATCCGGCCGTCAATGGTGATTCATGGCCTCACCAGATATAAACAACAATAACTCCGCTTCTATTCGTCGTATGCGAATCTGCGACATAGCAACTCGTAGCTTAAAACACGGCCCAACGACCCACCTTATACCGATCTGCGAAGAACTTGCATAGTTTCGTCAAACGTCGATCGTTCCGAGTGGTAGGCAGTCCGGCCGTCAATGGTGATTCATGGCCTCACCAGATATAAACAACAATAACTCCGCTTCTATTCGTCGTATGCGAATCTGCGACATAGCAACTCGTAACTTGAAACACGGCCCAACGACCCACCTTATACCGATCTGCGACGAACTTGCATAGTTTCGTCAAACATCGATCGTTTCGAGTGGTATGCAATCCGGCCGTCAATGGTGATTTTTGGCCCGACAGATATAAACAACTATAACTCCGCTTCTATCGTCGTATGCAAATCTGCGACATAGCAATTTGTAGCTTAAGACACGGCACATCGACCCACCTTATACCGATCTGCGAAGAACTTGCATAGTTTCGGCAAACGTCGATCGTTCCGAGTGGAAGGCAATCCGGCCGTCAATGGTGATTCATGGCCTGACAGATATAAACTACTATAACTCCGCTTCTATTCGTCGTACGCAAATCTGCGACATAGCAATTTGTAGCCTAAAACACGACACATCGAGCCACCTTACACCGATCTGCGACGAACTTGCATAGTTTCGTCAAACGTCGATCGTTCCGAGTGATAGGCAATCCGGTCGTCAATGGTGATCAATGGCCTCACAGATATAAACATCGATAACTCTGCTTCTATTCGTCGTATGCGAATTTGCGACATAGCAACTTGTAGCTTAAAACACGGCCCAACGACCCACCTTACACCGATCTGCGACGAACTTGCATAGTTTCGTCAAACGTCGATCGTTTCGAGTGGTAGGCAATCCGGCCGTCAATGGTGATTCACGGCCTCACAGATATAGACAACTATAACTCCGCTTCTATTTGTCGTACGCAAATCTGCGACATAGCAATTTGTAGCCTAAAACACGACACATCGAGCCACCTTATACCGATCTGCGACGAACTTGCATAGTTTCGTCAAACGTCGATCGTTCCGATTGGTAGGCAATCCTGTCGTCAATGGTGATTAATGGCCTCACAGATATAAACATCGATAACTCCGCTTCTATTCGTCGTATGCGAATCTGCGACAAAGCAGCTTGTAGCTTACAACACGGCCCAACGACCCACCTTATACCGCTCTGCGAAGAACATGCATAGTTTCGTCAAACGTCCATCGTTCCGAGTGGTAGGCAATCCTGCCGTCAATGGTGATTCATGGCCTGACAGATATAAACAACTATAACTACGCTTCTATTCGTTGTACGCAAATCTGCGACATTGCAATTTGTAGCCTAAAACACGACACATCGAGCCACCTTATACCGATCTGCGACGAACTTTCATAGTTTCGTCAAACGTCGATCGTTCCGAGTGGTAGGCAATCCTGTCGTCAATGGTGATTTTTGGCCTCACAGATATAAACATCGATAACTCCGCTTCTATTCGTCGTATGCGAATCTGCGGCATAGCAACTTGTAGCATAAACACGGCCCAACGACCCACTCTATACCGATCTGCGAAGAACTAGCATAGTTTCGTCAAACGTCGATCGTTCCGAGTGGTAGGCAGTCCGGCCGTAAATGGTGATTCATGGCCTCACCAGATATAAACAACAATAACTCCGCTTCTATTCGTCGTATGCAAATCTGCGACATAGCAATTTGTAGCATAAGACACGGCACATCGACCCACCTTATACCGATCTGCAGCGAACTTGCATAGTTTCGTAAATCGTCGATCGTTCCGCGTGGTAGGCAATTCGGCCGTCAATGGTGATTCATAGCCTCACAGATATAAACACCTAAAACTTGGCTTCTATTCGTCGTATGCGAATCTGCGACATAGCAATTTGTAGCTTAAAACACGACACATCGAGCCACCTTTTACCGATCTGCGACGAACTTGCATAGTTTCGTCAAACGTCGATCGTTCCGAGTGGTAGGCAATCCTGTCGTCCATGGTGATTTTTGGCCTGCCAGATATAAACAACTATAACTCCGCTTCTACTCGTCGTATGCAAATCTGCGACATAGCAATTTGTAGCTTAAAACACGGCCCAACGACCCACCTTATACCGATCTGCGAAGAACTTGCATAGTTTCGTCAAACGTCGATCGTTCCGAGTGGTAGGCAATTCGGCCGTCAATGGTGATTCATGGCCTCACAGATATAAACAACAATAACTCCGCTTTTATTCGTCGTATGCAAATCTGCGACATAGCAATTTGTGGCCTAAAACACGGCCCAACGACCCACCTTATACCGATCTGCGACGAACTTGCATAGTTTCGTCAAACGTCGATCGTTCCGAGTGGTAGGCAATCCGGTCGTCAATGGTGATTTTTGGCCTGACAGATATAAACAACTATAACTTCGCTTCTACTCGTCGTATGCAAATCTGCGACATAGCAATTTGTAGCTTGCAACACGGCCCAACGACCCACCTTATACCGATCTGCGACGAACTTGCATAGTTTCGTCAAACGTCGATCGTTCCGAGTGGTAGGCAATCCGGCCGTCGATGGTGATTCATGGCCTCACAGATATAGCCAACTATAACTCCGCTTCTATTCGTCGTATGCAAATCTGCGACATAGCAATTTGTAGCTTAAAGCACGACACATCGACCCACCTTATACCGATCTGCGACGAACGTGCATAGTTTCGCCAAACGTCGATCGTTCCGAGTGGTAGGCAATCCTGTCGTCAATGGTGATTAATGGCCACACAGATATAAACAACTATAACTCCGCTTCTATTCGTCGTATGCGAAACTGCGACATAGCAATTTGTAGCTTAAAACTCGGCCCAACGACCCACCTTATACCGATCTGCGAAGAACTTGCATAGTTTCGTCAAACGTCGATCGTTCCGAGTGGTAGGCCATCCGGCCGTCGATGGTGATTCATGGCCTCACAGATATAGCCAACTATAACTCCGCTTCTATTCGTCGTATGCAAATCTGCGACATAGCAATTTGTAGCTTAAAGCACGACACATCGACCCACCTTATACCGATCTGCGACGAACTTGCATAGTTTCGCCAAACGTCGATCGTTCCGAGTGGTAGGCAATCCTGTCGTCAATGGTGATTAATGGCCTCACAGATATAAACAACTATAACTCCGCTTCTATTCGTCGTATGCGAAACTGCGACATAGCAATTTGTAGCTTAAAACACGGCCCAACGAGCCACCTTATACCGATCTACGAAGAACTTGCATAGTTTCGTCAAACGTCGATTGTTCCGAGTGGTAGGCAATCCGGCCGTCAATGGTGATTCATGGCCTCACAGATATAAACAACTATAACTCCGCTTCTATTCGTCGTATGCAAATCTGCGACATAGCAATTTGTAGCTTAAGACACGGCACATCGACCCACCTTATACCGATCTGCGAAGAACTTGCATAGTTTCGGCAAACGTCGATCGTTCCGAGTGGTAGGCAATCCGGCCGTCAATGGTGATTCATGGCCTGACAGATATAAACAACTATAACTCCGCTTCTATTCGTCGTACGCAAAGCTGCGACATAGCAATCTGAAGCCAAAAACACGACATTTCGAGCCACCTTATACCGATCTGCGACGAACTTGCATAGTTTCGTCAAACGTTGATCGTTCCGAGTGGTAGGCAATCCGGTCGTCAATGGTGATCAATGGCCTCACAGATATAAACATCGATAACTCTGCTTCTATTCGTCGCATGCGAATCTGCGGCATAGCAACTTGTAGCTTAAAACGCGGCCCAACGACCCACCTTATACCGATATGCGACAAACTTGCATAGTTTCGTCAAACGTCCATCGTTCCGAGTGGTAGGCAATCCTGCCGTCAATGGTGATTCATGGCCTGACAGATATAAACAACTATAACTCCGCTTCTATTCGTTGTACGCAAATCTGCGACATTGCAATTTGTAGCCTAAAACACGACACATCGAGCCACCTTATACCGATCTGCGACGAACTTGCATAGTTTCGTCAAACGTCGATCGTTCCGAGTGGTAGGCAGTCCGGCCGTCAATGGTGATTCATGGCCTCACCAGATATAAACAACAATAACTCCGCTTCTATTCGTCGTATGCAAATCTGCGACATAACAATTTGTAGCTTAAGACACGGCACATCGACCCACCTTATACCGATCTGCAGCGAACTTGCATAGTTTCGTAAATCGTCGATCGTTCCTAGTGGTAGGCAATCCTGTCGTCAATGGTGATTAATGGCCACACAGATATAAACAACAGTAACTCCGCTTTTATTCGTCGTATGCAAATCTGCGACATAGCAATTTGTGGCCTAAAACACGGCCCAACGACCCACCTTATACCGATCTGCGAAGAACTTGCATAGTTTCGTCAAACGTCGATCGTTCCGAGTGGTAGGCCATCCGGCCGTCGATGGTGATTCATGGCCTCACAGATATAGCCAACTATAACTCCGCTTCTATTCGTCGTATGCAAATCTGCGACATAGCAATTTGTAGCTTAAAGCACGACACATCGACCCACCTTATACCGATCTGCGACGAACTTGCATAGTTTCGCCAAACGTCGATCGTTCCGAGTGGTAGGCAATCCTGTCGTCAATGGTGATTAATGGCCTCACAGATATAAACAACTATAACTCCGCTTCTATTCGTCGTATGCGAAACTGCGACATAGCAATTTGTAGCTTAAAACACGGCCCAACGACCCACCTTATACCGATCTGCGAAGAACTTGCATAGTTTCGTCAAACGTCGATTGTTCCGAGTGGTAGGCAATCCGGCCGTCAATGGTGATTCATGGCCTCACAGATATAAACAACAGTAACTCCGCTTTTATTCGTCGTATGCAAATCTGCGACATAGCAATTTGTGGCCTAAAACACGGCCCAACAACCCACCTTATACCGATCTGCGACGAACTTGCATAGTTTCGTCAAACGTCGATCGTTCCGAGTGGTAGGCAATCCGATCGTCAATGGTGATTTTTGGCCTCACAGATATAAACATCGATAACTCCGCTTCTATTCGTCGTATGCGAATCTGCCGCATAGCAACTTGTAGCTTAAAACACGGCCCAACGACCCACCTTATACCGATCTGCGACAAACTTGCATAGTTTCGTCAAACATCGATCGTTTCGAGTGGTAGGCAATCCGGCCGTCAATGGTGATTCATGGCCTCACCAGATATAAACAACAATAACTCCGCTTCTATTCGTCGTATGCGAATCTGCGACATAGCAACTCGTAGCTTAAAACACGGCCCAACGCCCCACCTTATACCGATCTGCGACGAACTTGCATAGTTTCGTCAAACGTCGATCGTTCCGAGTGGTAGGCAATCCGGTCGTCAATGGTGATCAATGGCCTCACAGATATAAACATCGATAACTCTGCTTCTATTCGTCGTATGCGAATCTGCGGCATAGCAACTTGTAGCTTAAAACACGGCCCAACGACCCACCTTATACAGATATGCGACAAACTTGCATAGTTTCGTCAAACATCGATCGTTTCGAGTGGTAGGAAATCCGGCCGCCAATGGTGATTCATGGCCTGACAGATATAAACATCGATAACTCCGCTTCTATTCGTCGTATGCGAATCTGCGACATAGCAACTTGTAGCATAAACACGGCCCAACGACCCACCTTATACCGATCTGCGAAGAACTTGCATAGTTTCGTCAAACGTCGATCGTTCCGAGTGGTAGGCAGTCCGGCCGTCAATGGTGATTCATGGCCTCACCAGATATAAACAACAATAACTCCGCTTCTATTCGTCGTATGCGAATCTGCGACATAGCAGCTCGTAACTTGAAACACGGCCCAACGACCCACCTTATACCGATCTGCGACGAACTTGCATAGTTTCGTCAAACATCGATCGTTTCGAGTGGTATGCAATCCGGCCGTCAATGGTGATTTTTGGCCCGACAGATATAAACAACTATAACTCCGCTTCTATTCGTCGTATGCAAATCTGCGACATAGCAATTTGTAGCTTAAGACACGGCACATCGACCCACCTTATACTGATCTGCGAAGAACTTGCATAGTTTCGGCAAACGTCGATCGTTCCGAGTGGAAGGCAATCCGGCCGTCAATGGTGATTCATGGCCTGACAGATATAAACTACTATAACTCCGCTTCTATTCGTCGTACGCAAATCTGCGACATAGCAATTTGTAGCCTAAAACACGACACATCGAGCCACCTTACACCGATCTGCGACGAACTTGCATAGTTTCGTCAAACGTCGATCGTTCCGAGTGATAGGCAATCCGGTCGTCAATGGTGATCAATGGCCTCACAGATATAAACATCGATAACTCTGCTTCTATTCGTCGTATGCGAATCTGCGACATAGCAACTTGTAGCTTAAAACACGGCCCAACGACCCACCTTACACCGATCTGCGACGAACTTGCATAGTTTCGTCAAACGTCGATCGTTTCGAGTGGTAGGCAATCCGGCCGTCAATGGTGATTCACGGCCTCACAGATATAGACAACTATAACTCCGCTTCTATTTGTCGTACGCAAATCTGCGACATAGCAATTTGTAGCCTAAAACACGACACATCGAGCCACCTTATACCGATCTGCGACGAACTTGCATAGTTTCGTCAAACGTCGATCGTTCCGATTGGTAGGCAATCCTGTCGTCAATGGTGATTAATGGCCTCACAGATATAAACATCGATAACTCCGCTTCTATTCGTCGTATGCGAATCTGCGACAAAGCAGCTTGTAGCTTACAACACGGCCCAACGACCCACCTTATACCGCTCTGCGAAGAACATGCATAGTTTCGTCAAACGTCCATCGTTCCGAGTGGTAGGCAATCCTGCCGTCAATGGTGATTCATGGCCTGACAGATATAAACAACTATAACTACGCTTCTATTCGTTGTACGCAAATCTGCGACATTGCAATTTGTAGCCTAAAACACGACACATCGAGCCACCTTATACCGATCTGCGACGATCTTTCATAGTTTCGTCAAACGTCGATCGTTCCGAGTGGTAGGCAATCCTGTCGTCAATGGTGATTTTTGGCCTCACAGATATAAACATCGATAACTCCGCTTCTATTCGTCGTATGCGAATCTGCGGCATAGCAACTTGTAGCATAAACACGGCCCAACGACCCACTCTATACCGATCTGCGAAGAACTAGCATAGTTTCGTCAAACGTCGATCATTCCGAGTGGTAGGCAGTCCGGCCGTCAATGGTGATTCATGGCCTCACCAGATATAAACAACAATAACTCCGCTTCTATTCGTCGTATGCAAATCTGCGACATAGCAATTTGTAGCATAAGACACGGCACATCGACCCACCTTATACCGGTCTGCAGCGAACTTGCATAGTTTCGTAAATCGTCGATCGTTCCGCGTGGTAGGCAATTCGGCCGTCAATGGTGATTCATAGCCTCACAGATATAAACACCTAAAACTTGGCTTCTATTCGTCGTATGCGAATCTGCGACATAGCAATTTGTAGCTTAAAACACGACACATCGAGCCACCTTTTACCGATCTGCGACGAACTTGCATAGTTTCGTCAAACGTCGATCGTTCCGAGTGGTAGGCAATCCTGTCGTCCATGGTGATTTTTGGCCTGCCAGATATAAACAACTATAACTCCGCTTCTACTCGTCGTATGCAAATCTGCGACATAGCAATTTGTAGCTTAAAACACGGCCCAACGACCCACCTTATACCGATCTGCGAAGAACTTGCATAGTTTCGTCAAACGTCGATCGTTCCGAGTGGTAGGCAATTCGGCCGTCAATGGTGATTCATGGCCTCACAGATATAAACAACAATAACTCCGCTTTTATTCGTCGTATGCAAATCTGCGACATAGCAATTTGTGGCCTAAAACACGGCCCAACGACCCACGTTATACCGATCTGCGACGAACTTGCATAGTTTCGTCAAACGTCGATCGTTCCGAGTGGTAGGCAATCCGGTCGTCAATGGTGATTTTTGGCCTGACAGATATAAACAACTATAACTTCGCTTCTACTCGTCGTATGCAAATCTGCGACATAGCAATTTGTAGCTTGCAACACGGCCCAACGACCCACCTTATACCGACCTGCGACGAACTTGCATAGTTTCGTCAACCGTCGATCGTTCCGAGTGGTAGGCAATCCGGCCGTCGATGGTGATTCATGGCCTCACAGATATAGCCAACTATAACTCCGCTTCTATTCGTCGTATGCAAATCTGCGACATAGCAATTTGTAGCTTAAAGCACGACACATCGACCCACCTTATACCGATCTGCGACGAACGTGCATAGTTTCGCCAAACGTCGATCGTTCCGAGTGGTAGGCAATCCTGTCGTCAATGGTGATTAATGGCCACACAGATATAAACAACTATAACTCCGCTTCTATTCGTCGTATGCGAAACTGCGACATAGCAATTTGTAGCTTAAAACTCGGCCCAACGACCCACCTTATACCGATCTGCGAAGAACTTGCATAGTTTCGTCAAACGTCGATCGTTCCGAGTGGTAGGCAATCCGATCGTCAATGGTGATTCATGGCCTGACAGATATAAACATCGATAACTCCGCTTCTATTCGTCGTATGCGAATCTGCGACATAGCAACTTGTAGCATAAACACGGCCCAACGACCCACCTTATACCGATCTGCGAAGAACTTGCATAGTTTCGTCAAACGTCGATCGTTCCGAGTGGTAGGCAGTCCGGCCGTCAATGGTGATTCATGGCCTCACCAGATATAAACAACAATAACTCCGCTTCTATTCGTCGTATGCGAATCTGCGACATAGCAACTCGTAACTTGAAACACGGCCCAACGATCCACCTTATACCGATCTGCGACGAACTTGCATAGTTTCGTCAAACATCGATCGTTTCGAGTGGTATGCAATCCGGCCGTCAATGGTGATTTTTGGCCCGACAGATATAAACAACTATAACTCCGCTTCTATTCGTCGTATGCAAATCTGCGACATAGCAATTTGTAGCTTAAGACACGGCACATCGACCCACCTTATACTGATCTGCGAAGAACTTGCATAGTTTCGGCAAACGTCGATCGTTCCGAGTGGAAGGCAATCCGGCCGTCAATGGTGATTCATGGCCTGACAGATATAAACTACTATAACTCCGCTTCTATTCGTCGTACGCAAATCTGCGACATAGCAATTTGTAGCCTAAAACACGACACATCGAGCCACCTTACACCGATCTGCGACGAACTTGCATAGTTTCGTCAAACGTCGATCGTTCCGAGTGATAGGCAATCCGGTCGTCAATGGTGATCAATGGCCTCACAGATATAAACATCGATAACTCTGCTTCTATTCGTCGTATGCGAATCTGCGACATAGCAACTTGTAGCTTAAAACACGGCCCAACGACCCACCTTACACCGATCTGCGACGAACTTGCATAGTTTCGTCAAACGTCGATCGTTTCGAGTGGTAGGCAATCCGGCCGTCAATGGTGATTCACGGCCTCACAGATATAGACAACTATAACTCCGCTTCTATTTGTCGTACGCAAATCTGCGACATAGCAATTTGTAGCCTAAAACACGACACATCGAGCCACCTTATACCGATCTGCGACGAACTTGCATAGTTTCGTCAAACGTCGATCGTTCCGATTGGTAGGCAATCCTGTCGTCAATGGTGATTAATGGCCTCACAGATATAAACATCGATAACTCTGCTTCTATTCGTCGTATGCGAATCTGCGACAAAGCAGCTTGTAGCTTACAACACGGCCCAACGACCCACCTTATACCGCTCTGCGAAGAACATGCATAGTTTCGTCAAACGTCCATCGTTCCGAGTGGTAGGCAATCCTGCCGTCAATGGTGATTCATGGCCTGACAGATATAAACAACTATAACTACGCTTCTATTCGTTGTACGCAAATCTGCGACATTGCAATTTGTAGCCTAAAACACGACACATCGAGCCACCTTATACCGATCTGCGACGAACTTTCATAGTTTCGTCAAACGTCGATCGTTCCGAGTGGTAGGCAATCCTGTCGTCAATGGTGATTTTTGGCCTCACAGATATAAACATCGATAACTCCGCTTCTATTCGTCGTATGCGAATCTGCGGCATAGCAACTTGTAGCATAAACACGGCCCAACGACCCACTCTATACCGATCTGCGAAGAACTAGCATAGTTTCGTCAAACGTCGATCGTTCCGAGTGGTAGGCAGTCCGGCCGTCAATGGTGATTCATGGCCTCACCAGATATAAACAACAATAACTCCGCTTCTATTCGTCGTATGCAAATCTGCGACATAGCAATTTGTAGCATAAGACACGGCACATCGACCCACCTTATACCGATCTGCAGCGAACTTGCATAGTTTCGTAAATCGTCGATCGTTCCGCGTGGTAGGCAATTCGGCCGTCAATGGTGATTCATAGCCTCACAGATATAAACACCTAAAACTTGGCTTCTATTCGTCGTATGCGAATCTGCGACATAGCAATTTGTAGCTTAAAACACGACACATCGAGCCACCTTTTACCGATCTGCGACGAACTTGCATAGTTTCGTCAAACGTCGATCGTTCCGAGTGGTAGGCAATCCTGTCGTCCATGGTGATTTTTGGCCTGCCAGATATAAACAACTATAACTCCGCTTCTACTCGTCGTATGCAAATCTGCGACATAGCAATTTGTAGCTTAAAACACGGCCCAACGACCCACCTTATACCGATCTGCGAAGAACTTGCATAGTTTCGTCAAACGTCGATCGTTCCGAGTGGTAGGCAATTCGGCCGTCAATGGTGATTCATGGCCTCACAGATATAAACAACAATAACTCCGCTTTTATTCGTCGTATGCAAATCTGCGACATAGCAATTTGTGGCCTAAAACACGGCCCAACGACCCACCTTATACCGATCTGCGACGAACTTGCATAGTTTCGTCAAACGTCGATCGTTCCGAGTGGTAGGCAATCCGGTCGTCAATGGTGATTTTTGGCCTGACAGATATAAACAACTATAACTTCGCTTCTACTCGTCGTATGCAAATCTGCGACATAGCAATTTGTAGCTTGCAACACGGCCCAACGACCCACCTTATTCCGATCTGCGACGAACTTGCATAGTTTCGTCAAACGTCGATCGTTCCGAGTGGTAGGCAATCCGGCCGTCGATGGTGATTCATGGCCTCACAGATATAGCCAACTATAACTCCGCTTCTATTCGTCGTATGCAAATCTGCGACATAGCAATTTGTAGCTTAAAGCACGACACATCGACCCACCTTATACCGATCTGCGACGAACGTGCATAGTTTCGCCAAACGTCGATCGTTCCGAGTGGTAGGCAATCCTGTCGTCAATGGTGATTAATGGCCACACAGATATAAACAACTATAACTCCGCTTCTATTCGTCGTATGCGAAACTGCGACATAGCAATTTGTAGCTTAAAACTCGGCCCAACGACCCACCTTATACCGATCTGCGAAGAACTTGCATAGTTTCGTCAAACGTCGATCGTTCCGAGTGGTAGGCCATCCGGCCGTCGATGGTGATTCATGGCCTCACAGATATAGCCAACTATAACTCCGCTTCTATTCGTCGTATGCAAATCTGCGACATAGCAATTTGTAGCTTAAAGCACGACACATCGACCCACCTTATACCGATCTGCGACGAACTTGCATAGTTTCGCCAAACGTCGATCGTTCCGAGTGGTAGGCAATCCTGTCGTCAATGGTGATTAATGGCCTCACAGATATAAACAACAATAACTCCGCTTTTATTCGTCGTATGCAAATCTGCGACATAGCAATTTGTGGCCTAAAACACGGCCCAACGACCCACGTTATACCGATCTGCGACGAACTTGCATAGTTTCGTCAAACGTCGATCGTTCCGAGTGGTAGGCAATCCGGTCGTCAATGGTGATTTTTGGCCTGACAGATATAAACAACTATAACTTCGCTTCTACTCGTCGTATGCAAATCTGCGACATAGCAATTTGTAGCTTGCAACACGGCCCAACGACCCACCTTATACCGACCTGCGACGAACTTGCATAGTTTCGTCAACCGTCGATCGTTCCGAGTGGTAGGCAATCCGGCCGTCGATGGTGATTCATGGCCTCACAGATATAGCCAACTATAACTCCGCTTCTATTCGTCGTATGCAAATCTGCGACATAGCAATTTGTAGCTTAAAGCACGACACATCGACCCACCTTATACCGATCTGCGACGAACGTGCATAGTTTCGCCAAACGTCGATCGTTCCGAGTGGTAGGCAATCCTGTCGTCAATGGTGATTAATGGCCACACAGATATAAACAACTATAACTCCGCTTCTATTCGTCGTATGCGAAACTGCGACATAGCAATTTGTAGCTTAAAACTCGGCCCAACGACCCACCTTATACCGATCTGCGAAGAACTTGCATAGTTTCGTCAAACGTCGATCGTTCCGAGTGGTAGGCAATCCGATCGTCAATGGTGATTTTTGGCCTCACAGATATAAACATCGATAACTCCGCTTCTATTCGTCGTATGCGAATCTGCCGCATAGCAACTTGTAGCTTAAAACACGGCCCAACGACCCACCTTATACCGATCTGCGACAAACTTGCATAGTTTCGTCAAACATCGATCGTTTCGAGTGGTAGGCAATCCGGCCGTCAATGGTGATTCATGGCCTGACAGATATAAACATCGATAACTCCGCTTCTATTCGTCGTATGCGAATCTGCGACATAGCAACTTGTAGCATAAACACGGCCCAACGACCCACCTTATACCGATCTGCGAAGAACTTGCATAGTTTCGTCAAACGTCGATCGTTCCGAGTGGTAGGCAGTCCGGCCGTCAATGGTGATTCATGGCCTCACCAGATATAAACAACAATAACTCCGCTTCTATTCGTCGTATGCGAATCTGCGACATAGCAACTCGTAACTTGAAACACGGCCCAACGATCCACCTTATACCGATCTGCGACGAACTTGCATAGTTTCGTCAAACATCGATCGTTTCGAGTGGTATGCAATCCGGCCGTCAATGGTGATTTTTGGCCCGACAGATATAAACAACTATAACTCCGCTTCTATTCGTCGTATGCAAATCTGCGACATAGCAATTTGTAGCTTAAGACACGGCACATCGACCCACCTTATACTGATCTGCGAAGAACTTGCATAGTTTCGGCAAACGTCGATCGTTCCGAGTGGAAGGCAATCCGGCCGTCAATGGTGATTCATGGCCTGACAGATATAAACTACTATAACTCCGCTTCTATTCGTCGTACGCAAATCTGCGACATAGCAATTTGTAGCCTAAAACACGACACATCGAGCCACCTTACACCGATCTGCGACGAACTTGCATAGTTTCGTCAAACGTCGATCGTTCCGAGTGATAGGCAATCCGGTCGTCAATGGTGATCAATGGCCTCACAGATATAAACATCGATAACTCTGCTTCTATTCGTCGTATGCGAATCTGCGACATAGCAACTTGTAGCTTAAAACACGGCCCAACGACCCACCTTACACCGATCTGCGACGAACTTGCATAGTTTCGTCAAACGTCGATCGTTTCGAGTGGTAGGCAATCCGGCCGTCAATGGTGATTCACGGCCTCACAGATATAGACAACTATAACTCCGCTTCTATTTGTCGTACGCAAATCTGCGACATAGCAATTTGTAGCCTAAAACACGACACATCGAGCCACCTTATACCGATCTGCGACGAACTTGCATAGTTTCGTCAAACGTCGATCGTTCCGATTGGTAGGCAATCCTGTCGTCAATGGTGATTAATGGCCTCACAGATATAAACATCGATAACTCTGCTTCTATTCGTCGTATGCGAATCTGCGACAAAGCAGCTTGTAGCTTACAACACGGCCCAACGACCCACCTTATACCGCTCTGCGAAGAACATGCATAGTTTCGTCAAACGTCCATCGTTCCGAGTGGTAGGCAATCCTGCCGTCAATGGTGATTCATGGCCTGACAGATATAAACAACTATAACTACGCTTCTATTCGTTGTACGCAAATCTGCGACATTGCAATTTGTAGCCTAAAACACGACACATCGAGCCACCTTATACCGATCTGCGACGAACTTTCATAGTTTCGTCAAACGTCGATCGTTCCGAGTGGTAGGCAATCCTGTCGTCAATGGTGATTTTTGGCCTCACAGATATAAACATCGATAACTCCGCTTCTATTCGTCGTATGCGAATCTGCGGCATAGCAACTTGTAGCATAAACACGGCCCAACGACCCACTCTATACCGATCTGCGAAGAACTAGCATAGTTTCGTCAAACGTCGATCGTTCCGAGTGGTAGGCAGTCCGGCCGTCAATGGTGATTCATGGCCTCACCAGATATAAACAACAATAACTCCGCTTCTATTCGTCGTATGCAAATCTGCGACATAGCAATTTGTAGCATAAGACACGGCACATCGACCCACCATATACCGATCTGCAGCGAACTTGCATAGTTTCGTAAATCGTCGATCGTTCCGCGTGGTAGGCAATTCGGCCGTCAATGGTGATTCATAGCCTCACAGATATAAACACCTAAAACTTGGCTTCTATTCGTCGTATGCGAATCTGCGACATAGCAATTTGTAGCTTAAAACACGACACATCGAGCCACCTTTTACCGATCTGCGACGAACTTGCATAGTTTCGTCAAACGTCGATCGTTCCGAGTGGTAGGCAATCCTGTCGTCCATGGTGATTTTTGGCCTGCCAGATATAAACAACTATAACTCCGCTTCTACTCGTCGTATGCAAATCTGCGACATAGCAATTTGTAGCTTAAAACACGGCCCAACGACCCACCTTATACCGATCTGCGAAGAACTTGCATAGTTTCGTCAAACGTCGATCGTTCCGAGTGGTAGGCAATTCGGCCGTCAATGGTGATTCATGGCCTCACAGATATAAACAACAATAACTCCGCTTTTATTCGTCGTATGCAAATCTGCGACATAGCAATTTGTAGCTTAAAGCACGACACATCGACCCACCTTATACCGATCTGCGACGAACGTGCATAGTTTCGCCAAACGTCGATCGTTCCGAGTGGTAGGCAATCCTGTCGTCAATGGTGATTAATGGCCACACAGATATAAACAACTATAACTCCGCTTCTATTCGTCGTATGCGAAACTGCGACATAGCAATTTGTAGCTTAAAACTCGGCCCAACGACCCACCTTATACCGATCTGCGAAGAACTTGCATAGTTTCGTCAAACGTCGATCGTTCCGAGTGGTAGGCCATCCGGCCGTCGATGGTGATTCATGGCCTCACAGATATAGCCAACTATAACTCCGCTTCTATTCGTCGTATGCAAATCTGCGACATAGCAATTTGTAGCTTAAAGCACGACACATCGACCCACCTTATACCGATCTGCGACGAACTTGCATAGTTTCGCCAAACGTCGATCGTTCCGAGTGGTAGGCAATCCTGTCGTCAATGGTGATTAATGGCCTCACAGATATAAACAACTATAACTCCGCTTCTATTCGTCGTATGCGAAACTGCGACATAGCAATTTGTAGCTTAAAACACGGCCCAACGAGCCACCTTATACCGATCTACGAAGAACTTGCATAGTTTCGTCAAACGTCGATTGTTCCGAGTGGTAGGCAATCCGGCCGTCAATGGTGATTCATGGCCTCACAGATATAAACAACTATAACTCCGCTTCTACTCGTCGTATGCAAATCTGCGACATAGCAATTTGTAGCTTAAAACACGGCCCAACGACCCGCCTTTTACCGATCTGCGACGAACTTGCATAGTTTCGTCAAACGTCGATCGTTCCGAGTGGTAGGCAATCCTGTCGTCAATGGTGATTCATGGCCTGGCACATATAAACAACTATAACTCCGCTTCTATTCGTCGTATGCGAATCTGCGACAGAGCAATTTGTAGCTAAAAACACGGCCCAACGACCCACCTTATACCGATCTGCGACGAACTTGCATAGTTTCGTCAAACATCGGTCGTTTCGAGTGGAAAGCAATCCGGTCGTCAATGGTGATTAATGGCCTCACAGATATAAACAACTATAACTCCGCTTCTATTCGTCGTATGCGAATCTGCGACATAGCAACTTGTAGCTTAAAACACGGCCCAACGACACACTTTATACCGATCTGCGACGAACTTGCATAGTTTCGTCAAACGTCGATCGTTCCGAGAGGTAGGCAATCCGGCCGTCGATGGTGATTCATGGCCTCACAGATATAGCCAACTATAACTCCGCTACTATTCGTCGTATGCAAATCTGCGACATAGCAATTTGTAGCTTAATGCACGACACATCGACCCACCGTATACCGATCTGCAGCGAACTTGCATAGTTTCGTCAAACATCGATCGTTTCGAGTGGTAGGCAATCCGGCCGACAATGGTGATTCATGGCCTGACAGATACAAACAACTATAACTCCGCTTCTATTCGTCGTACGCAAATCTGCGACATAGCAATTTGTAGCCTAAAACACGACACATCGAGCCACCTTATACCGATCTGCGACGAACTTGCATAGTTTCGTCAAACATCGGTCTTTTCCAGTGGAAAGCAATCCGGTCGTCAATGGTGATTCATGGCCTGACATATATAAACAACTATAACTCCGCTTCTATTCGTCGTATGCGAATCTGCGACATAGCAATTTGTAGCTTAAAACACGACACATCGACCCACCTTATACCGATCTGCGACGAACTTGCATAGTTTCGTCAAACATCGATCGTTCCGAGTGGTAGGCAATCCGGTCGACAATGGTGATTCATGGCCCGACAGATATAAACAACTATAACTCCGCTTCTATTCGTCGTATGCAAATCTGCGACATAGCAATTTGTAGCTTAAAGCACGACACATCGACCCACCTTATACCGATCTGCGACGAACTTGCATAGTTTCGTCAAACTTCGATCGTTCCGAGTGGTAGGCAATCCTGTCGTCAATGGTGATTAATGGCCTCACAGATATAAACATCGATAACTCCGCTTCTATTCGTCGTATGCGAATCTGCGACATAGCAACTTGTAGCCTAAAACACGGCCCAACGACCCACTTTATACCGATCTGCGACGAACTTGCATAGTTTCGTCAAACGTCGATCGTTCCGAGTGGTAGGCAATCCGGCCGTCGATGGTGATTCATGGCCTCACAGATATAGCCAACTATAACTCCGCTTCTATTCGTCGTATGCAAATCTGCGACATAGCAATTTGTAGCTTAAAGCACGACACATCGACCCACCTTATACCGATCTGCGATGAACTTGCATAGTTTCGCCAAACGTCGATCGTTCCGAGTGGTAGGCAATCCTGTCGTCAATGGTGATTAATGGCCTCACAGATATAAACAACTATAACTCCGCTTCTATTCGTCGTATGCGAAACTGCGACATAGCAATTTGTAGCTTAAAACACAGCCCAACGACCCACCTTATACCGATCTGCGAAGAACTTGCATAGTTTCGTCAAACGTCGATTGTTCCGAGTGGTAGGCAATCCGGCCGTCAATGGTGATTCATGGCCTCACAGATATAAACAACAGTAACTCCGCTTTTATTCGTCGTATGCAAATCTGCGACACAGCAATTTGTGGCCTAAAACACGGCCCAACGACCCACCTTATACCGATCTGCGACGAACTTGCATAGTTTCGTCAAACGTCGACCGTTCCGAGTGGTAGGCAATCCGGTCGTCAATGGTGATTAATGGCCTCACAGATATAAACATGGATAACTCCGCTTGTATTCGTCGTATGCGAATCTGCGACATAGCAACTTGTAGCTTAAAACACGGCCCAACGACCCACCTTATACCGATCTGCGACGAAATTGCATAGTTTCGTCAAACGTCGATCGTTTCGAGTGGTAGGCAATCCGGTCTTCAATGGTGATTCATGGCCTGACAGATACAAATACCTATAACTCCGCTTCTATTCGTCGTACGCAAATCTGCGACATAGCAATTTGTGGCCTAAAACACGGCCCAACGACCCACCTTATACCGATCTGCGACGAACTTGCATAGTTTAGTCAAACGTCGATCGTTCCGAGCGGTAGGCAATCCTGTCGTCAATGGTGATTAATGGCCTCACAGATATAAACAACTATAACTCCGCTTCTATTCGTCGTATGCGAAACTACGACATAGCAAATTGTAGCTAAAAACACGGCCCAACGACCCACCTTATACCGATCTGCGACGAACTTGCATAGTTTCGTCAAACATCGGTCGTTTCGAGTGGAAAGCAATCCGGTCGTCAATGGTGATTCATGGCCTGACAGATACAAACAACTATAACTCCGCTTCTACTCGTCGTACGCAAATCTGCGACATAGCAATTTGTAGCCTAAAACACGACACATCGAGCCACCTTATACCGATCTGCGACGAACTTGCATAGTTTCGTCAAACATCGGTATTTTCCAGTGGAAAGCAATCCGGTCGTCAATGGTGATTCATGCCCTGACATATATAAACAACTATAACTCCGCTTCTATTCGTCGTATGCGAATCTGCGACATAGCAATTTGTAGCTTAAAACACGACACATCGACCCACCTTATACCGATCTGCGACGAACTTGCATAGTTTCGTCAAACGTCGATCGTTCCGAGTGGTAGGCAATCCTGTCGTCAATGGTGATTAATGGCCTCACAGATATAAACATCGATAACTCCGCTTCTATTCGTCGTATGCGAATCTGCGACATAGCAACTTGTTGCTTAAAACACGGCCCAACGACACACCTTATACCGATCTGCGACGAACTTGCATAGTTTCGTCAAACGTCGATCGTTCCGAGTGGTAGGCAATCCTGTCGTCAATGGTGATTAATGGCCTCACAGACATAAACAACTATAACTCCGCTTCTATTCGTCGTATGCAAATCTGCGACATAGCAATTTGTAGCGTAAAACACGGCACATCGACCCACCTTATACCGATCTTCGAAGAACTTACATAGTTTCGTCAAACGTCGATCGTTCCGAGTGGTAGGCAATCCGGCCGTCAATGGTGATTCATGGCCTCACAGATATAAACAACAATAACTCCGCTTATATTCGTCGTATGCAAATCTGCGACATAGCAATTTGTGGCCTAAAACACGGCCCAACGACCCACCTTATACCGATCTGCGACGAACTTGCATATTTTCGTCAAACGTCGATCATTCCGCGTTGTAGGCAATCCTGTCGTCAATGGTGATTAATGGCCTCACAGATATAAACAACTATAACTCCGCTTCTATTCGTCGTATGCGAAACTGCGACATAGCAGTTTGTAGCTTAAAACACGGCCCAACGACCCACCTTATACCCATCTGCGACGAACTTGCATAGTTTCGTCAATCGTCGATCGTTCCGCGTGGTAGGCAATTCGGCCGTCAATGGTGATTCATAGCCTCACAGATATAAACACCTAAAACTTGGCTTCTATTTGTCGTATGCGAATCTGCGACATAGCAATTTGTAGGTTAAAACACGGCCCAACGACCCACCTTATACCGATCTGCGAAGAACTTGCATAGTTTCGTCAAACGTCGATCGTCCCGAGTGGTAGGCAATCCGGCCGTCAATGGTGATTCATGGCCTCACAGATATAAACAACAATAACTCCGCTTCTATTCGTCGTATGCAAATCTGCGACATAGCAATTTGTGGCCTAAAACACGGCCCAACGACCCACCTTATACCGATCTGCGACGAACTTACATAGTTTCGTCAAACGTCGATCGTTCCGAGTGGTAGGCAATCCGGTCGTCAATGATGATTAATGGCCTCACAGATATAAACATGGATAACTCCGCTTGTATTCGTCGTATGCGAATCTGCGACATAGCAGCTTGTAGCTTAAAACACGGCCCAACGACCCACCTTATACCGATCTGCGACGAAATTGCATAGTTTCGTCAAACGTCGATCGTTTCGAGTGGTAGGCAATCCGGTCTTCAATGGTGATTCATGGCCTGACAGATACAAATACCTATAACTCCGCTTCTATTCGTCGTACGCAAATCTGCGACATAGCAATTTGTGGCCTAAAACACGGCCCAACGACCCACCTTATACCGATCTGCGACGAACTTGCATAGTTTAGTCAAACGTCGATCGTTCCGAGTGGTAGGCAATCCTGTCGTCAATGGTGATTACTGGCCTCACAGATATAAACATCGATAACTCCGCTTCTATTCGTCGTATGCGAATCTGCGACATAGCAACTTGTTGCTTAAAACACGGCCCAACGACACACCTTATACCGATCTGCGACGAACTTGCATAGTTTGGCCAAACGTCGATCGTTCCGAGTGGTAGGCTATCCTGTCGTCAATGGTGATTAATGGCCTCACAGATATAAACAACTATAACTCCGCTTCTATTCGTCGTATGCGAAACTGCGACATAGCAATTTGTAGCTTAAAACACGGCCCAACGACCCACCTTATACCGATCTACGAAGAACTTGCATAGTTTCGTCAAACGTCGATTGTTCCGAGTGGTAGGCAATCCGGCCGTCAATGGTGATTCATGGCCTCACAGATATAAACAACTATAACTCCGCTTCTACTCGTCGTATGCAAATCTGCGACATAGCAATTTGTAGCTTAAAACACGGCCCAACGACCCGCCTTTTACCGATCTGCGACGAACTTGCATAGTTTCGTCAAACGTCGATCGTTCCGAGTGGTAGGCAATCCTGTCATCAATGGTGATTCATGGCCTGGCACATATAAACAACTATAACTCCGCTTCTATTCGTCGTATGCGAATCTGCGACATAGCAATTTGTAGCTAAAAACACGGCCCAACGACCCACCTTATACCGATCTGCGACGAACTTGCATAGTTTCGTCAAACATCGGTCGTTTCGAGTGGAAAGCAATCCGGTCGTCAATGGTGATTAATGGCCTCACAGATATAAACAACTATAACTCCGCTTCTATTCGTCGTATGCGAATCTGCGACATAGCAACTTGTAGCTTAAAACACGGCCCAACGACACACTTTATACCGATCTGCGACGAACTTGCATAGTTTCGTCAAACGTCGATCGTTCCGAGAGGTAGGCAATCCGGCCGTCGATGGTGATTCATGGCCTCACAGATATAGCCAACTATAACTCCGCTACTATTCGTCGTATGCAAATCTGCGACATAGCAATTTGTAGCTTAATGCACGACACATCGACCCACCGTATACCGATCTGCAGCGAACTTGCATAGTTTCGTCAAACATCGATCGTTTCGAGTGGTAGGCAATCCGGCCGACAATGGTGATTCATGGCCTGACAGATACAAACAACTATAACTCCGCTTCTATTCGTCGTACGCAAATCTGCGACATAGCAATTTGTAGCCTAAAACACGACACATCGAGCCACCTTATACCGATCTGCGACGAACTTGCATAGTTTCGTCAAACATCGATCGTTCCGAGTGGTAGGCAATCCGGTCGTCAATGGTGATTCATGGCCCGACAGATATAAACAACTATAACTCCGCTTCTATTCGTCGTATGCAAATCTGCGACATAGCAATTTGTAGCTTAAAGCACGACACATCGACCCACCTTATACCGATCTGCGACGAACTTGCATAGTTTCGTCAAACTTCGATCGTTCCGAGTGGTAGGCAATCCTGTCGTCAATGGTGATTAATGGCCTCACAGATATAAACATCGATAACTCCGCTTCTATTCGTCGTATGCGAATCTGCGACGTAGCAACTTGTAGCCTAAAACACGGCCCAACGACCCACTTTATACCGATCTGCGACGAACTTGCATAGTTTCGTCAAACGTCGATCGTTCCGAGTGGTAGGCAATCCGGCCGTCGATGGTGATTCATGGCCTCACAGATATAGCCAGCTATAACTCCGCTTCTATTCGTCGTATGCAAATCTGCGACATTGCAATTTGTAGCTTAAAGCACGACACATCGACCCACCTTATACCGATCTGCGACGAACTTGCATAGTTTCGCCAAACGTCGATCGTTCCGAGTGGTAGGCAATCCTGTCGTCAATGGTGATTAATGGCCTCACAGATATAAACAACTATAACTCCGCTTCTATTCGTCGTATGCGAAACTGCGACATAGCAATTTGTAGCTTAAAACACAGCCCAACGACCCACCTTATACCGATCTGCGAAGAACTTGCATAGTTTCGTCAAACGTCGATTGTTCCGAGTGGTAGGCAATCCGGCCGTCAATGGTGATTCATGGCCTCACAGATATAAACAACAGTAACTCCGCTTTTATTCGTCGTATGCAAATCTGCGACATAGCAATTTGTGGCCTAAAACACGGCCCAACGACCCACCTTATACCGATCTGCGACGAACTTGCATAGTTTCGTCAAACGTCGATCGTTCCGAGTGGTAGGCAATCCGGTCGTCAATGGTGATTAATGGCCTCACAGATATAAACATGGATAACTCCGCTTGTATTCGTCGTATGCGAATCTGCGACATAGCAACTTGTAGCTTAAAACACGGCCCAACGACCCACCTTATACCGATCTGCGACGAACTTGCATAGTTTCGTCAAACATCGGTCGTTTCGAGTGGAAAGCAATCCGGTCGTCAATGGTGATTCATGGCCTGACAGATACAAACAACTATAACTCCGCTTCTATTCGTCGTACGCAAATCTGCGACATAGCAATTTGTAGCCTAAAACACGACACATCGAGCCACCTTATACCGATCTGCGACGAACTTGCATAGTTTCGTCAAACATCGGTATTTTCCAGTGGAAAGCAATCCGGTCGTCAATGGTGATTCATGGCCTGACATATATAAACAACTATAACTCCGCTTCTATTCGTCGTATGCGAATCTGCGACATAGCAATTTGTAGCTTAAAACACGACACATCGACCCACCTTATACCGATCTGCGACGAACTTGCATAGTTTCGTCAAACGTCGATCGTTCCGAGTGGTAGGCAATCCTGTCGTCAATGGTGATTAATGGCCTCACAGATATAAACATCGATAACTCCGCTTCTATTCGTCGTATGCGAATCTGCGACATAGCAACTTGTTGCTTAAAACACGGCCCAACGACACACCTTATACCGATCTGCGACGAACTTGCATAGTTTCGTCAAACGTCGATCGTTCCGAGTGGTAGGCAATCCTGTCGTCAATGGTGATTAATGGCCTCACAG
This sequence comes from Anoplius nigerrimus, assembly GCA_914767735.1. NCBI lineage: Eukaryota > Metazoa > Arthropoda > Insecta > Hymenoptera > Pompilidae > Anoplius > Anoplius nigerrimus. The sequence continues at coordinate 345,550 of CAJZBX010000099.1, read as the reverse complement.
ACATAAACAACTATAACTCCGCTTCTATTCGTCGTATGCAAATCTGCGACATAGCAATTTGTAGCGTAAAACACGGCACATCGACCCACCTTATACCGATCTTCGAAGAACTTACATAGTTTCGTCAAACGTCGATCGTTCCGAGTGGTAGGCAATCCGGCCGTCAATGGTGATTCATGGCCTCACAGATATAAACAACAATAACTCCGCTTATATTCGTCGTATGCAAATCTGCGACATAGCAATTTGTGGCCTAAAAGACGGCCCAACGACCCACCTTATACCGATCTGCGACGAACTTGCATATTTTCGTCAAACGTCGATCGTTCCGCGTTGTAGGCAATCCTGTCGTCAATGGTGATTAATGGCCTCACAGATATAAACAACTATAACTCCGCTTCTATTCGTCGTATGCGAAACTGCGACATAGCAGTTTGTAGCTTAAAACACGGCCCAACGACCCACCTTATACCCATCTGCGACGAACTTGCATAGTTTCGTCAATCGTCGATCGTTCCGCGTGGTAGGCAATTCGGCCGTCAATGGTGATTCATAGCCTCACAGATATAAACACCTAAAACTTGGCTTCTATTTGTCGTATGCGAATCTGCGACATAGCAATTTGTAGGTTAAAACACGGCCCAACGACCCACCTTATACCGATCTGCGAAGAACTTGCATAGTTTCGTCAAACGTCGATCGTCCCGAGTGGTAGGCAATCCGGCCGTCAATGGTGATTCATGGCCTCACAGATATAAACAACAATAACTCCGCTTCTATTCGTCGTATGCAAATCTGCGACATAGCAATTTGTGGCCTAAAACACGGCCCAACGACCCACCTTATACCGATCTGCGACGAACTTACATAGTTTCGTCAAACGTCGATCGTTCCGAGTGGTAGGCAATCCGGTCGTCAATGATGATTAATGGCCTCACAGATATAAACATGGATAACTCCGCTTGTATTCGTCGTATGCGAATCTGCGACATAGCAGCTTGTAGCTTAAAACACGGCCCAACGACCCACCTTATACCGATCTGCGACGAAATTGCATAGTTTCGTCAAACGTCGATCGTTTCGAGTGGTAGGCAATGCGGTCTTCAATGGTGATTCATGGCCTGACAGATACAAATACCTATAACTCCGCTTCTATTCGTCGTACGCAAATCTGCGACATAGCAATTTGTGGCCTAAAACACGGCCCAACGACCCACCTTATACCGATCTGCGACGAACTTGCATAGTTTAGTCAAACGTCGATCGTTCCGAGTGGTAGGCAATCCTGTCGTCAATGGTGATTAATGGCCTCACAGATATAAACATCGATAACTCCGCTTCTATTCGTCGTATGCGAATCTGCGACATAGCAACTTGTTGCATAAAACACGGCTCAACGACCCACCTTATACCGATCTGCGAAGAACTTGCATAGTTTCGTCAAACGTCGATCGTTCCGAGTGGTAGGCAATCCTGTCGTCAATGGTGATTAATGGCTTCACAGATATAAACATCGATAACTCCGCTTCTATTCGTCGTATGCGAATCTGCGACATAGCAACTTGTAGCTTAAAACACGGCCCAACGACACACTTTATACCGATCTGCGACGAACTTGCATAGTTTCGTCAAACGTCGATCGTTCCGAGTGGTAGGCAATCCGGTCGTCAATGGTGATTAATGGCCTCACAGATATAAACATGGATAACTCCGCTTGTATTCGTCGTATGTGAATCTGCGACATAGCAACTTGTAGCTTAAAACACGGCCCAACGACCCACCTTATACCGATCTGCGACGAAATTGCATAGTTTCGTCAAACGTCGATCGTTTCGAGTGGTAGGCAATCCGGTCTTCAATGGTGATTCATGGCCTGACAGATACAAATACCTATAACTCCGCTTCTATTCGTCGTACGCAAATCTGCGACATAGCAATTTGTGGTCTAAAACACGGCCCAACGTCCCACCTTATACCGATCTGCGACGAACTTGCATAGTTTCGTCAAACGTCGATCGTCCCGAGTGGTAGGCAATCCGGCCGTCAATGGTGATTCATGGCCTCACAGATATAAACAACAATAACTCCGCTTCTATTCGTCGTATGCAAATCTGCGACATAGCAATTTGTGGCCTAAAACACGGCCCAACGACCCACCTTATACCGATCTGCGACGAACTTGCATAGTTTCGTCAATCGTCGATCGTTCCGCGTGGTAGGCAATTCGGCCGTCAATGGTGATTCATAGCCTCACAGATATAAACACCTAAAACTTGGCTTCTATTTGTCGTATGCGAATCTGCGACACAGCAATTTGTAGGTTAAAACACGGCCCAACGACCCACCTTATACCGATCTGCGAAGAACTTGCATAGTTTCGTCAAACGTCGATCGTCCCGAGTGGTAGGCAATCCGGCCGTCAATGGTGATTCATGGCCTCACAGATATAAACAACAATAACTCCGCTTCTATTCGTCGTATGCAAATCTGCGACATAGCAATTTGTGGCCTAAAACACGGCCCAACGACCCACCTTATACCGATCTGCGACGAACTTACATAGTTTCGTCAAACGTCGATCGTTCCGAGTGGTAGGCAATCCGGTCGTCAATGATGATTAATGGCCTCACAGATATAAACATGGATAACTCCGCTTGTATTCGTCGTATGCGAATCTGCGACATAGCAGCTTGTAGCTTAAAACACGGCCCAACGACCCACATTATACCGATCTGCGACGAAATTGCATAGTTTCGTCAAACGTCGATCGTTTCGAGTGGTAGGCAATCCGGTCTTCAATGGTGATTCATGGCCTGACAGATACAAATACCTATAACTCCGCTTCTATTCGTCGTACGCAAATCTGCGACATAGCAATTTGTGGCCTAAAACACGGCCCAACGACCCACCTTATACCGATCTGCGACGAACTTGCATAGTTTAGTCAAACGTCGATCGTTCCGAGTGGTAGGCAATCCTGTCGTCAATGGTGATTAATGGCCTCACAGATATAAACATCGATAACTCCGCTTCTATTCGTCGTATGCGAATCTGCGACATAGCAACTTGTTGCTTAAAACACGGCCCAACGACACACCTTATACCGATCTGCGACGAACTTGCATAGTTTCGCCAAACGTCGATCGTTCCGAGTGGTAGGCTATCCTGTCGTCAATGGTGATTAATGGCCTCACAGATATAAACAACTATAACTCCGCTTCTATTCGTCGTATGCGAAACTGCGACATAGCAGTTTGTAGCTTAAAACACGGCCCAACGACCCACCTTATACCCATCTGCGACGAACTTGCATAGTTTCGTCAATCGTGGATCGTTCCGCGTGGTAGGCAATTCGGCTGTCAATGGTGATTCATAGCCTCACAGATATAAACACCAAAAACTTGGCTTCTATTCGTCGTATGCGAATCTGCGACATAGCAATTTGTAGCTTAAAACACGGCTCAACGACCCACCTTATACCGATCTGCGAAGAACTTGCATAGTTTCTGTTGAGAGTTGAGATACATTTCATTGTCACGCGGTATGTATCTTCGACCTTCGATACATGTTTTGTTTATATTGCGTCGTAGCGAGACGTAGCGCGCGAGACGCAGCGCGCTGTTCGCTCTCTTGTCTGTGGACCTTTGTAGTGTTAACATGGTTTTGTAGTCTGAATAAAGTGAATAAGTTTAAGACACAACTCGCTCATTATTTTAACTTGGTAGCAGAGCGTGGTTGTGCAAGGTGTAATTAAATAAAATAAAAAGGTTTCAAACGCATATGGCAGAAGTCTCGACACCGAGTACTAAACCAGAAATAAGATCCGAACACGAAGGAAAGTTCGAGATCAAAGGAGACGAAATGGATAGAAAGGAAATTACGATACCGGTGTTTGATGGAGAGGACTATAACATGTGGAAGAAAAGAGTTACGATGTATCTAAAGTTAAAAAAATGTGATAAAGTTATAACTAGAGAGAAGGTTACAACAGATAATGAGGACTGGGATAACCAAGATCTGAGAGCAATAAATCTGATTTATAGTGCCATATCGAATAAACAATTGGAATTTGTGTGTGAAGAAGAAACAGCGTACAAGATTATAAAAAAACTGGACAATATGTATATGAAGGAATCAACGGCGTTACAAATTGTGTGCAGGAACAGACTAGAAAAAATGAGACTAAATAATTATAGTGATACGGCGTTATTTTTCAGTGATTTTGAAAAATCTGTAAATGAGTTGAAAGGCGCGGGTGCAAAAATAAGTGAGAAAGAAAAATTAAATTACATGCTAAATACACTGCCGGAATCGCACAGTTACATAGGCGATTTAATTGACACACTCAAAGAAGAAGATCAGACGGCAGACTATGTCAAAAATAAAATAAAGCTGGCGGAGATGAAAAATAAAAATGAGCACGAGGGTGGAACGACGAATGCGTTTGTTGCTAATGCGAAGAAAGGATGCTGTTATGTTTGTGGTAAAACCGGGCATTTCGCTCGGGAATGCCGAAATGCCGATCGTGGAAGGATGCGGGGCCGAGGCGGCCAAACGGGACCCAGAGGTGCAACACGGGGTCGAGGCTGGAGCAGAGGCGGAAGAGGCAACTGGCGCGGTAACTTCCGTCAACAGCAGCAGGGAGCTGCTACCACACACGATCAGAGCTGCTCAGGTGCGAACGCGTGGATGGCAACAACACACGCTGCGCTGGATGAAAATCATAAGGATACGCTGGGTAGTGAAGTTCACTGGTTGCTGGACAGCGGGTGTACAGATCACGTGATCAATGACGAGAGATATTTTGAGAAGAGTATCGAATTAAAAGAACCGATAAATATTTTTCTAGGGGACAATAGGTCGGTAAAAGCTACAAAAGTTGGAAATGTAGTAAGTTATTTTGATGCGCGGGGTAAGCAAATGGAAGTAAACATGAGAAAGGTATTCTATGCAGAAAATATGGGTAAGAACTTAATTAGTTTTGGAAAAGTAACAGAAAGTAATACGATTATTGCAAAAGGAAACGTTGCAGAAATTATAAATAAAAATAACGATTTGATAGCTGTGGCATATAAAGAAAATAAGATGTACAAAGTGAAAAGTAAATTAAAAATTGAAGAAAATTTTATATACAGTGCTAAATGTAATAATGGTATGAGCTTAAAAGAAAAATGGCATAGAATACTGGGACATGTAAATTTTGGCTATTTAACTACATTAAGTAAACAACAACTGTTGACGGGAATCCCAAATGACTTAGAAACAGAGTTCATGAAATGCAAAACTTGCATTGAAAATAAAATGCATAAGTTACCGTTTAACAATAATAGAACAAAGGCCAAAGGAATATTAGAAATTATCCATACCGATGTCTGTGGTAGTTTTAAAACTGCTGGTTTGAACGGAGAAAAATATTTTGTGTCATTTATTGACGACTATAGTAAAATAGCCAGAGTGTACTGTATAAAATCTAAAGATCAGGTATTTCAGTGTTTAGTACAATTTATAAATGAAGCTGAAAATTTAACAGGAAAAAGGGTAAAAATACTGAGATGCGATAACGGTAAAGAATATTTAAATAATCGATTTTATAAATTTGCAAAAGAAAAAGGAATTAGCATAAATAATTGCCCACCATACGTACATGAACTGAATGGTACTGCTGAGAGGTTCAATAGAACAATAATGGACATGGCACGATGTTTATTAACAGAGGCAAATGTACATAAGAGATATTGGCCTGAAATAGTATGTGCAGCCACTAATTTAAAAAACCGCACGTTAGCAAACACAATTGAGAGGAAAACACCTTATGAAATATTTTTCAATAAGAGACCAAACGTTGAACATTTACGACTGTATGGGAGTAAAGTCTTTGTAAAGAAACCAGAACAAAAAAGATCTTCTAAATGGGAAAAAAAGGCAGATATGGGGATTTTATTAGGATATAGCGATGTTGGTTATAGAGTGCTTGTAAATAATAGAATAATAGTTGCTAGGCATGTTCATATTGTTGAACAGGATGTAAAGTGTATTGGTCTAGAGAGCTTTAATGGAAATGATTATGAAGATAATAATGTAAGCGATGCTAATAGTGAAAATGACTCAGATAATAGTGTTTTTGAGAGTGCAGAAGAAAACGAGGAGGTACAAAGCAGCACAGAAAAGAGCGTTGGTGAACATTTAGAATCAGAGGCCCCACGTAGATCTACGCGTGAGAGAAGAAGTCCAGTTAGGTATCCAAATATGTCTAACAATGTATGTGTAAATTATTGTAGAGTAGATACTCCACATACATTTGAGGAGGCGATGGAAAGTAAAGACTGTAAAAATTGGATGAAAGCTATGGATACAGAAGTTGCAAGTTTAAATGAAAATAACACTTGGAAATTAATTGATAATGAAAAAGGAAAAAAGGTCATAGACGTAAAATGGGTGTATACAAGAAAGAATGATAATACGTATAAAGCTAGGTTAGTAGTAAGGGGTTTTCAGCAGGCTAATGTAGTTGACGACATATACGCCCCTGTTGCAAAGACTCAGACATTAAAATTTTTGTTGTCTTTTTGTTGTCAGTTTGGTTTAATTATAGAACAAATGGATGTAGTGGCAGCATTTCTGAATGGTAAGATAAGCTCAGAAGTATATGTAAGTCAACCGGAAGGTTACAATGATGGAACAAATAAGGTATATAAACTGTTGAAAGCTTTGTATGGACTGCGAGAAAGCCCAAGGGCATGGTACAAGTGTTTCGATGAATACTTGGTAAGTCTAAAATTTGAAAGAAATAACGTTGATTCTTGTTTATATACTCAAGGAAAAGGAAATGACACTATATATTTATTATTATATGTAGATGATCTATTAATCTGTAGTAAAAATAAGGAAAAAATTCAAATAATAAAAAAGGAATTATCAGAGAAGTTTAAAATGAAAGATATGGGAGAAGTTAAAGAATATCTTGGCATAAATATAGAGTATGATTATAAAGGTTTTGAAATTAAATTATCCCAAACTAAGTATATAGAAACACTAGCTAATAAATATCAAGTGCAAAATAGTAAGTTGTACAATACCCCTATGGAAACCAACTTAAAACTTGAAAAGGCTGAAACTAGCGAACCAAATATTAAGTATAGGAACTTAATAGGTGCTCTATTATATATAAGCTCAAGTACTAGACCTGATATAAGTTATAGCGTAAGTTACCTTAGTCGATATCAAAATTGTTATAATGAGACGCATTGGAAATATGCTCTGCGAATATTAAAATACTTGTATTCAACAAAAGAGTTAGGTTTACATTATAAAAGAAGTGAAAATGGCGAAATTATAGATTGTTACGTAGACGCAGATTGGGCTGGTGATAGCGTAGACAGGAAGTCTACAACTGGATTCTTGATCCGTGTATTTGGAAATATGATTGAGTGGAAATCCAGAAAACAAAAGAGTGTAACAAAGGCCTCAACTTATGCAGAATATGTTGCCCTATCTGAAGCAGTCAGTGAAATAAAATTTGTAATAGAGTTAGTAAAAAGTTTCAATCTAAAATTAAACAATCCCGTAAAGATTTTTGAAGATAACAATGGAGCAATTAGTATTGCAAAGTATGGAAATTTTACAAAAAATTCAAAACATATTGAAATACATTATCATTATGTCCACGAAAATGTAAGGGAAAAATGTATTGAAGTGTGTAAAATTGATTCAAATGAAAATGTCGCTGATATATTTACAAAAGCGTTGTGCAAGGAAAAATTTGTAAAATTCAGGAAATTGTTGAATGTAAAGTGAATAAAATATGCGAAAGTTTAAGTGTACAATGTAAATGTAAGGAGGCGTGTTGAGAGTTGAGATACATTTCATTGTCACGCGGTATGTATCTTCGACCTTCGATACATGTTTTGTTTATATTGCGTCGTAGCGAGACGTAGCGCGCGAGACGCAGCGCGCTGTTCGCTCTCTTGTCTGTGGACCTTTGTAGTGTTAACATGGTTTTGTAGTCTGAATAAAGTGAATAAGTTTAAGACACAACTCGCTCATTATTTTAACAGTTTCGTCAAACGTCGATTGTTCCGAGTGGTAGGCAATCCTGTCGTCAATGGTGATTAATGGCTTCAGAGATATAAACATCGATAACTCCGCTTCTATTCGTCGTATGCGAATCTGCGACATAGCAACTTGTAGCTTAAAACACGGCCCAACGACACACTTTATACCGATCTGCGACGAACTTGCATAGTTTCGTCAAACGTCGATCGTTCCGAGTGGTAGGCAATCCGGTCGTCAATGGTGATTAATGGCCTCACAGATATAAACATGGATAACTCCGCTTGTATTCGTCGTATGCGAATCTGCGACATAGCAACTTGTAGCTTAAAACACGGCCCAACGACCCACCTTATACCGATCTGCGACGAAATTGCATAGTTTCGTCAAACGTCGATCGTTTCGAGTGGTAGGCAATCCGGTCTTCAATGGTGATTCATGGCCTGACAGATACAAATACCTATAACTCCGCTTCTATTCGTCGTACGCAAATCTGCGACATAGCAATTTGTGGCCTAAAACACGGCCCAACGACCCACCTTATACCGATCTGCGACGAACTTGCATAGTTTAGTCAAACGTCGATCGTTCCGAGTGGTAGGCAATCCTGTCGTCAATGGTGATTAATGGCCTCACAGATATAAACTATAACTCCGCTTCTATTCGTCGTATGCGAAACTACGACATAGCAAATTGTAGCTAAAAACACGGCCCAACGACCCACCTTATACCGATCTGCGACGAACTTGCATAGTTTCGTCAAACATCGGTCGTTTCGAGTGGAAAGCAATCCGGTCGTCAATGGTGATTAATGGCCTCACAGATATAAACAACTATAACTCCGCTTCTATTCGTCGTATGCGAAACTGCGACATAGCAGTTTGTAGCTTAAAACACGGCCCAACGACCCACCTTATACCCATCTGCGACGAACTTGCATAGTTTCGTCAATCGTCGATCGTTCCGCGTGGTAGGCAATTCGGCCGTCAATGGTGATTCATAGCCTCACAGATATAAAAACCTAAAACTTGGCTTCTATTCGTCGTATGCGAATCTGCGACATAGCAATTTGTAGCTTAAAACACGGCTCAACGACCCACCTTATACCGATCTGCGAAGAACTTGCATAGTTTCGTCAAACGTCGATCGTTCCGAGAGGTAGGCAATCCTGTCGTCAATGGTGATTAATGGCTTCACAGATATAAACATCGATAACTCCGCTTCTATTCGTCGTATGCGAATCTGCGACATAGCAACTTGTAGCTTAAAACACGGCCCAACGACACACTTTATACCGATCTGCGACGAACTTGCATAGTTTCGTCAAACGTCGATCGTTCCGAGTGGTAGGCAATCCGGCCGTCGATGGTGATTCATGACCTCACAGATATAGCCAACTATAACTCCGCTACTATTCGTCGTATGCAAACCTGCGACATAGCAATTTGTAGCTTAAAGCACGACACATCGACCCACCGTATACCGATCTGCAGCGAACTTGCATAGTTTCGTCAAACATCGATCGTTTCGAGTGGTAGGCAATCCGGCCGTCAATGGTGATTCATGGCCTGACAGATACAAACAACTATAACTCCGCTTCTATTCGTCGTACGCAAATCTGCGACATAGCAACTTGTAGCTTAAAACACGGCCCAACGACACACTTTATACCGATCTGCGACGAACTTGCATAGTTTCGTCAAACGTCGATCGTTCCGAGTGGTAGGCAATCCGGTCGTCAATGGTGATTAATGGCCTCACAGATATAAACATGGATAACTCCGCTTGTATTCGTCGTATGCGAATCTGCGACATAGCAACTTGTAGCTTAAAACACGGCCCAACGACCCACCTTATACCGATCTGCGACGAAATTGCATAGTTTCGTCAAACGTCGATCGTTTCGAGTGGTAGGCAATCCGGTCTTCAATGGTGATTCATGGCCTGACAGATACAAATACCTATAACTCCGCTTCTATTCGTCGTACGCAATTCTGCGACATAGCAATTTGTGGCCTAAAACACGGCCCAACGACCCACCTTATACCGATCTGCGACGAACTTGCATAGTTTAGTCAAACGTCGATCGTTCCGAGTGGTAGGCAATCCTGTCGTCAATGGTGATTAATGGCCTCACAGATATAAACAACTATAACTCCGCTTCTATTCGTCGTATGCGAAACCACGACATAGCAAATTGTAGCTTAAAGCACGACACATCGACCCACCGTATACCGATCTGCAGCGAACTTGCATAGTTTCGTCAAACATCGATCGTTTCGAGTGGTAGGCAATCCGGCCGTCAATGGTGATTCATGGCCTGACAGATACAAACAACTATAACTCCGCTTCTATTCGTCGTACGCAAATCTGCGACATAGCAATTTGTAGCGTAAAACACGGCACATCGACCCACCTTATACCGATCTTCGAAGAACTTACATAGTTTCGTCAAACGTCGATCGTTCCGAGTGGTAGGCAATCCGGCCGTCAATGGTGATTCATGGCCTCACAGATATAAACAACAATATCTCCGCTTATATTCGTCGTATGCAAATCTGCGACATAGCAATTTGTGGCCTAAAACACGGCCCAACGACCCACCTTATACCGATCTGCGACGAACTTGCATATTTTCGTCAAACGTCGATCGTTCCGCGTTGTAGGCAATCCTGTCGTCAATGGTGATTAATGGCCTCACAGATATAAACAACTATAACTCCGCTTCTATTCGTCGTATGCGAAACTGCGACATAGCAGTTTGTAGCTTAAAACACGGCCCAACGACCCACCTTATACCGATCTGCGACGAACTTGCATAGTTTCGTCAATCGTCGATCGTTCCGCGTGGTAGGCAATTCGGCCGTCAATGGTGATTCATAGCCTCACAGATATAAACACCTAAAACTTGGCTTCTATTTGTCGTATGCGAATCTGCGACATAGCAATTTGTAGGTTAAAACACGGCCCAACGACCCATCTTATACCGATCTGCGAAGAACTTGCATAGTTTCGTCAAACGTCGATCGTCCCGAGTGGTAGGCAATCCGGCCGTCAATGGTGATTCATGGCCTCACAGATATAAACAACAATAACTCCGCTTCTATTCGTCGTATGCAAATCTGCGACATAGCAATTTGTGGCCTAAAACACGGCCCAACGACCCACCTTATACCGATCTGCGACGAACTTACATAGTTTCGTCAAACGTCGATCGTTCCGAGTGGTAGGCAATCCGGTCGTCAATGATGATTAATGGCCTCACAGATATAAACATGGATAACTCCGCTTGTATTCGTCGTATGCGAATCTGCGACATAGCAGCTTGTAGCTTAAAACACGGCCCAACGACCCACCTTATACCGATCTGCGACGAAATTGCATAGTTTCGTCAAACGTCGATCGTTTCGAGTGGTAGGCAATCCGGTCTTCAATGGTGATTCATGGCCTGACAGATACAAATACCTATAACTCCGCTTCTATTCGTCGTACGCAAATCTGCGACATAGCAATTTGTGGCCTAAAACACGGCCCAACGACCCACCTTATACCGATCTGCGACGAACTTGCATAGTTTAGTCAAACGTCGATCGTTCCGAGTGGTAGGCAATCCTGTCGTCAATGGTGATTAATGGCCTCACAGATATAAACAACTATAACTCCGCTTCTATTCGTCGTATGCGAAACCACGACATAGCAAATTGTAGCTTAAAGCACGACACATCGACCCACCGTATACCGATCTGCAGCGAACTTGCATAGTTTCGTCAAACATCGATCGTTTCGAGTGGTAGGCAATCCGGCCGTCAATGGTGATTCATGGCCTGACAGATACAAACAACTATAACTCCGCTTCTATTCGTCGTACGCAAATCTGCGACATAGCAATTTGTAGCGTAAAACACGGCACATCGACCCACCTTATACCGATCTTCGAAGAACTTACATAGTTTCGTCAAACGTCGATCGTTCCGAGTGGTAGGCAATCCGGCCGTCAATGGTGATTCATGGCCTCACAGATATAAACAACAATATCTCCGCTTATATTCGTCGTATGCAAATCTGCGACATAGCAATTTGTGGCCTAAAACACGGCCCAACGACCCACCTTATACCGATCTGCGACGAACTTGCATATTTTCGTCAAACGTCGATCGTTCCGCGTTGTAGGCAATCCTGTCGTCAATGGTGATTAATGGCCTCACAGATATAAACAACTATAACTCCGCTTCTATTCGTCGTATGCGAAACTGCGACATAGCAGTTTGTAGCTTAAAACACGGCCCAACGACCCACCTTATACCGATCTGCGACGAACTTGCATAGTTTCGTCAATCGTCGATCGTTCCGCGTGGTAGGCAATTCGGCCGTCAATGGTGATTCATAGCCTCACAGATATAAACACCTAAAACTTGGCTTCTATTTGTCGTATGCGAATCTGCGACATAGCAATTTGTAGGTTAAAACACGGCCCAACGACCCACCTTATACCGATCTGCGAAGAACTTGCATAGTTTCGTCAAACGTCGATCGTCCCGAGTGGTAGGCAATCCGGCCGTCAATGGTGATTCATGGCCTCACAGATATAAACAACAATAACTCCGCTTCTATTCGTCGTATGCAAATCTGCGACATAGCAATTTGTGGCCTAAAACACGGCCCAACGACCCACCTTATACCGATCTGCGACGAACTTACATAGTTTCGTCAAACGTCGATCGTTCCGAGTGGTAGGCAATCCGGTCGTCAATGATGATTAATGGCCTCACAGATATAAACATGGATAACTCCGCTTGTATTCGTCGTATGCGAATCTGCGACATAGCAGCTTGTAGCTTAAAACACGGCCCAACGACCCACCTTATACCGATCTGCGACGAAATTGCATAGTTTCGTCAAACGTCGATCGTTTCGAGTGGTAGGCAATCCGGTCTTCAATGGTGATTCATGGCCTGACAGATACAAATACCTATAACTCCGCTTCTATTCGTCGTACGCAAATCTGCGACATAGCAATTTGTGGCCTAAAACACGGCCCAACGACCCACCTTATACCGATCTGCGACGAACTTGCATAGTTTAGTCAAACGTCGATCGTTCCGAGTGGTAGGCAATCCTGTCGTCAATGGTGATTAATGGCCTCACAGATATACACATCGATAACTCCGCTTCTATTCGTCGTATGCGAATCTGCGACATAGCAACTTGTTGCTTAAAACACGGCCCAACGACACACCTTATACCGATCTGCGACGAACTTGCATAGATTCGCCAAACGACGATCGTTCCGAGTGGTAGGCTATCCTGTCGTCAATGGTGATTAATGGCCACACAGATATAAACAACTATAACTCCGCTTCTATTCGTCGTATGCGAAACTGCGACATAGCAGTTTGTAGCTTAAAACACGGCCCAACGACCCACCTTATACCCATCTGCGACGAACTTGCATAGTTTCGTCAATCGTCGATCGTTCCGCGTGGTAGGCAATTCGGCCGTCAATGGTGATTCATAGCCTCACAGATATAAACACCAAAAACTTGGCTTCTATTCGTCGTATGCGAATCTGCGACATAGCAATTTGTAGCTTAAAACACGGCTCAACGACCCACCTTATACCGATCTGCGAAGAACTTGCATAGTTTCGTCAAACGTCGATCGTTCCGAGTGGTAGGCAATCCTGTCGTCAATGGTGATTAATGGCTTCACAGATATAAACATCGATAACTCCGCTTCTATTCGTCGTATGCGAATCTGCGACATAGCAACTTGTAGCTTAAAACACGGCCCAACGACACACTTTATACCGATCTGCGACGAACTTGCATAGTTTCGTCAAACGTCGATCGTTCCGAGTGGTAGGCAATCCGGTCGTCAATGGTGATTAATGGCCTCACAGATATAAACATGGATAACTCCGCTTGTATTCGTCGTATGCGAATCTGCGACATAGCAACTTGTAGCTTAAAACACGGCCCAACGACCCACCTTATACCGATCTGCGACGAACTTGCATAGTTTCGTCAAACATCGGTCGTTTCGAGTGGAAAGCAATCCTGTCGTCAATGGTGATTAATGGCCTCACAGACATAAACAACTATAACTCCGCTTCTATTCGTCGTATGCAAATCTGCGACATAGCAATTTGTAGCGTAAAACACGGCACATCGACCCACCTTATACCCATCTGCGACGAACTTGCATAGTTTCGTCAATCGTCGATCGTTCCGCGTGGTAGGCAATTCGGCCGTCAATGGTGATTCATAGCCTCACAGATATAAACACCAAAAACTTGGCTTCTATTCGTCGTATGCGAATCTGCGACATAGCAATTTGTAGCTTAAAACACGGCTCAACGACCCACCTTATACCGATCTGCGAAGAACTTGCATAGTTTCGTCAAACGACGATCGTTCCGAGTGGTAGGCTATCCTGTCGTCAATGGTGATTAATGGCCACACAGATATAAACAACTATAACTCCGCTTCTATTCGTCGTACGCAAATCTGCGACATAGCAATTTGTGGCCTAAAACACGGCCCAACGACCCACCTTATACCGATCTGCGACGAACTTGCATAGTTTAGTCAAACGTCGATCGTTCCGAGTGGTAGGCAATCCTGTCGTCAATGGTGATTAATGGCCTCACAGATATAAACAACTATAACTCCGCTTCTATTCGTCGTATGCGAAACTACGACATAGCAAATTGTAGCTAAAAACACGGCCCAACGACCCACCTTATACCGATCTGCGACGAACTTGCATAGTTTCGTCAAACATCGGTCGTTTCGAGTGGAAAGCAATCCTGTCGTCAATGGTGATTAATGGCCTCACAGACATAAACAACTATAACTCCGCTTCTATTCGTCGTATGCAAATCTGCGACATAGCAATTTGTAGCGTAAAACACGGCACATCGACCCACCTTATACCGATCTTCGAAGAACTTACATAGTTTCGTCAAACGTCGATCGTTCCGAGTGGTAGGCAATCCGGCCGTCAATGGTGATTCATGGCCTCACAGATATAAACAACAATATCTCCGCTTATATTCGTCGTATGCAAATCTGCGACATAGCAATTTGTGGCCTAAAACACGGCCCAACGACCCACCTTATACCGATCTGCGACGAACTTGCATATTTTCGTCAAACGTCGATCGTTCCGCGTTGTAGGCAATCCTGTCGTCAATGGTGATTAATGGCCTCACAGATATAAACAACTATAACTCCGCTTCTATTCGTCGTATGCGAAACTGCGACATAGCAGTTTGTAGCTTAAAACACGGCCCAACGACCCACCTTATACCCATCTGCGACGAACTTGCATAGTTTCGTCAATCGTCGATCGTTCCGCGTGGTAGGCAATTCGGCCGTCAATGGTGATTCATAGCCTCACAGATATAAACACCTAAAACTTGGCTTCTATTCGTCGTATGCGAATCTGCGACATAGCAATTTGTAGGTTAAAACACGGCCCAACGACCCACCTTATACCGATCTGCGAAGAACTTGCATAGTTTCGTCAAACGTCGATCGTTCCGAGTGGTAGGCAATCCGGCCGTCAATGGTGATTCATGGCCTCACAGATATAAACAACAATAACTCCGCTTCTATTCGTCGTATGCAAATCTGCGACATAGCAATTTGTGGCCTAAAACACGGCCCAACGACCCACCTTATACCGATCTGCGACGAACTTGCATAGTTTCGTCAAACGTCGATCGTTCCGAGTGGTAGGCAATCCGGCCGTCGATGGTGATTCATGGCCTCACAGATATAGCCAACTATAACTCCGCTTCTATTCGTCGTATGCAAATCTGCGACATAGCAATTTGTAGCTTAAAGGACGACACATCGACCCACCTTATACCGATCTGCGACGAACTTGCATAGTTTCGTCAAACATCGATCGTTTCGAGTGGTAGGCATTCCGGCTGTCAATGATGATTCATGACCTCCCAGATATAAACAACAATAACTCCGCTTCTATTCGTCGTATGCAAATCTGCGACATAGCAATTTGTAGCTTAAGGCACGACACATCGACCCACCTTAAACCGATCTGCGACGAACTTGCATAGTTTCGTCAAACATCGATCGTTTCGAATGGTAGGCATTCCGGCCGTCAATGATAATTCATGACCTCACAGATATAAACAACTATAACTCCGCTTCTATTCGTCGTATGCAAATCTGCGACATAGCAAATTTGTAGCCTAAAACACGACACATCGAGCCATCTTATACCGATCTGCGACGAACTTGCATAGTTTCGTCAAACATCGGTCGTTTCGAGTGGAAAGCAATCCGGTCGTCAATGGTGATTCATGGCCTGACACATATAAACAACTATAACTCCGCTTCTATTCGTCGTATGCGAATCTGCGACATAGCAATTTGTAGCTTAAAACACGACACATCGACCCACCTTATACCGATCTGCGAAGAACTTGCATAGTTTCGTCAAACGTAGATTGTTCCGAGTGGTAGGCAATCCGGCCGTCAATGGTGATTCATGGCCTGACAGATACAAACAACTATAACTCCGCTTCTATTCGTCGTATGCAAATCTGCGACATAGCAGTTTGTAGCTTAAAACACGACACATCGAGCCACCTTATACCGATCTGCGACGAACTTGCATAGTTTCGTCAAACGTCGATCGTTCCGAGTGGTAGGCAATCCGGCCGTCGATGGTGATTCATGGCCTCACAGATATAGCCAACTATAACTCCGCTTCTATTCGTCGTATGCGAAACTGCGACATAGCAATTTGTGGCCTAAAACACGGCCCAACGACCCACCTTATACCGATCTGCGACGAACTTGCATAGTTTCGCCAAACGCCGATCATTCCGAGTGGTAGGCAATCCTGTCGTCAATGGTGATTAATGGCCTCACAGATATAAACAACTATAACTCCGCTTCTATTCGTCGTATGCGAAACTACGACATAGCAAATTGTAGCTAAAAACACGGCCCAACGACCCACCTTATACCGATCTGCGACGAACTTGCATAGTTTCGTCAAACATCGGTCGTTTCGAGTGGAAAGCAATCCGGTCGTCAATGGTGATTAATGGCCTCACAGATATAAACAACTATAACTCCGCTTCCATTCGTCGTATGCAAATCTGCGACATAGCAATTTGTAGCTTAAGGCACGACACATCGACCCACCTTAAACCGATCTGCGACGAATTTGCATAGTTTCGTCAAACGTCGGTCGTTCCAAGTGGTAGGCAATCCGGCCGTCAATGGTGATTAATGGCCTCACAGATATAAACAACTATAACTCCGCTTCTATTCGTCGTATGCAAATCTGCGACATAGCAATTTGTAGCGTAAAACACGGCACATCGACCCACCTTATACCGATCTTCGAAGAACTTACATAGTTTCGTCAAACATCGATCGTTCCAAGTGGTAGGCAATCCGGTCGTCAATGGTGATTCATGGTCCGACAGATATAAACAACTATAACTCCGCTTCTATTCGTCGTATGCAAATCTGCGACATAGCAATTTGTAGCTTAAAGCACGACACATCGACCCACCTTATACCGATCTGCGACGAACTTGCATAGTTTCGCCAAACGTCGATCGTTCCGAGTGGTAGGCAATCCTATCGTCAATGGTGATTAATGGCCACACAGATATAAACAACTATAACTCCGCTTCTATTCGTCGTATGCGAAACTGCGACATAGCAATTTGTAGCTTAAAACACGGCCCAACGACCCACCTTATACCGATCTGCGAAGAACTTGCATAGTTTCGTCAAACGTCGATCGTTCCGAGTGGTAGGCAATCCGGCCGTCGATGGTGATTCATGGCCTCACAGATATAGCCAACTATATCTCCGCTTCTATTCGTCGTATGCAAATCTGCGACATAGCAATTTGTAGCTTAAAGCACGACACATCGACCCACCTTATACCGATCTGCGACGAACTTGCATAGTTTCGCCAAACGTCGATCGTTCCGAGTGGTAGGCAATCCGGTCGTCAATGGTGATTAATGGCCTCACAGATATAAACATCGATAACTCCGCATTTATTCGTCGTATGCGAATCTGCGACATAGCAACTTTAGCTGAAAACACGGCCCAACGACCCACTTTATACCGATCTGCGACGAACTTGCATAGTTTCGTCAATCGTCGATCGTTCCGAGTGGTAGGCAATCCGGCCGTCGATGGTGATTCATGGCCTCACAGATATAGCCAACTATAACCCCGCTTCTATTCGCCGTATGCAAATCTGCGAAATAGCAATTTGTAGCTTAAAGCACGACACATCGACCCACCTTATACTGATCTGCAGCGAACTTGTATAGTTTCGTCAATCGTCGATCGTTCCGCGTGGTAGGCAATTCGGCCGTCAATGGTGATTCATAGCCTCACAGATATAAACACCTAAATCTTGGCTTCTATTCTTCGTATGCGAATCTGCGACATAGCAATTGGTAGCTTAAAGCACGATACATCGACCCACCTTATACCGATCTGCGATGTACCTGCATAGTTTCGTCAAACATCGATCGTTTCGAGTGGTAGGCATTCCGGCCGTCAATGATGATTCATGACCTCACAGATATAAACAACTATAACTCCGCTTCTATTCGTCGTATGCGAATCTGCGACATAGCAGTTTGTAGCTTAAAACACGACACATCGAGCCACCTTATACCGATCTGCGACGAACTTGCATAGTTTCGTCAAACGTCGATCGTTCCGAGTGGTAGGCAATCCGGCCGTCGATGGTGATTCATGGCCTCACAGATATAGCCAACTATAACTCCGCTTCTATTCGTCGTATGCAAATCTGCGACATAGCAATTTGTAGCTTAAAGGACGACACATCGACCCACCTTATACCGATCTGCGACGAACTTGCATAGTTTCGTCAAACATCGATCGTTTCGAGTGGTAGGCATTCCGGCTGTCAATGATGATTCATGACCTCCCAGATATAAACAACAATAACTCCGCTTCTATTCGTCGTATGCAAATCTGCGACATAGCAATTTGTAGCTTAAGGCACGACACATCGACCCACCTTAAACCGATCTGCGACGAACTTGCATAGTTTCGTCAAACATCGATCGTTTCGAATGGTAGGCATTCCGGCCGTCAATGATAATTCATGACCTCACAGATATAAACAACTATAACTCCGCTTCTATTCGTCGTATGCAAATCTGCGACATAGCAAATTTGTAGCCTAAAACACGACACATCGAGCCATCTTATACCGATCTGCGACGAACTTGCATAGTTTCGTCAAACATCGGTCGTTTCGAGTGGAAAGCAATCCGGTCGTCAATGGTGATTCATGGCCTGACACATATAAACGACTATAACTCCGCTTCTATTCGTCGTATGCGAATCTGCGACATAGCAATTTGTAGCTTAAAACACGACACATCGACCCACCTTATACCGATCTGCGAAGAACTTGCATAGTTTCGTCAAACGTAGATTGTTCCGAGTGGTAGGCAATCCGGCCGTCAATGGTGATTCATGGCCTGACAGATACAAACAACTATAACTCCGCTTCTATTCGTCGTATGCAAATCTGCGACATAGCAGTTTGTAGCTTAAAACACGACACATCGAGCCACCTTATACCGATCTGCGACGAACTTGCATAGTTTCGTCAAACGTCGATCGTTCCGAGTGGTAGGCAATCCGGCCGTCGATGGTGATTCATGGCCTCACAGATATAGACAACTATAACTCCGCTTCTATTCGTCGTATGCGAAACTGCGACATAGCAATTTGTGGCCTAAAACACGGCCCAACGACCCACCTTATACCGATCTGCGACGAACTTGCATAGTTTCGCCAAACGTCGATCATTCCGAGTGGTAGGCAATCCTGTCGTCAATGGTGATTAATGGCCTCACAGATATAAACAACTATAACTCCGCTTCTATTCGTCGTATGCGAAACTACGACATAGCAAATTGTAGCTAAAAACACGGCCCAACGACCCACCTTATACCGATCTGCGACGAACTTGCATAGTTTCGTCAAACATCGGTCGTTTCGAGTGGAAAGCAATCCGGTCGTCAATGGTGATTAATGGCCTCACAGATATAAACAACTATAACTCCGCTTCCATTCGTCGTATGCAAATCTGCGACATAGCAATTTGTAGCTTAAGGCACGACACATCGACCCACCTTAAACCGATCTGCGACGAATTTGCATAGTTTCGTCAAACGTCGGTCGTTCCAAGTGGAAGGCAATCCGGCCGTCAATGGTGATTAATGGCCTCACAGATATAAACAACTATAACTCCGCTTCTATTCGTCGTATGCAAATCTGCGACATAGCAATTTGTAGCGTAAAACACGGCACATCGACCCACCTTATACCGATCTTCGAAGAACTTACATAGTTTCGTCAAACATCGATCGTTCCGAGTGGTAGGCAATCCGGTCGTCAATGGTGATTCATGGCCCGACAGATATAAACAACTATAACTCCGCTTCTATTCGTCGTATGCAAATCTGCGACATAGCAATTTGTAGCTTAAAGCACGACACATCGACCCACCTTATACCGATCTGCGACGAACTTGCATAGTTTCGTCAAACTTCGATCGTTCCGAGTGGTAGGCAATCCTGTCGTCAATGGTGATTAATGGCCTCACAGATATAAACATCGATAACTCCGCTTCTGTTCGTCGTATGCGAATCTGCGACATAGCAACTTGTAGCTTAAAACACGGCCCAACGACCCACTTTATACCGATCTGCGACGAACTTGCATAGTTTCGTCAAACGTTGATCGTTCCGAGTGGTAGGCAATCCGGCCGTCGATGGTGATTCATGGCCTCACAGATATAGCCAACTATAACTCCGCTTCTATTCGTTGTATGCAAATCTGCGACATAGCAATTTGTAGCTTAAAGCACGACACATCGACCCACCTTATACCGATCTGCGACGAACTTGCATAGTTTCGCCAAACGTCGATCGTTCCGAGTGGTAGGCAATCCTGTCGTCAATGGTGATTAATGGCCACACAGATATAAACAACTATAACTCCGTTTCTATTCGTCGTATGCGAAACTGCGACATAGCAATTTGTAGCTTAAAACACGGCCCAACGACCCACCTTATACCGATCGGCGAAGAACTTGCATAGTTTCGTCAAACGTCGATCGTTCCGAGTGGTAGGCAATCCGGCCGTCGATGGTGATTCATGGCCTCACAGATATAGCCAACTATAACTCCGCTTCTATTCGTCGTATGCAAATCTGCGACATAGCAATTCGTAGCTTAAAGCACGACACATCGACCCACCTTATACCGATCTGCGACGAACTTGCATAGTTTCGCCAAACGTCGATCGTTCCGAGTGGTAGGCAATCCTGTCGTCAATGGTGATTAATGGCCTCACAGATATAAACAACTATAACTCCGCTTCTATTCGTCGTATGCGAAACTGCGACATAGCAATTTGTAGCTTAAAACACGGCCCAACGACTCACCTTATACCGATCTGCGAAGAACTTGCATAGTTTCGTCAAACGTCGATTGTTCCGAGTGGTAGGCAATCCGGCCGTCAATGGTGATTCATGGCCTCACAGATATAAACAACAGTAACTCCGCTTTTATTCGTCGTATGCAAATCTGCGACATGGCAATTTGTGGCCTAAAACACGGCCCAACGACCCACCTTATACCGATCTGCGACGAACTTGCATAGTTTCGTCAAACGTCGATCGTTCCGAGTGGTAGGCAATCCTGTCGTCAATGGTGATTAATGGCCTCACAGATATAAACAACTATAACTCCGCTTCTATTCGTCGTATGCAAATCTGCGACATAGCAATTTGTAGCGTAAAACACGGCACATCGACCCACCTTATACCGATCTGCGAAGAAATTACATAGTTTCGTCAAACGTCGATCGTTCCGAGTGGTAGGCAATCCGGCCGTCAATGGTGATTCATGGCCTTACAGATATAAACAACAATGACTCCGCTTTTATTCGTCGTATGCAAATCTGCGACATAGCAATTTGTGGCCTAAAACACGGCACAACGACCCACCTTATACCGATCTGCGACGAACTTGCATAGTTTAGTCAAACGTCGATCGTTCCGTGTGGTAGGCAATCCGGTCGTCAATGGTGATTCATGGCCCGACAGATATAAACAACTATAACTCCGCTTCTATTCGTCGTATGCAAATCTGCGACATAGCAATTTGTAGCTTAAAGCACGACACATCGACCAACCTTATACCGATCTGCGACGAACTTGCATAGTTTCGTCAAACGTCGATCGTTCCGAGTGGTAGGCAATCCTGTCGTCAATGGTGATTAATGGCCTCACAGATATAAACATCGATAACTCCGCTTCTATTCGTCGTATGCGAATCTGCGACATAGCAACTTGTAGCTTAAAACACGGCCCAACGACCCACTTTATACCGATCTGCGACGAACTTGCATAGTTTCGTCAAACGTTGATCGTTCCGAGTGGTAGGCAATCCGGCCGTCAATGGTGATTAATGGCCACACAGATATAAACAACAGTAACTCCGCTTTTATTCGTCGTATGCAAATCTGCGACATAGCAATTTGTGGCCTAAAACACGGCCCAACGACCCACCTTATACCGATCTGCGACGAACTTGCATAGTTTCGTCAAACGTCGATCGTTCCGAGTGGTAGGCAATCCTGTCGTCAATGGTGATTAATGGCCTCACAGATATAAACAACTATAACTCCGCTTCTATTCGTCGTATGCAAATCTGCGACATAGCAATTTGTAGCGTAAAACACGGCACATCGACCCACCTTATACCGATCTGCGAAGAAATTACATAGTTTCGTCAAACGTCGATCGTTCCGAGTGGTAGGCAATCCGGCCGTCAATGGTGATTCATGGCCTTACAGATATAAACAACAATGACTCCGCTTTTATTCGTCGTATGCAAATCTGCGACATAGCAATTTGTGGCCTAAAACACGGCACAACGACCCACCTTATACCGATCTGCGACGAACTTGCATAGTTTAGTCAAACGTCGATCGTTCCGTGTGGTAGGCAATCCGGTCGTCAATGGTGATTCATGGCCCGACAGATATAAACAACTATAACTCCGCTTCTATTCGTCGTATGCAAATCTGCGACATAGCAATTTGTAGCTTAAAGCACGACACATCGACCAACCTTATACCGATCTGCGACGAACTTGCATAGTTTCGTCAAACGTCGATCGTTCCGAGTGGTAGGCAATCCTGTCGTCAATGGTGATTAATGGCCTCACAGATATAAACATCGATAACTCCGCTTCTATTCGTCGTATGCGAATCTGCGACATAGCAACTTGTAGCTTAAAACACGGCCCAACGACCCACTTTATACCGATCTGCGACGAACTTGCATAGTTTCGTCAAACGTTGATCGTTCCGAGTGGTAGGCAATCCGGCCGTCAATGGTGATTAATGGCCACACAGATATAAACAACTATAACTCCGCTTCTATTCGTCGTATGCGAAACTGCGACATAGCAATTTGTAGCTTAAAACACGGCACAATGACCCACCTTATACCGATCTGCGAAGAACTTGCATAGTTTCGTCAAACGTCGATTGTTCCGAGTGGTAGGCAATCCGGCCGTCAATGGTGATTCATGGCCTCACAGATATAAACAACAATAACTCCGCTTTTATTCGTCGTATGCAAAACTGCGACATAGCAACTTGTAGCTTAAAACACGGCCCAACGACCCACCTTATACCGATCTGCGACGAAATTGCATAGTTTCGTCAAACGTCGATCGTTTCGAGTGGTAGGCAATCCGGTCGTCAATGGTGATTCATGGCCTGACAGATACAAATAACTATAACTCCGCTTCTATTCGTCGTACGCAAATCTGCGACATAGCAATTTGTAGCTAAAAGCACGACACATCGACCCACCTTATACCGATCTCCGACGAACTTGCATAGTTTCGTCAAACATCGATCGTTTCGAGTGGTAGACATTCCGGCTGTCAATGATGATTCATGACCTCACAAATATAAACAACTATAACTCCGCTTCTATTCGTCGTATGCAAATCTGCGACATAGCAATTTGTAGCCTAAAACACGACACATCGAGCCACCTTATACCGATCTGCGACGAACATGCATAGTTTCGTCAAACATCGGTCGTTTCGAGTGGAAAGCAATCCGTTCGTCAATGGTAATTCATGGCCTGACATATATAAACAACTATAACTCCGCTTCTATTCGTCGTATGCAAATCTGCGACATAGCAATTTGTAGCCTAAAACACGACACATCGAGCCATCTTATACCGATCTTCGACGAACTTGCATAGTTTCGTCAAACATCGGTCGTTTCGAGTGGAAAGCAATCCGTTCGTCTATGGTGATTCATGGCCTGACACATATAAACAACTATAACTTCGCTTCTATTCTTCGTATGCGAATCTGCGACATAGCAATTTGTAGCTTAAAACACGACACATCGACCCACCTTATACCGATCTGCGACGAACTTGCATAGTTTCGTCAAACATCGATCGTTTCGAGTGGTAGGCAATCCGGCCGTCAATGGTGATTCGTGGCCTGACAGATATAAACAACTATAACTCCGCTTCTATTCGTCGTATGCAAATCTGCGACATAGTAATTTGTAGCTTAAAACACGGCACATCGACCCACCTTATACCGATCTGCGACGAACTTGCATAGTTTCGTCAATCGTCGATCGTTCCGCGTGGTAGTCAATTCGGCCGTCAATGGTGATTCATAGCCTCACAGATATAAACACCTAGAACTTGGCTTTTATTCGTCGTATGCGAATCGGCGACATAGCAATTTGTAGCTTAAAACACGGCCCAACGACCCACCTTATACCGATCTGCGAAGAACTTGCATAGTTTCGTCAAACGTCGATCGTTCCGAGTGGTAGGCAATCCGGCCGTCGATGGTGATTCATGGCCTCACAGATATAGCCAACTATAACTCCGCTTCTATTCGTCGTATGCAAATCTGCGACATAGCAATTTGTAGCCTAAAACACGACACATCGAGCCACCTTATACCGATCTGCGACGAACATGCATAGTTTCGTCACACATCGGTCGTTTCGAGTGGAAAGCAATCCGGTCGTCTATGGTGATTCATGGCCTGACACATATAAACAACTATAACTCCGCTTCTATTCTTCGTATGCGAATCTGCGACATAGCAATTTGTAGCTTAAAACACGACACATCGACCCACCTTATACCGATCTGCGACGAACTTGCATAGTTTCGTCAAACATCGGTCGTTGCGAGTGGAAAGCAATCCGGTCGTCAATGGTGATTCATGGCCTGACATATATAAACAACTATAACTCCGCTTCTATTCGTCGTATGCAAATCTGCGACATAGCAATTTGTAGCCTAAAACACGACACATCGAGCCACCTTATACCGATCTGCGGAGAACTTGCATAGTTTCGTCAAACGTCGATCGTTCCGAGTGGTAGGCAATCCGGCCGTCAATGGTGATTAATGGCCTCACAGATATAAACATCGATAACTCCGCTTGTATTCGTCGAATGCGAATCTGCGACATAGAAACTTGTAGCTTAAAACACGGCCCAACGACCCATCTTATACCGATCTGCGACGAACTTGCATAGATTCGTCAAACGTCGATCGTTCCGAGTGGTAGGCAATCCGGCCGTCGATGGTGATTCATGGCCTCACAGATATAGCCAACTATAACTCCGCTTCTATTCGTCGTATGCAAATCTGCGACATAGCAATTTGTAGCCTAAAACACGACACATCGAGCCACCTTATACCGATCTGCGACGAACATGCATAGTTTCGTCACACATCGGTCGTTTCGAGTGGAAAGCAATCCGGTCGTCAATGGTGATTCATGGCCTGACATATATAAACAACTATAACTCCGCTTCTATTCGTCGTATGCAAATCTGCGACATAGCAATTTGTAGCCTAAAACACGACATATCGAGCCACCTTATACCGATCTGCGACGAACTTGCATAGTTTCGATAAACATCGGTCGTTTCGAGTGGAAAGCAATCCGGTCGTCAATGGTGACTAATGGCCTCACAGATATAAACATCGATAACTCCGCTTCTATTCGTCGTATGCAAATCTGCGACATAGCAATTTGTAGCATAAAGCACGACACATGGACCCACCTTATACCGATCTGCGACGAACTTGCATAGTTTCGCCAAACGTCGATCGTTCCGAGTGGTACGCAATCCTGTCGTCAATGGTGATTAATGGCCACACAGATATAAACAACTATAACTCCGCTTCTATTCGTCGTATGCAAAACTGCGACATAGCAATTTGTAGCTTAAAACACGGCCCAACGACCCACCTTATACCGATCTGCGAAGAACTTGCATAGTTTCGTCAAACGTCGATCGTTCCGAGTGGTAGGCAATCCGGCCGTCGATGGTGATTCATGGCCTCACAGATATAGCCAACTATAACTCCGCTTCTATTCGTCGTATGCAAATCTGCGACATAGCAATTTGTAGCTTAAAGCACGACACATCGACCCACCTTATACCGATCTGCGACGAACTTGCATAGTTTCGCCAATCGTCGATCGTTCCGAGTGGTAGGCAATCCTGTCGTCAATGGTGATTAATGGCCTCACAGATATAAACAACTATAACTCCGCTTCTATTCGTCGTATGCGAAACTGCGACATAGCAATTTGTAGCTTAAAACACGGCACAATGACCCACCTTATACCGATCTGCGAAGAACTTGCATAGTTTCGTCAAACGTCGATTGTTCCGAGTGGTAGGCAATCCGGCCGTCAATGGTGATTCATGGCCTCACAGATATAAACAACAATAACACCTCTTTTATTCGTCGTATGCAAATCTGCGACATAGCAATTTGTGGCCTAAAACACGGCCCAACGACCCACCTTATACCGATCTGCGACGAACTTGCATAGTTTCGTCAAACGTCGATCGTTCCGAGTGGTAGGCAATCCGGCCGTCAGTGGTGATTCATGGC
This sequence comes from Anoplius nigerrimus, assembly GCA_914767735.1. Classification (NCBI taxonomy): domain Eukaryota; kingdom Metazoa; phylum Arthropoda; class Insecta; order Hymenoptera; family Pompilidae; genus Anoplius; species Anoplius nigerrimus. The sequence goes on along the minus strand of CAJZBX010000099.1, from coordinate 318,448 downwards.
CTCACAGATATAAACAACAATAACTCCGCTTCTATTCGTCGTATGCAAATCTGCGACATAGCAATTTGTGGCCTAAAACACGGCCCAACGACCCACCTTTTACCGATCTGCGACGAACTTGCATAGTTTCGTCAAACGTCGATCGTTCCGCGTGGTAGGGAATCCTGTCGTCAATGGTGATTAATAGCCTCACAGATATAAACAACTATAACTCCACTTCTATTCGTCGTATGCAAATCTGCGACATAGCAATTTGTAGCTTAAAGCACGACACATCGACCCACCTTATACCGATCTGCGACGAACTTGCATAGTTTCGTCAAACTTCGATCGTTCCGAGTGGTAGGCAATCCTGTCGTCAATAGTGATTAATGGCCTCACAGATATAAACATCGATAACTCCGCTTCTATTCGTCGTATGCGAATCTGCGACATAGCAACTTGTAGCTTAAAACACGGCCCAACGACACACTTCATACCGATCTGCGACGAACTTGCATAGTTTCGTCAAACATCGGTCGTTTCGAGTGGAAAGCAATCCGGTCGTCAATGGTGATTCATGGCCTGACATATATAAACAACTATAACTCCGCTTCTATTCGTCGTATGCAAATCTGCGACATAGCAATTTGTAGCCTAAAACACGACACATCGAGCCATCTTATACCGATCTGCGAAGAACTTGCATAGTTTCGTCAAACGTCGATCGTTCCGAGTGGTAGGCAATCCGGCCGTCAATGGTGATTAATGGCCTCACAGATATAAACATCGATAACTCCGCTTGTATTCGTCGAATGCGAATCTGCGACATAGAAACTTGTAGCTTAAAACACGGCCCAACGACCCATCTTATACCGATCTGCGACGAACTTGCATAGTTTCGTCAAACGTCGATCGTTCCGAGTGGTAGGCAATCCGGCCGTCGATGGTAATTCATGACCTCACAGATATAGCCAACTATAACTCCGCTTCTATTCGTCGTATGCAAATCTGCGACATAGCAATTTGTAGCCTAAAACACGACACATCGAGCCACCTTATACCGATCTGCGACGAACATGCATAGGTTCGTCACACATCGGTCGTTTCGAGTGGAAAGCAATCCGGTCGTCAATGGTGATTCATGGCCTGACATATATAAACAACTATAACTCCGCTTCTATTCGTCGTATGCAAATCTGCGACATAGCAATTTGTAGCCTAAAACACGACACATCGAGCCACCTTATACCGATCTGCGACGAACTTGCATAGTTTCGATAAACATCGGTCGTTTCGAGTGGAAAGCAATCCGGTCGTCAATGGTGACTAATGGCCTCACAGATATAAACATCGATAACTCCGCTTGTATTCGTCGTATGCAAATCTGCGACATAGCAATTTGTAGCTTAAAACACGGCACATCGACCCACCTTATACCGATCTGCGACGAACTTGCATAGTTTCGGCAAACGTCGATCGTTTCGAGTGGTAGGCAATCCGGCCGTCAATGGTGATTCATGGCCTGACAGATATAAACAACTATAACTCCGCTTCTATTCGTCGTATGCAAATCTGCGACATAGCAATTTGTAGCTTAAACCACGGAACATCGACCCACCTTATACCGATCTGCGACGAACTTGCATAGTTTCGGCAGACGTCGATCGTTCCCAGTGGAAAGCAATCCGGTCGTCAATGTTGATTCATGGCCTGACATATATAAACAACTATAACTCCGTTTCTATTCGTCGTATGCGAATCTGCGACATAGCAGTTTGTAGCTTAAAACACGACACACCGACACACCTTATACCGATCTGCGACGAACTTGCATAGTTTCGTCAATCGTCGATCGTTCCGCGTGGTAGGCAATTCGGCCGTCAATGGTGATTCATAGCCTCACAGATATAAACACCTAAAACTTGGCTTCTATTCGTCGTATGCGAATCTGCGACATAGCAATTTGTAGCTTAAAACACGGCCCAACGACCCACCATATACCAATCTGCGAAGAACTTGCATAGTTTCGTCAAACGTCGATCGTTCCGAGTGGTAGGCAATCCGGCCCTCAATGGTGATTCATGGCCTCACAGATATAAACAACAATAACTCCGCTTTTATTCGTCGTATGCAAATCTGCGACATAGCAATTTGTGGCCTAAAACACGGCCCAACGACCCACCTTATACCGATCTGCGACGAACTTGCATAGTTTCGTCAAACGTCGATCGTTCCGAGTGGTAGGCAATCCGGTCGTCAATGGTGATTAATGGCCTCACAGATATAAACATCGATAACTCCGCTTGTATTCGTCGTATGCGAATCTGCGACATAGAAACTTGTAGATTAAAACACGGCCCAACGACCCATCTTATACCGATCTGCGACGAACTTGCATAGTTTCGTCAAACGTCGGTCATTCCGAGTGGTAGGCAATTCGGCCGTCGATGGTGATTCATAGCCTCACAGATATAGCCAACTATAACTCCGCTTCTATTCGTCGTATGCGAATCTGCGACATAGCAATTTGTAGCTTAAAACACGGCCCAACGACTCACCTTATACCGATCTGCGAAGAACTTGCATAGTTTCGTCAAACGTCGATCGTTCCGAGTGGTAGGCAATCCTGTCGTCAATGGTGATTAATGGCCTCACAGACATAAACAACTATAACTCCGCTTCTATTCGTCGTATGCAAATCTGCGGCATAGCAATTTGTAGCGTAAAACACGGCACATCGACCCACCTTATACCGATCTTCGAAGAACTTACATAGTTTCGTCAAACGTCGATCGTTCCGAGTGGTAGGCAATCCGGCCGTCAATGGTGATTCATGGCCTCACAGATATAAACAACAATAACTCCGCTTCTATTCGTCGTATGCAAATCTGCGACATAGCAATTTGTGGCCTAAAACACGGCCCAACGACCCACCTTATATCGATCTGCGATGAACTTGCATATTTTCGTCAAACGTCGATCGTTCCGCGTGGTAGGCAATCCTGTCGTCAATGGTGATTAATGGCCTCACAGATATAAACAACTATAACTCCGCTTCTATTCGTCGTATGCGAAACTGCGACATAGCAGTTTGTAGCTTAAAACACGGCCCAACGACCCACCTTATACCCATCTGCGACGAACTTGCATAGTTTCGTCAATCGTCGATCGTTCCGCGTGGTAGGCAATTCGGCCGTCAATGGTGATTCATAGCCTCACAGATATAAACACCTTAAACTTGGCTTCTATTCGTCGTATGCGAATCTGCGACATAGCAATTTGTAGCTTAAAACACGGCCCAACGACCCACCTTATACCGATCTGCGAAGAACTTGCATAGTTTCGTCAAACGTCGATCGATCCGAGTGGTAGGCAATCCGGCCGTCAATGGTGATTCATGGCCTCACAGATATAAACAACAATAACTCCGCTTCTATTCGTCGTATGCAAATCTGCGACATAGCAATTTGTGGCCTAAAACACGGCCCAACGACCCACCTTTTACCGATCTGCGACGAACTTGCATAGTTTCGTCAAACGTCGATCGTTCCGCGTGGTAGGGAATCCTGTCGTCAATGGTGATTAATAGCCTCACAGATATAAACAACTAGAACTCCACTTCTATTCGTCGTATGCAAATCTGCGACATAGCAATTTGTAGCTTAAAGCACGACACATCAACCCACCTTATACCGATCTGCGACGAACTTGCATAGTTTCGTCAAACTTCGATCGTTCCGAGTGGTAGGCATTCCTGTCGTCAATGGTGATTAATGGCCTCACAGATATAAACATCGATAACTCCGCTTCTATTCGTCGTATGCGAATCTGCGACATAGCAACTTGTAGCTTAAAACACGGCCCAACGACACACTTCATACCGATCTGCGACGAACTTGCATAGTTTCGTCAAACGTCGATCGTTCCGAGTGGTAGGCAATCCGGCCGTCGATGGTGATTCATGGCCTCACAGATATAGCCAACTATAACTCCGCTACTATTCGTCGTATGCAAATCTGCGACATAGCAATTTGTAGCTTAAAGCACGACACATCGACCCACCGTATACCGATCTGCAGCGAACTTGCATAGTTTCGTCAAACATCGATCGTTTCGAGTGGTAGGCAATCCGGCCGTCAATGGTGATTAATGGCCTCACAGATATAAACATCGATAACTCCGCTTCTATTCGTCGTATGCGAATCTGCGACATAGCAACTTTAGCTGAAAACACGGCCCAACGACCCACTTTATACCGATCTGCGACGAACTTGCATAGTTTCGTCAAACGTCGATCGTTCCGAGTTTCAGGCAATCCGGCCGTCGATGGTGATTCATGGCCTCACAGATATAGCCAACTATAACTCCGCTTCTATTCGTCGTATGCAAATCTGCGACATAGCAAGTTGTAGCTTAAAGCACGACACATCGACCCACCTTATACCGATCTGCGACGAACTTGCATAGTTTCGCCAAACGTCGATCGTTCCGAGTGGTAGGCAATCCTGTCGTCAATGGTGATTAATGGCCACACAGATATAAACAACTATAACTCCGCTTCTATTCGTCGTATGCGAAACTGCGACATAGCAATTTGTAGCTTAAAACACGGCCCAACGACCCACCTTATACCGATCTGCGAAGAACTTGCATAGTTTCGTCAAACGTCGATCGTTCCGAGTGGTAGGCAATCCGGCCGTCGATGGTGATTCATGGCCTCACAGATATAGCCAACTATAACTCCGCTTCTATTCGTCGTATGCAAATCTGCGACATAGCAATTTGTAGCTTAAAGCACGACACATCGACCCACCTTATACCGATCTGCGACGAACTTGCATAGTTTCGCCAAACGTCGATCGTTCCGAGTGGCAGGCAATCCGGTCGTCAATGGTGATTAATGGCCTCACAGATATAAACATCGATAACTCCGCATTTATTCGTCGTATGCGAATCTGCGACATAGCAACGTGTAGCTTAAAACACGGCCAAACGACCCACTTTATACCGATCTGCGACGAACTTCAATAGTTTCGTCAAACGTCGATCGTTCCGAGTGGTAGGCAATCCGGCCGTCGATGGTGATTCATGGCCTCACAGATATAGCCAACTATAACTCCGCTTCTATTCGCCGTATGCAAATCTGCGAAATAGCAATTTGTAGCTTAAAGCACGACACATCGACCCACCTTATACTGATCTGCAGCGAACTTGCATAGTTTCGTCAATCGTCGATCGTTCCGCGTGGTAGGCAATTCGGCCGTCAATGGTGATTCATAGCCTCACAGATATAAACACCAAAAACTTGGCTTCTATTCTTCGTATGCGAATCTGCGACATAGCAATTGGTAGCTTAAAGCACGACACATCGACCCACCTTATACCGATCTGCGATGAACCTGCATAGTTTCGTCAAACATCGATCGTTTCGAGTGGTAGGCATTCCGGCCGTCAATGATGATTCATGACCTCACAGATATAAACAACTATAACTCCGCTTCTATTCGTCGTATGCGAATCTGCGACATAGCCGTTTGTAGCTTAAAACACGACACATCGAGCCACCTTATACCGATCTGCGACGAACTTGCATAGTTTCGTCAAACATCGATCGTTTCGAGTGGTAGGCATTCCGGCTGTCAATGATGATTCATGACCTCCCAGATATAAACAACAATAACTCCGCTTCTATTCGTTGTATGCAAATCTGCGACATAGCAATTTGTAGCTTAAGGCACGACACATCGACCCACCTTTTACCGATCTGCGACGAACTTGCATAGTTTCGTCAAACATCGATCGTTTCGAGTGGTAGGCATTCCGGCCGTCAATGATAATTCATGACCTCACAGATATAAACAACTATAACTCCGCTTCTATTCGTCGTATGCAAATCTGCGACATAGCAAATTTGTAGCCTAAAACACGACACATCGAGCCATCTTATACCGATCTGCGACGAACTTGCATAGTTTCGTCAAACATCGGTCGTTTCGAGTGGAAAGCAATCCGGTCGTCAATGGTGATTCATGGCCTGACACATATAAACAACTATAACTCCGCTTCTATTCGACGTATGCGAATCTGCGACATAGCAATTTGTAGCTTAAAACACGACACATCGACCCACCTTATACCGATCTGCGAAGAACTTGCATAGTTTCGTCAAACGTAGATTGTTCCGAGTGGTAGGCAATCCGGCCGTCAATGGTGATTCATGGCCTCACAGATATAAACAACAATAACTCCGCTTCTATTCGTCGTATGCAAATCTGCGACATAGCAATTTGTGGCCTAAAACACGGCCCAACGACCCACCTTATACCGATCTGCGATGAACTTGCATAGTTTCGTCAAACATCGATCGTTCCGAGTGGTAGGCAATCCGGCCGTCAATGGTGATTCATGGCCTCACAGATATAAACAACAATAACTCCGCTTCTATTCGTCGTATGCAAATCTGCGACATAGCAATTTGTGGCCTAAAACACGGCCCAACGACCCACCTTATACCGATCTGCGATGAACTTGCATATTTTCGTCAAACGTCGATCGTTCCTCGTGGTAGACAATCCTGTCGTCAATGGTGATTAATGGCCTCACAGATATAAACAACTATAACTCCGCTTCTATTCGTCGTATGCGAAACTGCGACATACCAGTTTGTAGCTTAAAACACGGCCCAACGACCCACCTTATATCCATCTGCGACGAACTTGCATAGTTTCGTCAATCGTCGATCGTTCCGCGTGGTAGGCAATTCGGCCGTCAATGGTGATTCATAGCCTCACAGATATAAACACCTTAAACTTGGCTTCTATTCGTCGTATGCGAATCTGCGACATAGCAATTTGTAGCTTAAAACACGGCCCAACGACCCACCTTATACCCATCTGCGACGAACTTGCATAGTTTCGTCAATCTCCGATCGTTTCGAGTGGTAGGCAATCCGGCCGTCAATGGTGATTAATGGCCTCACAGATATAAACATCGATAACTCCGCTTGTATTCATCGTATGCAAATCTACGACATAGCAATTTGTAGCTTAAAACACGGCACATCGACCCACCTTATACCGATCTGCGACGAACTTGCATAGTTTCGTCAAACGTCGATCGTTCCGAGTGGTAGGCAATCCGGCCGTCAATGGTGATTCATGGCCTCACAGATATAAACAACAATAACTCCGCTTTTATTCGTCGTATGCAAATCTGCGACATAGCAATTTGTAGCCTAAAACACGACACATCGAGCCACCTTATACCGATCTGCGACGAACTTGCATTGTTTCGTTAAACATCGGTCGTTTCGAGTGGAAAGCAATCCGGTCGTCAATGGTGACTAATGGCCTCACAGATATAAACATGGATAACTCCGCTTGTATTCGTCGTATGCGAATCTGCGACATAGCAACTTGTAGCTTAAAACACGGCCCAACGACCCACCTTATACCGATCTGCGACGAAATTGCATAGTTTCGTCAAACGTCGATCGTTTCGAGTGGTAGGCAATCCGGTCGTCAATGGTGATTCATGGCCTGACAGATACAAAAAACTATAACTCCGCTTCTATTCGTCGTACGCAAATCTGCGACATAGCAATTTGTAGCTTAAAGCACGACACATCGAGCCACCTTATACGGATCTGCGACGAACATGCATAGTTTCGTCAAACATCGGTCGTTTCGAGTGGAAAGCAATCCGTCCGTCTATGGTGATTCATGGCCTGACACATATAAACAACTATAACTCCGCTTCTATTCTTCGTATGCGAATCTGCGACATAGCAATTTGTAGCTTAAAACACGACACATCGACCCACCTTATACCGATCTGCGACGAACTTGCATAGTTTCGTCAAACATCGGTCGTTTCGAGTGGAAAGCAATCCGGTCGTCAATGGTGATTCATGGCCTGACATATATAAACAACTATAACTCCGCTTCTATTCGTCGTATGCAAATCTGCGACATAGCAATTTGTAGCCTAAAACACGACACATCGAGCCACCTTATACCGATCTGCGAAGAACTTGCATAGTTTCGTCAAACGTCGATCGTTCCGAGTGGTAGGCAATCCGGCCGTCAATGGTGATTAATGGCCTCACAGATATAAACATCGATAACTCCGCTTCTATTCGTCGTATGCGAATCTGCGACATAGCAACTTGTAGCTTAAAACACGGCCCAACGACACACTTCATACCGATCTGCGACGAACTTGCATAGTTTCGTCAAACATCGGTCGTTTCGAGTGGAAAGCAATCCGGTCGTCAATGGTGATTCATGGCCTGACATATATAAACAACTATAACTCCGCTTCTATTCGTCGTATGCAAATCTGCGACATAGCAATTTGTAGCATAAAGCACGACACATGGACCCACCTTATACCGATCTGCGACGAACTTGCATAGTTTCGCCAAACGTCGATCGTTCCGAGTGGTACGCAATCCTGTCGTCAATGGTGATTAATGGCCACACAGATATAAACAACTATAACTCCGCTTCTATTCGTCGTATGCAAAACTGCGACATAGCAATTTGTAGCTTAAAACACGGCCCAACGACCCACCTTATACCGATCTGCGAAGAACTTGCATAGTTTCGTCAAACGTCGATCGTTCCGAGTGGTAGGCAATCCGGCCGTCGATGGTGATTCATGGCCTCACAGATATAGCCAACTATAACTCCGCTTCTATTCGTCGTATGCAAATCTGCGACATAGCAATTTGTAGCTTAAAGCACGACACATCGACCCACCTTATACCGATCTGCGACGAACTTGCATAGTTTCGCCAATCGTCGATCGTTCCGAGTGGTAGGCAATCCTGTCGTCAATGGTGATTAATGGCCTCACAGATATAAACAACTATAACTCCGCTTCTATTCGTCGTATGCGAAACTGCGACATAGCAATTTGTAGCTTAAAACACGGCACAATGACCCACCTTATACCGATCTGCGAAGAACTTGCATAGTTTCGTCAAACGTCGATTGTTCCGAGTGGTAGGCAATCCGGCCGTCAATGGTGATTCATGGCCTCACAGATATAAACAACAATAACACCTCTTTTATTCGTCGTATGCAAATCTGCGACATAGCAATTTGTGGCCTAAAACACGGCCCAACGACCCACCTTATACCGATCTGCGACGAACTTGCATAGTTTCGTCAAACGTCGATCGTTCCGAGTGGTAGGCAATCCGGCCGTCAGTGGTGATTCATGGCCTCACAGATATAATCAACAATAACTCCGCTTCTATTCGTCGTATGCAAATCTGCGACATACCAATTTGTGGCCTAAAACACGGCCCAACGACCCACCTTTTACCGATCTGCGACGAACTTGCATAGTTTCGTCAAACGTCGATCGTTCCGCGTGGTAGGGAATCCTGTCGTCAATGGTGATTAATAGCCTCACAGATATAAACAACTATAACTCCACTTCTATTCGTCGTATGCAAATCTGCGACATAGCAATTTGTAGCTTAAAGCACGACACATCGACCCACCTTATACCGATCTGCGACGAACTTGCATAGTTTCGTCAAACTTCGATCGTTCCGAGTGGTAGGCAATCCTGTCGTCAATGGTGATTAATGGCCTCACAGATATAAACATCGATAACTCCGCTTGTATTCGTCGTATGCGAATCTGCGACATAGCAACTTGTAGCTTAAAACACGGCCCAACGACACACTTCATACCGATCTGCGACGAACTTGCATAGTTTCGTCAAACATCGGTCGTTTCGAGTGGAAAGCAATCCGGTCGTCAATGGTGATTCATGGCCTGACATATATAAACAACTATAACTCCGCTTCTATTCGTCGTATGCAAATCTGCGACATAGCAATTTGTAGCCTAAAACACGACACATCGAGCCATCTTATACCGATCTGCGAAGAACTTGCATAGTTTCGTCAAACGTCGATCGTTCCGAGTGGTAGGCAATCCGGCCGTCAATGGTGATTAATGGCCTCACAGATATAAACATCGATAACTCCGCTTGTATTCGTCGAATGCGAATCTGCGACATAGAAACTTGTAGCTTAAAACACGGCCCAACGACCCATCTTATACCGATCTGCGACGAACTTGCATAGTTTCGTCAAACGTCGATCGTTCCGAGTGGTAGGCAATCCGGCCGTCGATGGTAATTCATGACCTCACAGATATAGCCAACTATAACTCCGCTTCTATTCGTCGTATGCAAATCTGCGACATAGCAATTTGTAGCCTAAAACACGACACATCGAGCCACCTTATACCGATCTGCGACGAACATGCATAGGTTCGTCACACATCGGTCGTTTCGAGTGGAAAGCAATCCGGTCGTCAATGGTGATTCATGGCCTGACATATATAAACAACTATAACTCCGCTTCTATTCGTCGTATGCAAATCTGCGACATAGCAATTTGTAGCCTAAAACACGACACATCGAGCCACCTTATACCGATCTGCGACGAACTTGCATAGTTTCGATAAACATCGGTCGTTTCGAGTGGAAAGCAATCCGGTCGTCAATGGTGACTAATGGCCTCACAGATATAAACATCGATAACTCCGCTTGTATTCGTCGTATGCAAATCTGCGACATAGCAATTTGTAGCTTAAAACACGGCACATCGACCCACCTTATACCGATCTGCGACGAACTTGCATAGTTTCGGCAAACGTCGATCGTTTCGAGTGGTAGGCAATCCGGCCGTCAATGGTGATTCATGGCCTGACAGATATAAACAACTATAACTCCGCTTCTATTCGTCGTATGCAAATCTGCGACATAGCAATTTGTAGCTTAAAACACGGAACATCGACCCACCTTATACCGATCTGCGACGAACTTGCATAGTTTCGGCAGACGTCGATCGTTCCCAGTGGAAAGCAATCCGGTCGTCAATGTTGATTCATGGCCTGACATATATAAACAACTATAACTCCGTTTCTATTCGTCGTATGCGAATCTGCGACATAGCAGTTTGTAGCTTAAAACACGACACACCGACACACCTTATACCGATCTGCGACGAACTTGCATAGTTTCGTCAATCGTCGATCGTTCCGCGTGGTAGGCAATTCGGCCGTCAATGGTGATTCATAGCCTCACAGATATAAACACCTAAAACTTGGCTTCTATTCGTCGTATGCGAATCTGCGACATAGCAATTTGTAGCTTAAAATACGGCCCAACGACCCACCTTATACCGATCTGCGAAGAACTTTCATAGTTTCGTCAAACGTCGATCGTTCCGAGTGGTAGGCAATCCGGCCGTCAATGGTGATTCATGGCCTCACAGATATAAACAACAATAACTCCGCTTTTATTCGTCGTATGCAAATCTGCGACATAGCAATTTGTGGCCTAAAACACGGCCCAACGACCCACCTTATACCGATCTGCGACGAACTTGCATAGTTTCGTCAAACGTCGATCGTTCCGAGTGGTAGGCAATCCGGTCGTCAATGGTGATTAATGGCCTCACAGATATAAACATCGATAACTCCGCTTGTATTCGTCGTATGCGAATCTGCGACATAGAAACTTGTAGATTAAAACACGGCCCAACGACCCATCTTATACCGATCTGCGACGAACTTGCATAGTTTCGTCAAACGTCGGTCATTCCGAGTGGTAGGCAATTCGGCCGTCGATGGTGATTCATAGCCTCACAGATATAGCCAACTATAACTCCGCTTCTATTCGTCGTATGCGAATCTGCGACATAGCAATTTGTAGCTTAAAACACGGCCCAACGACTCACCTTATACCGATCTGCGAAGAACTTGCATAGTTTCGTCAAACGTCGATCGTTCCGAGTGGTAGGCAATCCTGTCGTCAATGGTGATTAATGGCCTCACAGACATAAACAACTATAACTCCGCTTCTATTCGTCGTATGCAAATCTGCGGCATAGCAATTTGTAGCGTAAAACACGGCACATCGACCCACCTTATACCGATCTTCGAAGAACTTACATAGTTTCGTCAAACGTCGATCGTTCCGAGTGGTAGGCAATCCGGCCGTCAATGGTGATTCATGGCCTCACAGATATAAACAACAATAACTCCGCTTCTATTCGTCGTATGCAAATCTGCGACATAGCAATTTGTGGCCTAAAACACGGCCCAACGACCCACCTTATACCGATCTGCGATGAACTTGCATATTTTCGTCAAACGTCGATCGTTCCGCGTGGTAGGCAATCCTGTTGTCAATGGTGATTAATGGCCTCACAGATATAAACAATTATAACTCCGCTTCTATTCGTCGTATGCGAAACTGCGACATAGCAGTTTGTAGCTTAAAACACGGCCCAACGACCCACCTTATACCCATCTGCGACGAACTTGCATAGTTTCGTCAATCGTCGATCGTTCCGCGTGGTAGGCAATTCGGCCGTCAATGGTGATTCATAGCCTCACAGATATAAACACCTTAAACTTGGCTTCTATTCGTCGTATGCGAATCTGCGACATAGCAATTTGTAGCTTAAAACACGGCCCAACGACCCACCTTATACCGGTCTGCGAAGAACTTGCATAGTTTCGTCAAACGTCGATCGTTCCGAGTGGTAGGCAATCCGGCCGTCAATGGTGATTCATGGCCTCACAGATATAAACAACAATAACTCCGCTTCTATTCGTCGTATGCAAATCTGCGACATAGCAATTTGTGGCCTAAAACACGGCCCAACGACCCACCTTTTACCGATCTGCGACGAACTTGCATAGTTTCGTCAAACGTCGATCGTTCCGCGTGGTAGGGAATCCTGTCGTCAATGGTGATTAATAGCCTCACAGATATAAACAACTATAACTCCACTTCTATTCGTCGTATGCAAGTCTGCGACATAGCAATTTGTAGCTTAAAGCACGACACATCGACCCACCTTATACCGATCTGCGACGAACTTGCATAGTTTCGTCAAACTTCGATCGTTCCGAGTGGTAGGCAATCCTGTCGTCAATGGTGATTAATGGCCTCACAGATATAAACATCGATAACTCCGCTTCTATTCGTCGTATGCGAATCTGCGACATAGCAACTTGTAGCTTAAAACACGGCCCAACGACACACTTCATACCGATCTGCGACGAACTTGCATAGTTTCGTCAAACGTCGATCGTTCCGAGTGGTAGGCAATCCGGCCGTCGATGGTGATTCATGGCCTCACAGATATAGCCAACTATAACTCCGCTACTATTCGTCGTATGCAAATCTGCGACATAGCAATTTGTAGCTTAAAGCACGACACATCGACCCACCGTATACCGATCTGCAGCGAACTTGCATAGTTTCGTCAAACATCGATCGTTTCGAGTGGTAGGCAATCCGGCCGTCAATGGTGATTCATGGCCTGACAGATACAAACAACTATAACTCCGCTTCTATTCGTCGTACGCAAATCTGCGACATAGCAATTTGTAGCCTAAAACACGACACATCGAGCCACCTTATACCGATCTGCGACGAACTTGCATAGTTTCGTCAAACATCGGTCTTTTCCAGTGGAAAGCAATCCGGTCGTCAATGGTGATTCACGGCCTGACATATATAATCAACTATAACTCCGCTTCTATTCGTCGTATGCGGATCTGCGACATAGCAATTTGTAGCTTAAAACACGACACATCGACCCACCTTATACCGATCTGCGACGAACTTGCATAGTTTCGTCAAACGTCGATCGTTCCGAGTGGTAGTCAATCCTGTCGTCAATGGTGATTAATGGCCTCACAGACATAAACAACTATAACTCCGCTTCTATTCGTCGTATGCAAATCTGCGACATAGCAATTTGTAGCGTAAAACACGGCACATCGACCCACTTTATACCGATCTTCGAAGAACTTACATAGTTTCGTCAAACGTCGATCGTTCCGAGTGGTAGTCAATCCTGTCGTCAATGGTGATTAATGGCCTCACAGACATAAACAACTATAACTCCGCTTCTATTCGTCGTATGCAAATCTGCGACATAGCAATTTGTAGCGTAAAACACGGCACATCGACCCACTTTATACCGATCTTCGAAGAACTTACATAGTTTCGTCAAACGTCGATCGTTCCGAGTGGTAGGCAATCCGGCCGTCAATGGTGATTCATGGCCTCACAGATATAAACAACAATAATTCCGCTTCTATTCGTCGTATGCAAATCTGCGACATAGCAATTTGTGGCCTAAAACACGGCCCAACGACCCACCTTATACCGATCTGCGACGAACTTGCATATTTTCGTCAAACGTCGATCGTTCCGCGTAGTAGGCAATCCTGTCGTCAATGGTGATTAATGGCCTCACAGATATAAACAACTATAACTCCGCTTCTATTCGTCGTATGCGATACTGCGACATAGCAGTTTGTAGCTTAAAACACGGCCCAACGACCCACCTTATACCCATCTGCGACGAACTTGCATAGTTTCGTCAATCTCCGATCGTTCCGCGTGGTAGGCAATCCGGCCGTCAATGGTGATTCATGGCCACACAGATATAAACAACAATAACTACGCTTCTATTCGTCGTATGCAAATCTGCGACATAGCAATTTGTGGCCTAAAACACGGCCCAACGACCCACCTTATACCGATCTGCGACGAACTTGCATAGTTTCGTCAAACGTCGATCGTTCCGAGTGGTAGGCAATCCGGTCGTCAATGGTGATTAATGGCCTCACAGATATAAACATCGATAACTCCGCTTGTATTCGTCGTATGCGAATCTGCGACATAGAAACTTGTAGATTAAAACACGGCCCAACGACCCATCTTATACCGATCTGCGACGAACTTGCATAGTTTCGTCAAACGTCGGTCATTCCGAGTGGTAGGCAATTCGGCCGTCGATGGTGATTCATAGCCTCACAGATATAGCCAACTATAACTCCGCTTCTATTCGTCGTATGCGAATCTGCGACATAGCAATTTGTAGCTTAAAACACGGCCCAACGACTCACCTTATACCGATCTGCGAAGAACTTGCATAGTTTCGTCAAACGTCGATCGTTCCGAGTGGTAGGCAATCCTGTCGTCAATGGTGATTAATGGCCTCACAGACATAAACAACTATAACTCCGCTTCTATTCGTCGTATGCAAATCTGCGGCATAGCAATTTGTAGCGTAAAACACGGCACATCGACCCACCTTATACCGATCTTCGAAGAACTTACATAGTTTCGTCAAACGTCGATCGTTCCGAGTGGTAGGCAATCCGGCCGTCAATGGTGATTCATGGCCTCACAGATATAAACAACAATAACTCCGCTTCTATTCGTCGTATGCAAATCTGCGACATAGCAATTTGTGGCCTAAAACACGGCCCAACGACCCACCTTATACCGATCTGCGATGAACTTGCATATTTTCGTCAAACGTCGATCGTTCCGCGTGGTAGGCAATCCTGTTGTCAATGGTGATTAATGGCCTCACAGATATAAACAATTATAACTCCGCTTCTATTCGTCGTATGCGAAACTGCGACATAGCAGTTTGTAGCTTAAAACACGGCCCAACGACCCACCTTATACCCATCTGCGACGAACTTGCATAGTTTCGTCAATCGTCGATCGTTCCGCGTGGTAGGCAATTCGGCCGTCAATGGTGATTCATAGCCTCACAGATATAAACACCTTAAACTTGGCTTCTATTCGTCGTATGCGAATCTGCGACATAGCAATTTGTAGCTTAAAACACGGCCCAACGACCCACCTTATACCGGTCTGCGAAGAACTTGCATAGTTTCGTCAAACGTCGATCGTTCCGAGTGGTAGGCAATCCGGCCGTCAATGGTGATTCATGGCCTCACAGATATAAACAACAATAACTCCGCTTCTATTCGTCGTATGCAAATCTGCGACATAGCAATTTGTGGCCTAAAACACGGCCCAACGACCCACCTTTTACCGATCTGCGACGAACTTGCATAGTTTCGTCAAACGTCGATCGTTCCGCGTGGTAGGGAATCCTGTCGTCAATGGTGATTAATAGCCTCACAGATATAAACAACTATAACTCCACTTCTATTCGTCGTATGCAAGTCTGCGACATAGCAATTTGTAGCTTAAAGCACGACACATCGACCCACCTTATACCGATCTGCGACGAACTTGCATAGTTTCGTCAAACTTCGATCGTTCCGAGTGGTAGGCAATCCTGTCGTCAATGGTGATTAATGGCCTCACAGATATAAACATCGATAACTCCGCTTCTATTCGTCGTATGCGAATCTGCGACATAGCAACTTGTAGCTTAAAACACGGCCCAACGACACACTTCATACCGATCTGCGACGAACTTGCATAGTTTCGTCAAACGTCGATCGTTCCGAGTGGTAGGCAATCCGGCCGTCGATGGTGATTCATGGCCTCACAGATATAGCCAACTATAACTCCGCTACTATTCGTCGTATGCAAATCTGCGACATAGCAATTTGTAGCTTAAAGCACGACACATCGACCCACCGTATACCGATCTGCAGCGAACTTGCATAGTTTCGTCAAACATCGATCGTTTCGAGTGGTAGGCAATCCGGCCGTCAATGGTGATTCATGGCCTGACAGATACAAACAACTATAACTCCGCTTCTATTCGTCGTACGCAAATCTGCGACATAGCAATTTGTAGCCTAAAACACGACACATCGAGCCACCTTATACCGATCTGCGACGAACTTGCATAGTTTCGTCAAACATCGGTCTTTTCCAGTGGAAAGCAATCCGGTCGTCAATGGTGATTCACGGCCTGACATATATAATCAACTATAACTCCGCTTCTATTCGTCGTATGCGGATCTGCGACATAGCAATTTGTAGCTTAAAACACGACACATCGACCCACCTTATACCGATCTGCGACGAACTTGCATAGTTTCGTCAAACGTCGATCGTTCCGAGTGGTAGTCAATCCTGTCGTCAATGGTGATTAATGGCCTCACAGACATAAACAACTATAACTCCGCTTCTATTCGTCGTATGCAAATCTGCGACATAGCAATTTGTAGCGTAAAACACGGCACATCGACCCACTTTATACCGATCTTCGAAGAACTTACATAGTTTCGTCAAACGTCGATCGTTCCGAGTGGTAGTCAATCCTGTCGTCAATGGTGATTAATGGCCTCACAGACATAAACAACTATAACTCCGCTTCTATTCGTCGTATGCAAATCTGCGACATAGCAATTTGTAGCGTAAAACACGGCACATCGACCCACTTTATACCGATCTTCGAAGAACTTACATAGTTTCGTCAAACGTCGATCGTTCCGAGTGGTAGGCAATCCGGCCGTCAATGGTGATTCATGGCCTCACAGATATAAACAACAATAATTCCGCTTCTATTCGTCGTATGCAAATCTGCGACATAGCAATTTGTGGCCTAAAACACGGCCCAACGACCCACCTTATACCGATCTGCGACGAACTTGCATATTTTCGTCAAACGTCGATCGTTCCGCGTAGTAGGCAATCCTGTCGTCAATGGTGATTAATGGCCTCACAGATATAAACAACTATAACTCCGCTTCTATTCGTCGTATGCGATACTGCGACATAGCAGTTTGTAGCTTAAAACACGGCCCAACGACCCACCTTATACCCATCTGCGACGAACTTGCATAGTTTCGTCAATCTCCGATCGTTCCGCGTGGTAGGCAATCCGGCCGTCAATGGTGATTCATGGCCACACAGATATAAACAACAATAACTACGCTTCTATTCGTCGTATGCAAATCTGCGACATAGCAATTTGTAGCTTAAAGCACGACACATCGACCCACCGTATACCGATCTGCAGCGAACTTGCATAGTTTCGTCAAACATCGATCGTTTCGAGTGGTAGGCAATCCGGCCGTCAATGGTGATTAATGGCCTCACAGATATAAACATCGATAACTCCGCTTCTATTCGTCGTATGCGAATCTGCGACATAGCAACTTTAGCTGAAAACACGGCCCAACGACCCACTTTATACCGATCTGCGACGAACTTGCATAGTTTCGTCAAACGTCGATCGTTCCGAGTTTCAGGCAATCCGGCCGTCGATGGTGATTCATGGCCTCACAGATATAGCCAACTATAACTCCGCTTCTATTCGTCGTATGCAAATCTGCGACATAGCAATTTGTAGCTTAAAGCACGACACATCGACCCACCTTATACCGATCTGCGACGAACTTGCATAGTTTCGCCAAACGTCGATCGTTCCGAGTGGTAGGCAATCCTGTCGTCAATGGTGATTAATGGCCACACAGATATAAACAACTATAACTCCGCTTCTATTCGTCGTATGCGAAACTGCGACATAGCAATTTGTAGCTTAAAACACGGCCCAACGACCCACCTTATACCGATCTGCGAAGAACTTGCATAGTTTCGTCAAACGTCGATCGTTCCGAGTGATAGGCAATCCGGCCGTCGATGGTGATTCATGGCCTCACAGATATAGCCAACTATAACTCCGCTTCTATTCGTCGTATGCAAATCTGCGACATAGCAATTTGTAGCTTAAAGCACGACACATCGACCCACCTTATACCGATCTGCGACGAACTTGCATAGTTTCGCCAAACGTCGATCGTTCCGAGTGGTAGGCAATCCGGTCGTCAATGGTGATTAATGGCCTCACAGATATAAACATCGATAACTCCGCATTTATTCGTCGTATGCGAATCTGCGACATAGCAACGTGTAGCTTAAAACACGGCCAAACGACCCACTTTATACCGATCTGCGACGAACTTCAATAGTTTCGTCAAACGTCGATCGTTCCGAGTGGTAGGCAATCCGGCCGTCGATGGTGATTCATGGCCTCACAGATATAGCCAACTATAACTCCGCTTCTATTCGTCGTATGCAAATCTGCGACATAGCAATTTGTAGCTTAAAGCACGACACATCGACCCACCTTATACCGATCTGCGACGAACTTGCATAGTTTCGCCAAACGTCGATCGTTCCGAGTGGTAGGCAATCCTGTCGTCAATGGTGATTAATGGCCACACAGATATAAACAACTATAACTCCGCTTCTATTCGTCGTATGCGAAACTGCGACATAGCAATTTGTAGCTTAAAACACGGCCCAACGACCCACCTTATACCGATCTGCGAAGAACTTGCATAGTTTCGTCAAACGTCGATCGTTCCGAGTGATAGGCAATCCGGCCGTCGATGGTGATTCATGGCCTCACAGATATAGCCAACTATAACTCCGCTTCTATTCGTCGTATGCAAATCTGCGACATAGCAATTTGTAGCTTAAAGCACGACACATCGACCCACCTTATACCGATCTGCGACGAACTTGCATAGTTTCGCCAAACGTCGATCGTTCCGAGTGGTAGGCAATCCGGTCGTCAATGGTGATTAATGGCCTCACAGATATAAACATCGATAACTCCGCATTTATTCGTCGTATGCGAATCTGCGACATAGCAACGTGTAGCTTAAAACACGGCCAAACGACCCACTTTATACCGATCTGCGACGAACTTCAATAGTTTCGTCAAACGTCGATCGTTCCGAGTGGTAGGCAATCCGGCCGTCGATGGTGATTCATGGCCTCACAGATATAGCCAACTATAACTCCGCTTCTATTCGCCGTATGCAAATCTGCGAAATAGCAATTTGTAGCTTAAAGCACGACACATCGACCCACCTTATACTGATCTGCAGCGAACTTGCATAGTTTCGTCAATCGTCGATCGTTCCGCGTGGTAGGCAATTCGGCCGTCAATGGTGATTCACAGCCTCACAGATATAAACACCTAAAACTTGGCTTCTATTCTTCGTATGCGAATCTGCGACATAGCAATTGGTAGCTTAAAGCACGAAACATCGACCCACCTTATACCGATCTGCGATGAACCTGCATAGTTTCGTCAAACATCGATCGTTTCGAGTGGTAGGCATTCCGGCCGTCAATGATGATTCATGACCTCACAGATATAAACAACTATAACTCCGCTTCTATTCGTCGTATGCGAATCTGCGACATAGCAGTTTGTAGCTTAAAACACGACACATCGAGCCACCTTATACCGATCTGCGACGAACTTGCATAGTTTCGTCAAACATCGATCGTTTCGAGTGGTAGGCATTCCGGCCGTCAATGATAATTCATGACCTCACAGATATAAACAACTATAACTCCGCTTCTATTCGTCGTATGCAAATCTGCGACATAGCAAATTTGTAGCCTAAAACACGACACATCGAGCCATCTTATACCGATCTGCGACGAACTTGCATAGTTTCGTCAAACATCGGTCGTTTCGAGTCGAAAGCAATCCGGTCGTCAATGGTGATTCATGGCCTCACAGATATAGCCAACTATAACTCCGCTTCTATTCGTCGTATGCAAATCTGCGACATAGCAATTTGTAGCTTAAAGCACGACACATCGACCCACCTTATACCGATCTGCGACGAACTTGCATAGTTTCGCCAAACGTCGATCGTTCCGAGTGGTAGGCAATCCTGTCGTCAATGGTGATTAATGGCCACACAGATATAAACAACTATAACTCCGCTTCTATTCGTCGTATGCGAAACTGCGACATAGCAATTTGTAGCTTAAAACACGGCCCAACGACCCACCTTATACCGATCTGCGAAGAACTTGCATAGTTTCGTCAAACGTCGATCGTTCCGAGTGGTAGGCAATCCGGCCGTCGATGGTGATTCATGGCCTCACAGATATAGCCAACTATAACTCCGCTTCTATTCGTCGTATGCAAATCTGCGACATAGCAATTTGTGGCCTAAAACACGGCCCAACGACCCACCTTATACCGATCTGCGATGAACTTGCATATTTTCGTCAAACGTCGATCGTTCCGCGTGGTAGACGATCCTGTCGTCAATGGTGATTAATGGCCTCACAGATATAAACAACTATAACTCCGCTTCTATTCGTCGTATGCGAAACTGCGACATACCAGTTTGTAGCTTAAAACACGGCCCAACGACCCACCTTATATCCATCTGCGACGAACTTGCATAGTTTCGTCAATCGTCGATCGTTCCGCGTGGTAGGCAATTCGGCCGTCAATGGTGATTCATAGCCTCACAGATATAAACACCTTAAACTTGGCTTCTATTCGTCGTATGCGAATCTGCGACATAGCAATTTGTAGCTTAAAACACGGCCCAAGGACCCACCTTATACCGATCTGCGACGAACTTGCATATTTTCGTCAAACGTCGATCGTTCCGCGTAGTAGGCAATCCTGTCGTCAATGGTGATTAATGGCCTCACAGATATAAACAACTATAACTCCGCTTCTATTCGTCGTATGCGAAACTGCGACATAGCAGTTTGTAGCTTAAAACACGGCCCAACGACCCACCTTATACCCATCTGCGACGAACTTGCATAGTTTCGTCAATCTCCGATCGTTCCGCGTGGTAGGCAATCCGGCCGTCAATGGTGATTCATGGCCACACAGATATAAACAACAATAACTACGCTTCTATTCGTCGTATGCAAATCTGCGACATAGCAATTTGTAGCTTAAAGCACGACACATCGACCCACCGTATACCGATCTGCAGCGAACTTGCATAGTTTCGTCAAACATCGATCGTTTCGAGTGGTAGGCAATCCGGCCGTCAATGGTGATTAATGGCCTCACAGATATAAACATCGATAACTCCGCTTCTATTCGTCGTATGCGAAACTGCGACATAGCAAATTTAGCTGAAAACACGGCCCAACGACCCACTTTATACCGATCTGCGACGAACTTGCATAGTTTCGTCAAACGTCGATCGTTCCGAGTGGCAGGCAATCCGGCCGTCGATGGTGATTCATGGCCTCACAGATATAGCCAACTATAACTCCGCTTCTATTCGTCGTATGCAAATCTGCGACATAGCAATTTGTAGCTTAAAGCACGACACATCGACCCACCTTATACCGATCTGCGACGAACTTGCATAGTTTCGCCAAACGTCGATCGTTCCGAGTGGTAGGCAATCCTGTCGTCAATGGTGATTAATGGCCACACAGATATAAACAACTATAACTCCGCTTCTATTCGTCGTATGCGAAACTGCGACATACCAGTTTGTAGCTTAAAACACGGCCCAACGACCCACCTTATATCCATCTGCGACGAACTTGCATAGTTTCGTCAATCGTCGATCGTTCCGCGTGGTAGGCAATTCGGCCGTCAATGGTGATTCATAGCCTCACAGATATAAACACCTTAAACTTGGCTTCTATTCGTCGTATGCGAATCTGCGACATAGCAATTTGTAGCTTAAAACACGGCCCAAGGACCCACCTTATACCGATCTGCGACGAACTTGCATATTTTCGTCAAACGTCGATCGTTCCGCGTAGTAGGCAATCCTGTCGTCAATGGTGATTAATGGCCTCACAGATATAAACAACTATAACTCCGCTTCTATTCGTCGTATGCGAAACTGCGACATAGCAGTTTGTAGCTTAAAACACGGCCCAACGACCCACCTTATACCCATCTGCGACGAACTTGCATAGTTTCGTCAATCTCCGATCGTTCCGCGTGGTAGGCAATCCGGCCGTCAATGGTGATTCATGGCCACACAGATATAAACAACAATAACTACGCTTCTATTCGTCGTATGCAAATCTGCGACATAGCAATTTGTAGCTTAAAGCACGACACATCGACCCACCGTATACCGATCTGCAGCGAACTTGCATAGTTTCGTCAAACATCGATCGTTTCGAGTGGTAGGCAATCCGGCCGTCAATGGTGATTAATGGCCTCACAGATATAAACATCGATAACTCCGCTTCTATTCGTCGTATGCGAATCTGCGACATAGCAAATTTAGCTGAAAACACGGCCCAACGACCCACTTTATACCGATCTGCGACGAACTTGCATAGTTTCGTCAAACGTCGATCGTTCCGAGTGGCAGGCAATCCGGCCGTCGATGGTGATTCATGGCCTCACAGATATAGCCAACTATAACTCCGCTTCTATTCGTCGTATGCAAATCTGCGACATAGCAATTTGTAGCTTAAAGCACGACACATCGACCCACCTTATACCGATCTGCGACGAACTTGCATAGTTTCGCCAAACGTCGATCGTTCCGAGTGGTAGGCAATCCTGTCGTCAATGGTGATTAATGGCCACACAGATATAAACAACTATAACTCCGCTTCTATTCGTCGTATGCGAAACTGCGACATAGCAATTTGTAGCTTAAAACACGGCCCAACGACCCACCTTATACCGATCTGCGAAGAACTTGCATAGTTTCGTCAAACGTCGATCGTTCCGAGTGGTAGGCAATCCGGCCGTCGATGGTGATTCATGGCCTCACAGATATAGCCAACTATAACTCCGCTTCTATTCGTCGTATGCAAATCTGCGACATAGCAATTTGTAGCTTAAAGCACGACACATCGACCCACCTTATACCGATCTGCGACGAACTTGCATAGTTTCGCCAAACGTCGATCGTTCCGAGTGGTAGGCAATCCGGTCGTCAATGGTGATTAATGGCCTCACAAATATAAACATCGATAACTCCGCATTTATTCGTCGTATGCGAATCTGCGACATAGCAACGTGTAGCTTAAAACACGGCCAAACGACCCACTTTATACCGATCTGCGAGGAACTTGCATAGTTTCGTCAAACGTCGATCGTTCCGAGTGGTAGGCAATCCGGCCGTCGATGGTGATTCATGGCCTCACAGATATAGCCAACTATAACTCCGCTTCTATTCGCCGTATGCAAATCTGCGAAATAGCATTTTTGTAGCTTAAAGCACGACACATCGACCCACCTTATACTGATCTGCAGCGAACTGGCATAGTTTCGTCAATCGTCGATCGTTCCGCGTGGTAGGCAATTCGGCCGTCAATGGTGATTCATAGCCTCACAGATATAAACACCTAAAACTTGGCTTCTATTCTTCGTATGCGAATCTGCGACATAGCAATTGGTAGCTTAAAGCACGACACATCGACCCACCTTATACCGATCTGCGATG
Source organism: Anoplius nigerrimus (assembly GCA_914767735.1). Classification (NCBI taxonomy): domain Eukaryota; kingdom Metazoa; phylum Arthropoda; class Insecta; order Hymenoptera; family Pompilidae; genus Anoplius; species Anoplius nigerrimus. Next base: position 294,458 of record CAJZBX010000099.1, on the reverse strand, counting down.
AACCTGCATAGTTTCGTCAAACATCGATCGTTTCGAGTGGTAGGCATTCCGGCCGTCAATGATGATTCATGACCTCACAGATATAAACAACTATAACTCCGCTTCTATTCGTCGTATGCGAATCTGCGACATAGCAGTTTGTAGCTTAAAACACGACACATCGAGCCACCTTATACCGATCTGCGACGAACTTGCATAGTTTCGTCAAACATCGATCGTTTCGAGTGGTAGGCATTCCGGCTGTCAATGATGATTCATGACCTCTCAGATATAAACAACAATAACTCCGCTTCTATTCGTCGTATGCAAATCTGCGACATAGCAATTTGTGGCCTAAAACACGGCCCAACGACCCACCTTATACCGATCTGCGATGAACTTGCATATTTTCGTCAAACGTCGATCGTTCCGCGTGGTAGACAATCCTGTCGTCAATGGTGATTAATGGCCTCACAGATATAAACAACTATAACTCCGCTTCTATTCGTCGTATGCGAAACTGCGACATACCAGTTTGTAGCTTAAAACACGGCCCAACGACCCACCTTATATCCATCTGCGACGAACTTGCATAGTTTCGTCAATCGTCGATCGTTCCGCGTGGTAGGCAATTCGGCCGTCAATGGTGATTCATAGCCTCACAGATATAAACACCTTAAACTTGGCTTCTATTCGTCGTATGCGAATCTGCGACATAGCAATTTGTAGCTTAAAACACGGCCCAACGACCCACCTTATACCGATCTGCGAAGAACTTGCATAGTTTCGTCAAACGTCGATCGTTCCGAGTGGTAGGCAATCCGGCCGTCAATGGTGATTCATGGCCTCACAGATATAAACAACAATAACTCCGCTTCTATTCGTCGTATGCAAATCTGCGACATAGCAATTTGTGGCCTAAAACACGGCCCAACGACCCACCTTATACCGATCTGCGACGAACTTGCATAGTTTCGTCAAACGTCGATCGTTCCGCGTGGTAGGCAATCCTGTCGTCAATGGTGATTAATAGCCTCACAGATATAAACAACTATAACTCCGCTTCTATTCGTCGTATGCAAGTCTGCGACATAGCAATTTGTAGCGTAAAACACGGCACATCGACCCACCTTATACCGATCTGCGAAGAACTTGCATAGTTTCGTCAAACATCGATCGTTCCGAGTGGTAGGCAATCCGGTCGTCAATGGTGATTCATGGCCCGACAGATATAAACAACTATAACTCCGCTTCTATTCGTCGTATGCAAATCTGCGACATAGCAATTTGTAGCTTAAAGCACGACACATCGACCCACCTTATACCGATCTGCGACGAACTTGCATAGTTTCGTCAAACTTCGATCGTTCCGAGTGGTAGGCAATCCGGTCGTCAATGGTGATTAATGGCCTCACAGATATAAACATCGATAACTCCGCTTCTATTCGTCGTATGCGAATCTGCGACATAGCAACTTGTAGCTTAAAACACGGCCCAACGACCCACTTTATACCGATCTGCGACGAACTTGCATAGTTTCGTCAAACGTTGATCGTTCCGAGTGGTAGGCAATCCGGCCGTCGATGGTGATTCATGGCCTCACAGATATAGCCAACTATAACTCCGCTTCTATTCGTCGTATGCAAATCTGCGACATAGCAATTTGTAGCTTAAAGCACGACACATCGACCCACCTTATACCGATCTGCGACGAACTTGCATAGTTTCGCCAAACGTCGATCGTTCCGAGTGGTAGGCAATCCTGTCGTCAATGGTGATTAATGGCCTCACAGATATAAACAACTATAACTCCGCTTCTATTCGTCGTATGCGAAACTGCGACATAGCAATTTGTAGCTTAAGACACGGCCCAACGACCCACCTTATACCGATCTGCGAAGAACTTGCATAGTTTCGTCAAACGTCGATTGTTCCGAGTGGTAGGCAATCCGGCCGTCAATGGTGATTCATGGCCTCACAGATATAAACAACAGTAACTCCGCTTTTATTCGTCGTATGCAAATCTGCGACATAGCAATTTGTGGCCTAAAACACGGCCCAACGACCCACCTTATACCGATCTGCGACGAACTTGCATAGTTTCGTCAAACGTCGATCGTTCCGAGTGGTAGGCAATCCTGTCGTCAATGGTGATTAATGGCCTCACAGATATAAACAACTATAACTCCGCTTCTATTCGTCGTATGCAAATCTGCGACATAGCAATTTGTGGCCTAAAACACGGCCCAACGACCCACCTTATACCGATCTGCGACGAACTTGCATAGTTTCGTCAAACGTCGATCGTTCCGCGTGGTAGGCAATCCTGTCGTCAATGGTGATTAATAGCCTCACAGATATAAACAACTATAACTCCGCTTCTATTCGTCGTATGCAAGTCTGCGACATAGCAATTTGTAGCGTAAAACACGGCACATCGACCCACCTTATACCGATCTGCGAAGAACTTGCATAGTTTCGTCAAACATCGATCGTTCCGAGTGGTAGGCAATCCGGTCGTCAATGGTGATTCATGGCCCGACAGATATAAACAACTATAACTCCGCTTCTATTCGTCGTATGCAAATCTGCGACATAGCAATTTGTAGCTTAAAGCACGACACATCGACCAACCTTATACCGATCTGCGACGAACTTGCATAGTTTCGTCAAACTTCGATCGTTCCGAGTGGTAGGCAATCCGGTCGTCAATGGTGATTAATGGCCTCACAGATATAAACATCGATAACTCCGCTTCTATTCGTCGTATGCGAATCTGCGACATAGCAACTTGTAGCTTAAAACACGGCCCAACGACCCACTTTATACCGATCTGCGACGAACTTGCATAGTTTCGTCAAACGTTGATCGTTCCGAGTGGTAGGCAATCCGGCCGTCGATGGTGATTCATGGCCTCACAGATATAGCCAACTATAACTCCGCTTCTATTCGTCGTATGCAAATCTGCGACATAGCAATTTGTAGCTTAAAGCACGACACATCGACCCACCTTATACCGATCTGCGACGAACTTGCATAGTTTCGCCAAACGTCGATCGTTCCGAGTGGTAGGCAATCCTGTCGTCAATGGTGATTAATGGCCTCACAGATATAAACAACTATAACTCCGCTTCTATTCGTCGTATGCGAAACTGCGACATAGCAATTTGTAGCTTAAAACACGGCCCAACGACCCACCTTATACCGATCTGCGAAGAACTTGCATAGTTTCGTCAAACGTCGATTGTTCCGAGTGGTAGGCAATCCGGCCGTCAATGGTGATTCATGGCCTCACAGATATAAACAACAGTAACTCCGCTTTTATTCGTCGTATGCAAATCTGCGACATAGCAATTTGTGGCCTAAAACACGGCCCAACGACCCACCTTATACCGATCTGCGACGAACTTGCATAGTTTCGTCAAACGTCGATCGTTCCGAGTGGTAGGCAATCCTGTCGTCAATGGTGATTAATGGCCTCACAGATATAAACAACTATAACTCCGCTTCTATTCGTCGTATGCAAATCTGCGACATAGCAATTTGTAGCGTAAAACACGGCACATCGACCCACCTTATACCGATCTGCGACGAACTTGCATAGTTTAGTCAAACGTCGATCGTTCCGTGTGGTAGGCAATCCGGTCGTCAATGGTGATTCATGGCCCGACAGATATACACAACTATAACTCCGCTTCTATTCGTCGTATGCAAATCTGCAACATAGCAATTTGTAGCTTAAAGCACGACACATCGACCAACCTTATACCGATCTGCGACGAACTTGCATAGTTTCGTCAAACGTCGATCGTTCCGAGTGGTAGGCAATCCTGTCGTCAATGGTGATTAATGGCCTCACAGATATAAACATCGATAACTCCGCTTCTATTCGTCGTATGCGAATCTGCGACATAGCAACTTGTAGCTTAAAACACGGCCCAACGACCCACTTTATACCGATCTGCGACGAACTTGCATAGTTTCGTCAAACGTCGATCGTTCCGCGTGGTAGGCAATCCTGTCGTCAATGGTGATTAATAGCCTCACAGATATAAACAACTATAACTCCGCTTCTATTCGTCGTATGCAAGTCTGCGACATAGCAATTTGTAGCGTAAAACACGGCACATCGACCCACCTTATACCGATCTGCGAAGAACTTGCATAGTTTCGTCAAACATCGATCGTTCCGAGTGGTAGGCAATCCGGTCGTCAATGGTGATTCATGGCCCGACAGATATAAACAACTATAACTCCGCTTCTATTCGTCGTATGCAAATCTGCGACATAGCAATTTGTAGCTTAAAGCACGACACATCGACCCACCTTATACCGATCTGCGACGAACCTGCATAGTTTCGTCAAACTTCGATCGTTCCGAGTGGTAGGCAATCCGGTCGTCAATGGTGATTAATGGCCTCACAGATATAAACATCGATAACTCCGCTTCTATTCGTCGTATGCGAATCTGCGACATAGCAACTTGTAGCTTAAAACACGGCCCAACGACCCACTTTATACCGATCTGCGACGAACTTGCATAGTTTCGTCAAACGTTGATCGTTCCGAGTGGTAGGCAATCCGGCCGTCGATGGTGATTCATGGCCTCACAGATATAGCCAACTATAACTCCGCTTCTATTCGTCGTATGCAAATCTGCGACATAGCAATTTGTAGCTTAAAGCACGACACATCGACCCACCTTATACCGATCTGCGACGAACTTGCATAGTTTCGCCAAACGTCGATCGTTCCGAGTGGTAGGCAATCCTGTCGTCAATGGTGATTAATGGCCACACAGATATAAACAACTATAACTCCGTTTCTATTCGTCGTATGCGAAACTGCGACATAGCAATTTGTAGCTTAAAACACGGCCCAACGACCCACCTTATACCGATCAGCGAAGAACTTGCATAGTTTCGTCAAACGTCGATCGTTCCGAGTGGTAGGCAATCCGGCCGTCGATGGTGATTCATGGCCTCACAGATATAGCCAACTATAACTCCGCTTCTATTCGTCGTATGCGAAACTGCGACATAGCAATTTGTAGCTTAAAACACGGCCCAACGACCCACCTTATACCGATCTGCGAAGAACTTGCATAGTTTCGTCAAACGTCGATTGTTCCGAGTGGTAGGCAATCCGGCCGTCAATGGTGATTCATGGCCTCACAGATATAAACAACAGTAACTCCGCTTTTATTCGTCGTATGCAAATCTGCGACATAGCAATTTGTGGCCTAAAACACGGCCCAACGACCCACCTTATACCGATCTGCGACGAACTTGCATAGTTTCGTCAAACGTCGATCGTTCCGAGTGGTAGGCAATCCTGTCGTCAATGGTGATTAATGGCCTCACAGATATAAACAACTATAACTCCGCTTCTATTCGTCGTATGCAAATCTGCGACATAGCAATTTGTAGCGTAAAACACGGCACATCGACCCACCTTATACCGATCTGCGACGAACTTGCATAGTTTAGTCAAACGTCGATCGTTCCGTGTGGTAGGCAATCCGGTCGTCAATGGTGATTCATGGCCCGACAGATATACACAACTATAACTCCGCTTCTATTCGTCGTATGCAAATCTGCGACATAGCAATTTGTAGCTTAAAGCACGACACATCGACCAACCTTATACCGATCTGCGACGAACTTGCATAGTTTCGTCAAACGTCGATCGTTCCGAGTGGTAGGCAATCCTGTCGTCAATGGTGATTAATGGCCTCACAGATATAAACATCGATAACTCCGCTTCTATTCGTCGTATGCGAATCTGCGACATAGCAACTTGTAGCTTAAAACACGGCCCAACGACCCACTTTATACCGATCTGCGACGAACTTGCATAGTTTCGTCAAACGTTGATCGTTCCGAGTGGTAGGCAATCCGGCCGTCAATGGTGATTAATGGCCACACAGATATAAACAACTATAACTCCGCTTCTATTCGTCGTATGCGAAACTGCGACATAACAATTTGTAGCTTAAAACACGGCCCAACGACCCACCTTATACCGATCTGCGAAGAACTTGCATAGTTTCGTCAAACGTCGATCGTTCCGAGTGGTAGGCAATCCGGCCGTCGATGGTGATTCATGGCCTCACAGATATAGCCAACTATAACTCCGCTTCTATTCGTCGTATGCAAATCTGCGACATAGCAATTTGTAGCTTAAAGCACGACACAACGACCCACCTTATACCGATCTGCGACAAACTTGCATAGTTTCGTCAAACATCGATCGTTTCGAGTGGTAGGCAATCCGGCCGTCAATGGTGATTCATGGCCTGACAGATATAAACAACTATAACTCCGCTTCTATTCGTCGTATGCAAATCTGCGACATAGCAATTTGTAGCTTAAAACACGGCAAATCGACCCACGTTATACCGATCTGCGAAGAACTTGCATAGTTTCGGCAAACGTTGATCATTCCGAGTGGTAGACAATCCGGCCGTCAATGGTGATTCATGGCCTCACAGATATAAACAACAATAACTCCGCTTCTATTCGTCGTATGCGAATCTGCGACAGAGCAACTTGTAGCTTAAAACACGGCCAAACGACCCACCTTATACCGATCTGCGACGAACTTGCATAGTTTCGTCAAACGTCGATCGTTCCGAGTGGTAGGCATTCCGGCCGTCAATGGTGATTCATGGCCTCACCAGATATAAACAACTATAACTCCGCTTCTATTCGTCGTATGCAAATCTGCGACATAGCAATTTGTAGCTTAAGACACGGCACATCGACCCACCTTATACCGATCTGCGAAGAACTTGCATAGTTTCGGCAAACGTCGATCGTTCCGAGTGGTAGGCAATCCGGCCGTCAATGGTGATCAATGGCCTCACAGATATAAACATCGATAACTCCGCTTCTATTCGTCGTACGCAAATCTGCGGCATAGCAATTTGTAGCCTAAAACACGGCACATCGAGCCACCTTATACCGATCTTCGAAGAACTTACATAGTTTCGTCAAACGTCGATCGTTCCGAGTGGTAGGCAATCCGGCCGTCAATGGTGATTCATGGCCTGACATATATAAACAACTATAACTCCGCTTCTATTCGTCGTATGCGAATCTGCGACATAGCAATTTGTAGCGTAAAACACGGCACATCGACCCACCTTATACCGATCTTCGAAGAACTTACATAGTTTCGTCAAACGTCGATCGTTCCGAGTGGTAGGCAATCCGGCCGTCAATGGTGATTCATGGCCTCACAGATATAAACAACAATAACTCCGCTTCTATTCGTCGTATGCAAATCTGCGACATAGCAATTTGTGGCCTAAAACACGGCCCAGCGACCCACCTTATACCGATCTGCGATGAACTTGCATATTTTCGTCAAACGTCGATCGTTCCGAGTGGTAGGCAATCCGGTCGTCAATGGTGATTAATGGCCTCACAGATATAAACATCGATAACTCCGCTTCTATTCGTCGTATGCGAATCTGCGACATAGCAACTTGTAGCTTAAAACACGGCCCAACGACCCACTTTATACCGATCTGCGACGAACTTGCATAGTTTCGTCAAACGTTGATCGTTCCGAGTGGTAGGCAATCCGGCCGTCGATGGTGATTCATGGCCTCACAGATATATCCAACTATAACTCCGCTTCTATTCGTCGTATGCAAATCTGCGACATAGCAATTTGTAGCTTAAAGCACGACACATCGACCCACCTTATACCGATCTGCGACGAACTTGCATAGTTTCGTCAAACGTCGATCGTTCCGAGTGGTAGGCAATCCTGTCGTCAATGGTGATTAATGGCCTCACAGATATAAACAACTATAACTCCGCTTCTATTCGTCGTATGCGAAACTGCGACATAGCAATTTGTAGCTTAAAACACGGCCCAACGACCCACCTTATACCGATCTGCGAAGAACTTGCATAGTTTCGTCAAACGTCGATTGTTCCGAGTGGTAGGCAATCCGGCCGTCAATGGTGATTCATGGCCTCACAGATATAAACAACAGTAACTCCGCTTTTATTCGTCGTATGCAAATCTGCGACATAGCAATTTGTGGCCTAAAACACGGCCCAACGACCCACCTTATACCGATCTGCGACGAACTTGCATAGTTTCGTCAAACGTCGATCGTTCCGAGTGGTAGGCAATCCTGTCGTCAATGGTGATTAATGGCCTCACAGATATAAACAACTATAACTCCGCTTCTATTCGTCGTATGCAAATCTGCGACATAGCGATTTGTAGCGTAAAACACGGCACATCGACCCACCTTATACCGATCTGCGAAGAACTTACATAGTTTCGTCAAACGTCGATCGTTCCGAGTGGTAGGCAATCCGGCCGTCAATGGTGATTCATGGCCTTACAGATATAAACAACAATGACTCCGCTTTTATTCGTCGTATGCAAATCTGCGACACAGCAATTTGTGGCCTAAAACACGGCACAACGACCCACCTTATACCGATCTGCGACGAACTTGCATAGTTTAGTCAAACGTCGATCGTTCCGAGTGGTAGGCAATCCGGCCGTCGATGGTGATTCATGGCCTCACAGATATAGCCAACTATAACTCCGCTTCTATTCGTCGTATGCAAATCTGCGACATAGCAATTTGTAGCTTAAAGCACGACACAACGACCCACCTTATACCGATCTGCGACAAACTTGCATAGTTTCGTCAAACATCAATCGTTTCGAGTGGTAGGCAATCCGGCCTTCAATGGTGATTCAGGGCCTGACAGATATAAACAACTATAACTCCGCTTCTATTCGTCGTATGCAAATCTGCGACATAGCAATTTGTAGCTTAAAACACGGCAAATCGACCCACGTTATACCGATCTGCGAAGAACTTGCATAGTTTCGGCAAACGTTGATCATTTCGAGTGGTAGACAATCCGGCCGTCAATGGTGATTCATGGCCTGACAGATATAAACACAATAACTCCGCTTCTATTCGTCGTATGCGAATCTGCGACAGAGCAACTTGTAGCTTAAAACACGGCCAAACGACCCACCTTATACCGATCTGCGACGAACTTGCATAGTTTCGTCAAACGTCGATCGTTCCGAGTGGTAGGCAATCCGGCCGTCAATGGTGATTCATGGCCTCACCAGATGTAAACAACAATAACTCCGCTTGTATTCGTCGTATGCAAATCTGCGACATAGCAATTTGTAGCTTAAGACACGGCACATCGACCCACCTTATACCGATCTGCGAAGAACTTGCATAGTTTCGGCAAACGTCGATCGTTCCGAGTGGTAGGCAATCCGGCCGTCAATGGTGATTCATGGCCTGACAGATATAAACAACTATAACTCCGCTTCTATTCGTCGTACGCAAAGCTGCGACATAGCAATCTGTAGCCTGAAAACACGACACATCGAGCCACCTTATACCGATCTGCGACGAACTTGCATAGTTTCGTCAAATGTCGATCGTTCCGAGGGGTAGGCAATCCGGTCGTCAATGGTGATTTTTGGCCTCACAGATATAAACATCGATAACTCCGCTTCTATTCGTCGTATGGGAATCTGCGGCATAGCAACTTGTAGCTTAAAACACGGCCCAACGAGCCACCTTATACCGATCTGGGACAAACTTGCATAGTTTTGTCAAACATCGATCGTTTCGAGTGGTAGGCAATCCGGCCGTCAATGGTGATTCATGGCCTGACAGATATAAACAACTATAACTCCGCTTCTATTCATCGTACGCAAAGCTGCGACATAGCAATCTGTAGCCTAAAACACGACACATCGAGCCACCTTATACCGATCTGCGACGAACTTGCATAGTTTCGTCAAACATCGATCGTTACGAGTGGTAGGCAATCCGGCCGTCAATGGTGATTCATGGCCTGACAGATATAAACAACTATAACTCCGCTTCTATTCGTCGTACGCAAAGCTGCGACATAGCAATCTGAAGCCTAAAACACGACATATCGAGCCACCTTATACCGATCTGCGACGAACTTGCATAGTTTCGTCAAACGTCGATCGTTCCGAGTGGTAGGCAATCCGGCCGTCAATGGTGATTCATGGCCTCACCAGATATAAACAACAATAACTCCGCTTCTATTCGTCGTATGCGAATCTGCGACATAGCAACTCGTAGCTTAAAACACAGCCCAACGACCCACCTTATACCGATCTGCGACGAACTGGCATAGTTTCGTCAAACATCGATCGTTTCGAGTGGTAGGCAATCCGGCCGTCAATGGTGATTTTTGGCCCGACAGATATAAACAACTATAACTCCGCTTCTATTCGTCGTATGCAAATCTGCGACATAGCAATTTGTAGCTTAAGACACGTCACATCGACCCACCTTATACCGATCTGCGAAGAACTTGCATAGTTTCGGCAAACGTCGATCGTTCCGAGTGGTAGGCAATCCGGCCGTCAATGGTGATTCATGGCCTGACAGATATAAACAACTATAACTCCGCTTCTATTCGTCGTACGCAAAGCTGCGACATAGCAACCTGAAGCCTAAAACACGACATATCGAGCCACCTTATACCGATCTGCGACGAACTTGCATAGTTTCGTCAAACGTCGATCGTTCCGAGTGGTAGGCAATCCGGTCGTCAATGGTGATCAATGGCCTCACAGATATAAATATCGATAACCCTGCTTCTATTCGTCGTATGCAAATCTGCGACATAGCAATTTGTAGCTTAAAACACGGCAAATCGACCCACGTTATACCGATCTGCGAAGAACTTGCATAGTTTCGTCAAACGTCGATTGTTCCGAGTGGTAGGCAATCCGGCCGTCAATGGTGATTCATGGCCTCACAGATATAAACAACAGTAACTCCGCTTTTATTCGTCGTATGCAAATCTGCGACATAGCAATTTGTGGCCTAAAACACGGCCCAACGACCCACCTTATACCGATCTGCGACGAACTTGCATAGTTTCGTCAAACGTCGATCGTTCCGAGTGGTAGGCAATCCTGTCGTCAATGGTGATTAATGGCCTCACAGATATAAACAACTATAACTCCGCTTCTATTCGTCGTATGCAAATCTGCGACATAGCGATTTGTAGCGTAAAACACGGCACATCGACCCACCTTATACCGATCTGCGAAGAACTTACATAGTTTCGTCAAACGTCGATCGTTCCGAGTGGTAGGCAATCCGGCCGTCAATGGTGATTCATGGCCTTACAGATATAAACAACAATGACTCCGCTTTTATTCGTCGCATGCAAATCTGCGACACAGCAATTTGTGGCCTAAAACACGGCACAACGACCCACCTTATACCGATCTGCGACGAACTTGCATAGTTTAGTCAAACGTCGATCGTTCCGAGTGGTAGGCAATCCGGCCGTCGATGGTGATTCATGGCCTCACAGATATAGCCAACTATAACTCCGCTTCTATTCGTCGTATGCAAATCTGCGACATAGCAATTTGTAGCTTAAAGCACGACACAACGACCCACCTTATACCGATCTGCGACACACTTGCATAGTTTCGTCAAACATCAATCGTTTCGAGTGGTAGGCAATCCGGCCTTCAATGGTGATTCAGGGCCTGACAGATATAAACAACTATAACTCCGCTTCTATTCGTCGTATGCAAATCTGCGACATAGCAATTTGTAGCTTAAAACACGGCAAATCGACCCACGTTATACCGATCTGCGAAGAACTTGCATAGTTTCGGCAAACGTTGATCATTTCGAGTGGTAGACAATCCGGCCGTCAATGGTGATTCATGGCCTGACAGATATAAACACAATAACTCCGCTTCTATTCGTCGTATGCGAATCTGCGACAGAGCAACTTGTAGCTTAAAACACGGCCAAACGACCCACCTTATATCGATCTGCGACGAACTTGCATAGTTTCGTCAAACGTCGATCGTTCCGAGTGGTAGGCAATCCGGCCGTCAATGGTGATTCATGGCCTCACCAGATGTAAACAACAATAACTCCGCTTGTATTCGTCGTATGCAAATCTGCGACATAGCAATTTGTAGCTTAAGACACGGCACATCGACCCACCTTATACCGATCTGCGAAGAACTTGCATAGTTTCGGCAAACGTCGATCGTTCCGAGTGGTAGGCAATCCGGCCGTCAATGGTGATTCATGGCCTGACAGATATAAACAACTATAACTCCGCTTCTATTCGTCGTACGCAAAGCTGCGACATAGCAATCTGTAGCCTAAAAACACGACACATCGAGCCACCTTATACCGATCTGCGACGAACTTGCATAGTTTCGTCAAATGTCGATCGTTCCGAGGGGTAGGCAATCCGGTCGTCAATGGTGATTTTTGGCCTCACAGATATAAACATCGATAACCCCGCTTCTATTCGTCGTATGGGAATCTGCGGCATAGCAACTTGTAGCTTAAAACACGGCCCAACGAGCCACCTTATACCGATCTGGGACAAACTTGCATAGTTTTGTCAAACATCGATCGTTTCGAGTGGTAGGCAATCCGGCCGTCAATGGTGATTCATGGCCTGACAGATATAAACAACTATAACTCCGCTTCTATTCATCGTACGCAAAGCTGCGACATAGCAATCTGTAGCCTAAAACACGACACATCGAGCCACCTTATACCGATCTGCGACGAACTTGCATAGTTTCGTCAAACATCGATCGTTACGAGTGGTAGGCAATCCGGCCGTCAATGGTGATTCATGGCCTGACAGATATAAACAACTATAACTCCGCTTCTATTCGTCGTACGCAAAGCTGCGACATAGCAATCTGAAGCCTAAAACACGACATATCGAGCCACCTTATACCGATCTGCGACGAACTTGCATAGTTTCGTCAAACGTCGATCGTTCCGAGTGGTAGGCAATCCGGCCGTCAATGGTGATTCATGGCCTCACCAGATATAAACAACAATAACTCCGCTTCTATTCGTCGTATGCGAATCTGCGACATAGCAACTCGTAGCTTAAAACACAGCCCAACGACCCACCCTATACCGATCTGCGACGAACTGGCATAGTTTCGTCAAACATCGATCGTTTCGAGTGGTAGGCAATCCGGCCGTCAATGGTGATTTTTGGCCCGACAGATATAAACAACTATAACTCCGCTTCTATTCGTCGTATGCAAATCTGCGACATAGCAATTTGTAGCTTAAGACACGTCACATCGACCCACCTTATACCGATCTGCGAAGAACTTGCATAGTTTCGGCAAACGTCGATCGTTCCGAGTGGTAGGCAATCCGGCCGTCAATGGTGATTCATGGCCTGACAGATATAAACAACTATAACTCCGCTTCTATTCGTCGTACGCAAAGCTGCGACATAGCAACCTGAAGCCTAAAACACGACATATCGAGCCACCTTATACCGATCTGCGACGAACTTGCATAGTTTCGTCAAACGTCGATCGTTCCGAGTGGTAGGCAATCCGGTCGTCAATGGTGATCAATGGCCTCACAGATATAAATATCGATAACCCTGCTTCTATTCGTCGTATGCAAATCTGCGACATAGCAATTTGTAGCTTAAAACACGGCAAATCGACCCACGTTATACCGATCTGCGAAGAACTTGCATAGTTTCGGCAAACGTTGATCATTTCGAGTGGTAGACAATCCGGCCGTCAATGGTGATTCATGGCCTGACAGATATAAACACAATAACTCCGCTTCTATTCGTCGTATGCGAATCTGCGACAGAGCAACTTGTAGCTTAAAACACGGCCAAACGACCCACCTTATACCGATCTGCGACGAACTTGCATAGTTTCGTCAAACGTCGATCGTTCCGAGTGGTAGGCAATCCGGCCGTCAATGGTGATTCATGGCCTCACCAGATATAAACAACAATAACTCCGCTTGTATTCGTCGTATGCAAATCTGCGACATAGCAATTTGTAGCTTAAGACACGGCACATCGACCCACCTTATACCGATCTGCGAAGAACTTGCATAGTTTCGGCAAACGTCGATCGTTCCGAGTGGTAGGCAATCCGGCCGTCAATGGTGATTCATGGCCTGACAGATATAAACAACTATAACTCCGCTTCTATTCGTCGTACGCAAAGCTGCGACATAGCAATCTGTAGCCTAAAAACACGACACATCGAGCCACCTTATACCGATCTGCGACGAACTTGCATAGTTTCGTCAAATGTCGATCGTTCCGAGGGGTAGGCAATCCGGTCGTCAATGGTGATTTTTGGCCTCACAGATATAAACATCGATAACTCCGCTTCTATTCGTCGTATGGGAATCTGCGGCATAGCAACTTGTAGCTTAAAACACGGCCCAACGAGCCACCTTATACCGATCTGGGACAAACTTGCATAGTTTTGTCAAACATCGATCGTTTCGAGTGGTAGGCAATCCGGCCGTCAATGGTGATTCATGGCCTGACAGATATAAACAACTATAACTCCGCTTCTATTCATCGTACGCAAAGCTGCGACATAGCAATCTGTAGCCTAAAACACGACACATCGAGCCACCTTATACCGATCTGCGACGAACTTGCATAGTTTCGTCAAACATCGATCGTTACGAGTGGTAGGCAATCCGGCCGTCAATGGTGATTCATGGCCTGACAGATATAAACAACTATAACTCCGCTTCTATTCGTCGTACGCAAAGCTGCGACATAGCAATCTGAAGCTTAAAACACGACATATCGAGCCACCTTATACCGATCTGCGACGAACTTGCATAGTTTCGTCAAACGTCGATCGTTCCGAGTGGTAGGCAATCCGGCCGTCAATGGTGATTCATGGCCTCACCAGATATAAACAACAATAACTCCGCTTCTATTCGTCGTATGCGAATCTGCGACATAGCAACTCGTAGCTTAAAACACAGCCCAACGACCCACCTTATACCGATCTGCGAAGAACTTGCATAGTTTCGGCAAACGTCGATCGTTCCGAGTGGTAGGCAATCCGGTCGTCAATGGTGATTTTTGGCCTAACAGATATAAACATCGATAACTCCGCTTCTATTCGTCGTATGCGAATCTGCCGCATAGCAACTTGTAGCTTAAAACACGGCCCAACGACCCACCTTATACCGATCTGCGACAAACTTGCATAGTTTCGTCAAACATCGGTCGTTTCGAGTGGTAGGCAATCCGGCCGTCTATGGTGATTCATGGCCTCACCAGATATAAACAACAATAACTCCGCTTCTATTCGTCGTATGCGAATCTGCGACATAGCAACTCGTAGCTTAAAACACGGCCCAACGACCCACCTTATACCGATCTGCGACGAACTTCCATAGTTTCGTCAAACATCGATCGTTTCGAGTGGTAGGCAATCCGGCCGTCAATGGTGATTTTTGGCCCGACAGATATAAACAACTATAACTCCGCTTCTATTCGTCGTATGCAAATCTGCGACATAGCAATTTGTAGCTTAAGACACGGCACATCGACCCACCTTATACCGATCTGCGAAGAACTTGCATAGTTTCGGCAAACGTCGATCGTTCCGAGTGGTAAACAATCAGGCCGTCAATGGTGATTCATGGCCTGACAGATATAAACATTGATAACTCTGCTTCTATTCGTCGTATGCGAATCTGCGACATAGCAACTTGTAGCTTAAAACACGGCCCAACGACCCACCTTATACCGATCTGCGACGAACTTGCATAGTTTCGTCAAACGTCGATCGTTTCGAGTGGTAGGCAATCCGGCCGTCAATCGTGATTTTTGGCCTGACAGATATAAACAACTATAACTCCGCTTCTATTCGTCGTATGCAAATCTGCGACATAGCAATTTGTAGCTTAAGACACGGCACATCGACCCACCTTATACCGATCTGCGAAGAACTTGCATAGTTTCGGCAAACGTCGATCGTTCCGAGTGGTAAACAATCAGGCCGTCAATGGTGATTTTTGGCCTGACAGATATAAACAACTTTAACTCCGCTTCTATTCGTCGTATGCAAATCTGCGACATAGCAATTTGTAGCTTAAAGCACGACACAACGACCCACCTTATACCGATCTGCGACAAACTTGCATAGTTTCGTCAAACATCGATCGTTTCGAGTGGTAGGCAATCCGGCCGTCAATGGTGATTCATGGCCTGACAGATATAAACAACTATAACTCCGCTTCTATTCGTCGTATGCAAATCTGCGACATAGCAATTTGTAGCTTAAAAAACGGCAAATCGACCCACGTTATACCGATCTGCGAAGAACTTGCATAGTTTCGGCAAACGTTGATCATTCCGAGTGGTAGACAATCCGGCCGTCAATGGTGATTCATTGCCTGACAGATATAAACAACAATAACTCCGCTTCTATTCGTCGTATGCGAATCTGCGACAGAGCAACTTGTAGCTTAAAACACGGCCAAACGACCCACCTTATACCGATCTGCGACGAACTTGCATACTTTCGTCAAACGTCGATCGTTCCGAGTGGTAGGCAATCCGGCCGTCAATGGTGATTCATGGCCTCACCAGATATAAACAACAATAACTCCGCTTGTATTCGTCGTATGCAAATCTGCGACATAGCAATTTGTAGCTTAAGACACGGCACATCGACCCACCTTATACCGATCTGCGAAGAACTTGCATAGTTTCGTCAAACGTCGATCGTTCCGAGTGGTAGGAAATCCGGCCGTCGATGGTGATTCATGGCCTCACAGATATAGCCAACTATAACTCCGCTTCTATTCGTCGTATGCAAATCTGCGACATAGCAATTTGTAGCTTAAAGCACGACACAACGACCCACCTTATACCGATCTGCGACAAACTTGCATAGTTTCGTCAAACATCGATCGTTTCGAGTGGTAGGCAATCCGGCCGTCAATGGTGATTCATGGCCTGACAGATATAAACAACTATAACTCCGCTTCTATTCGTCGTATGCAAATCTGCGACATAGCAATTTGTAGCTTAAAACACGGCAAATCGACCCACGTTATACCGATCTGCGAAGAACTTGCATAGTTTCGGCAAACGTTGATCATTCCGAGTGGTAGACAATCCGGCCGTCAATGGTGATTCATGGCCTGACAGATATAAACAACAATAACTCCGCTTCTATTCGTCGTATGCGAATCTGCGACAGAGCAACTTGTAGCTTAAAACACGGCCAAACGACCCACCTTATACCGATCTGCGACGAACTTGCATAGTTTCGTCAAACGTCGATCGTTCCGAGTGGTAGGCAATCCGGCCGTCAATGGTGATTCATGGCCTCACCAGATATAAACAACAATAACTCCGCTTGTATTCGTCGTATGCAAATCTGCGACATAGCAATTTGTAGCTTAGGACACGGCACATCGACCCACCTTATACCGATCTGCGAAGAACTTGCATAGTTTCGGCAAACGTCGATCGTTCCGAGTGGTAGGCAATCCGGCCGTCAATGGTGATTCATGGCCTGACAGATATAAACAACTATAACTCCGCTTCTATTCGTCGTACGCAAAGCTGCGATATAGCAATCTGTAGCCTAAAAACACGACACATCGAGCCACCTTATACCGATCTGCGACGAACTTGCATAGTTTCGTCAAACGTCGATCGTTCCGAGTGGTAGGCAATCCGGTCGTCAATGGTGATCAATGGCCTCACAGATATAAACATCGATAACTCCGCTTCTATTCGTCGTACGCAAATCTGCGGCATAGCAATTTGTAGCCTAAAACACGGCACATCGAGCCACCTTATACCGATCTTCGAAGAACTTACATAGTTTCGTCAAACGTCGATCGTTCCGAGTGGTAGGCAATCCGGCCGTCAATGGTGATTCATGGCCTCACAGATATAAACAACAATAACTCCGCTTCTATTCGTCGTATGCAAATCTGCGACATAGCAATTTGTGGCCTAAAACACGGCCCAACGACCCACCTTATACCGATCTGCGATGAACTTGCATATTTTCGTCAAACGTCGATCGTTCCGCGTGGTAGACAATCCTGTCGTCAATGGTGATTAATGGCCTCACAGATATAAACAACTATAACTCCGCTTCTATTCGTCGTATGCGAAACTGCGACATACCAGTTTGTAGCTTAAAACACGGCCCAACGACCCACCTTATACCCATCTGCGACGAACTTGCATAGTTTCGTCATTCGTCGATCGTTCCGCGTGGTAGGCAATTCGGCCGTCAATGGTGATTCATAGCCTCACAGATATATCCAACTATAACTCCGCTTCTATTCGTCGTATGCAAATCTGCGACATAGCAATTTGTAGCTTAAAGCACGACACATCGACCCACCTTATACCGATCTGCGACGAACTTGCATAGTTTCGCCAAACGTCGATCGTTCCGAGTGGTAGGCAATCCTGTCGTCAATGGTGATTAATGGCCTCACAGATATAAACAACTATAACTCCGCTTCTATTCGTCGTATGCGAAACTGCGACATAGCAATTTGTAGCTTAAAACACGGCCCAACGACCCACCTTATACCGATCTGCGAAGAACTTGCATAGTTTCGTCAAACGTCGATTGTTCCGAGTGGTAGGCAATCCGGCCGTCAATGGTGATTCATGGCCTCACAGATATAAACAACAGTAACTCCGCTTCTATTCGTCGTATGCAAATCTGCGACATAGCAATTTGTAGCGTAAAACACGGCACATCGACCCACCTTATACCGATCTGCGAAGAACTTACATAGTTTCGTCAAACGTCGATCGTTCCGAGTGGTAGGCAATCCGGCCGTCAATGGTGATTCATGGCCTTACAGATATAAACAACAATGACTCCGCTTTTATTCGTCGTATGCAAATCTGCGACATAGCAATTTGTGGCCTAAAACACGGCACAACGACCCACCTTATACCGATCTGCGACGAACTTGCATAGTTTAGTCAAACGTCGATCGTTCCGAGTGGTAGGCAATCCGGCCGTCGATGGTGATTCATGGCCTCACAGATATAGCCAACTATAACTCCGCTTCTATTCGTCGTATGCAAATCTGCGACATAGCAATTTGTAGCTTAAAGCACGACACAACGACCCACCTTATACCGATCTGCGACAAACTTGCATAGTTTCGTCAAACATCGATCGTTTCGAGTGGTAGGCAATCCGGCCGTCAATGGCGATTCAAGGCCTGACAGATATAAACAACTATAATTCCGCTTCTATTCGTCGTACGCAAAGCTGCGACATAGCAATCTGAAGCCTAAAACACGACATATCGAGCCACCTTATACCGATCTGCGACGAACTTGCATAGTTTCGTCAAACGTCGATCGTTCCGAGTGGTAGGCAATCCGGCCGTCAATGGTGATTCATGGCCTCACCAGATATAAACAACAATAACTCCGCTTCTATTCGTCGTATGCGAATCTGCGACATAGCAACTCGTAGCTTAAAACACAGCCCAACGACCCACCTTATACCGATCTGCGACGAACTGGCATAGTTTCGTCAAACGTCGATCGTTTCGAGTGGTAGGCAATCCGGCCGTCAATGGTGATTCATGGCCTCACCAGATATAAACAACAATAACTCCGCTTCTATTCGTCGTATGCGAATCTGCGACATAGCAACTCGTAGCTTAAAACACGGCCCAACGACCCACCTTATACCGATCTGCGACGAACTTGCATAGTTTAGTCAAACGTCGATCGTTCCGAGTGGTAAACAATCAGGCCGTCAATGGTGATTTTTGGCCTGACAGATATAAACAACTATAACTCCGCTTCTATTCGTCGTATGCAAATCTGCGACATAGCAATTTGTAGCTTAAAGCACGACACAACGACCCACCTTATACCGATCTGCGACAAACTTGCATAGTTTCGTCAAACATCGATCGTTTCGAGTGGTAGGCAATCCGGCCGTCAATGGTGATTCATGGCCTGACAGATATAAACAACTATAACTCCGCTTCTATTCGTCGTATGCAAATCTGCGACATAGCAATTTGTAGCTTAAAACACGGCAAATCGACCCACGTTATACCGATCTGCGAAGAACTTGCATAGTTTCGGCAAACGTTGATCATTCCGAGTGGTAGACAATCCGGCCGTCAATGGTGATTAATGGCCTCACAGATATAAACATCGATAACTCCGCTTCTATTCGTCGTATGCGAATCTGCGACATAGCAACTTGTAGCTTAAAACACGGCCCAACGACCCACTTTATACCGATCTGCGACGAACTTGCATAGTTTCGGCAAACGTCGATCGTTCCGAGTGGTAGGCAATCCGGTCGTCAATGGTGATTTTTGGCCTAACAGATATAAACATCGATAACTCCGCTTCTATTCGTCGTATGCGAATCTGCCGCATAGCAACTTGTAGCTTAAAACACGGCCCAACGACCCACCTTATACCGATCTGCGACAAACTTGCATAGTTTCGTCAAACATCGGTCGTTTCGAGTGGTAGGCAATCCGGCCGTCTATGGTGATTCATGGCCTCACCAGATATAAACAACAATAACTCCGCTTCTATTCGTCGTATGCGAATCTGCGACATAGCAACTCGTAGCTTAAAACACGGCCCAACGACCCACCTTATACCGATCTGCGACGAACTTCCATAGTTTCGTCAAACATCGATCGTTTCGAGTGGTAGGCAATCCGGCCGTCAATGGTGATTTTTGGCCCGACAGATATAAACAACTATAACTCCGCTTCTATTCGTCGTATGCAAATCTGCGACATAGCAATTTGTAGCTTAAGACACGGCACATCGACCCACCTTATACCGATCTGCGAAGAACTTGCATAGTTTCGGCAAACGTCGATCGTTCCGAGTGGTAAACAATCAGGCCGTCAATGGTGATTCATGGCCTGACAGATATAAACATTGATAACTCTGCTTCTATTCGTCGTATGCGAATCTGCGACATAGCAACTTGTAGCTTAAAACACGGCCCAACGACCCACCTTATACCGATCTGCGACGAACTTGCATAGTTTCGTCAAACGTCGATCGTTTCGAGTGGTAGGCAATCCGGCCGTCAATCGTGATTTTTGGCCTGACAGATATAAACAACTATAACTCCGCTTCTATTCGTCGTATGCAAATCTGCGACATAGCAATTTGTAGCTTAAGACACGGCACATCGACCCACCTTATACCGATCTGCGAAGAACTTGCATAGTTTCGGCAAACGTCGATCGTTCCGAGTGGTAAACAATCAGGCCGTCAATGGTGATTTTTGGCCTGACAGATATAAACAACTTTAACTCCGCTTCTATTCGTCGTATGCAAATCTGCGACATAGCAATTTGTAGCTTAAAGCACGACACAACGACCCACCTTATACCGATCTGCGACAAACTTGCATAGTTTCGTCAAACATCGATCGTTTCGAGTGGTAGGCAATCCGGCCGTCAATGGTGATTCATGGCCTGACAGATATAAACAACTATAACTCCGCTTCTATTCGTCGTATGCAAATCTGCGACATAGCAATTTGTAGCTTAAAACACGGCAAATCGACCCACGTTATACCGATCTGCGAAGAACTTGCATAGTTTCGGCAAACGTTGATCATTCCGAGTGGTAGACAATCCGGCCGTCAATGGTGATTCATTGCCTGACAGATATAAACAACAATAACTCCGCTTCTATTCGTCGTATGCGAATCTGCGACAGAGCAACTTGTAGCTTAAAACACGGCCAAACGACCCACCTTATACCGATCTGCGACGAACTTGCATACTTTCGTCAAACGTCGATCGTTCCGAGTGGTAGGCAATCCGGCCGTCAATGGTGATTCATGGCCTCACCAGATATAAACAACAATAACTCCGCTTGTATTCGTCGTATGCAAATCTGCGACATAGCAATTTGTAGCTTAAGACACGGCACATCGACCCACCTTATACCGATCTGCGAAGAACTTGCATAGTTTCGTCAAACGTCGATCGTTCCGAGTGGTAGGCAATCCGGCCGTCGATGGTGATTCATGGCCTCACAGATATAGCCAACTATAACTCCGCTTCTATTCGTCGTATGCAAATCTGCGACATAGCAATTTGTAGCTTAAAGCACGACACAACGACCCACCTTATACCGATCTGCGACAAACTTGCATAGTTTCGTCAAACATCGATCGTTTCGAGTGGTAGGCAATCCGGCCGTCAATGGTGATTCATGGCCTGACAGATATAAACAACTATAACTCCGCTTCTATTCGTCGTATGCAAATCTGCGACATAGCAATTTGTAGCTTAAAACACGGCAAATCGACCCACGTTATACCGATCTGCGAAGAACTTGCATAGTTTCGGCAAACGTTGATCATTCCGAGTGGTAGACAATCCGGCCGTCAATGGTGATTCATGGCCTGACAGATATAAACAACAATAACTCCGCTTCTATTCGTCGTATGCGAATCTGCGACAGAGCAACTTGTAGCTTAAAACACGGCCAAACGACCCACCTTATACCGATCTGCGACGAACTTGCATAGTTTCGTCAAACGTCGATCGTTCCGAGTGGTAGGCAATCCGGCCGTCAATGGTGATTCATGGCCTCACCAGATATAAACAACAATAACTCCGCTTGTATTCGTCGTATGCAAATCTGCGACATAGCAATTTGTAGCTTAAGACACGGCACATCGACCCACCTTATACCGATCTGCGAAGAACTTGCATAGTTTCGGCAAACGTCGATCGTTCCGAGTGGTAGGCAATCCGGCCGTCAATGGTGATTCATGGCCTGACAGATATAAACAACTATAACTCCGCTTCTATTCGTCGTACGCAAAGCTGCGATATAGCAATCTGTAGCCTAAAAACACGACACATCGAGCCACCTTATACCGATCTGCGACGAACTTGCATAGTTTCGTCAAACGTCGATCGTTCCGAGTGGTAGGCAATCCGGTCGTCAATGGTGATCAATGGCCTCACAGATATAAACATCGATAACTCCGCTTCTATTCGTCGTACGCAAATCTGCGGCATAGCAATTTGTAGCCTAAAACACGGCACATCGAGCCACCTTATACCGATCTTCGAAGAACTTACATAGTTTCGTCAAACGTCGATCGTTCCGAGTGGTAGGCAATCCGGCCGTCAATGGTGATTCATGGCCTCACAGATATAAACAACAATAACTCCGCTTCTATTCGTCGTATGCAAATCTGCGACATAGCAATTTGTGGCCTAAAACACGGCCCAACGACCCACCTTATACCGATCTGCGATGAACTTGCATATTTTCGTCAAACGTCGATCGTTCCGCGTGGTAGACAATCCTGTCGTCAATGGTGATTAATGGCCTCACAGATATAAACAACTATAACTCCGCTTCTATTCGTCGTATGCGAAACTGCGACATACCAGTTTGTAGCTTAAAACACGGCCCAACGACCCACCTTATACCCATCTGCGACGAACTTGCATAGTTTCGTCAATCGTCGATCGTTCCGCGTGGTAGGCAATTCGGCCGTCAATGGTGATTCATAGCCTCACAGATATATCCAACTATAACTCCGCTTCTATTCGTCGTATGCAAATCTGCGACATAGCAATTTGTAGCTTAAAGCACGACACATCGACCCACCTTATACCGATCTGCGACGAACTTGCATAGTTTCGCCAAACGTCGATCGTTCCGAGTGGTAGGCAATCCTGTCGTCAATGGTGATTAATGGCCTCACAGATATAAACAACTATAACTCCGCTTCTATTCGTCGTATGCGAAACTGCGACATAGCAATTTGTAGCTTAAAACACGGCCCAACGACCCACCTTATACCGATCTGCGAAGAACTTGCATAGTTTCGTCAAACGTCGATTGTTCCGAGTGGTAGGCAATCCGGCCGTCAATGGTGATTCATGGCCTCACAGATATAAACAACAGTAACTCCGCTTCTATTCGTCGTATGCAAATCTGCGACATAGCAATTTGTAGCGTAAAACACGGCACATCGACCCACCTTATACCGATCTGCGACGAACTTACATAGTTTCGTCAAACGTCGATCGTTCCGAGTGGTAGGCAATCCGGCCGTCAATGGTGATTCATGGCCTTACAGATATAAACAACTATGACTCCGCTTTTATTCGTCGTATGCAAATCTGCGACATAGCAATTTGTGGCCTAAAACACGGCACAACGACCCACCTTATACCGATCTGCGACGAACTTGCATAGTTTAGTCAAACGTCGATCGTTCCGAGTGGTAGGCAATCCGGCCGTCGATGGTGATTCATGGCCTCACAGATATAGCCAACTATAACTCCGCTTCTATTCGTCGTATGCAAATCTGCGACATAGCAATTTGTAGCTTAAAGCACGACACAACGACCCACCTTATACCGATCTGCGACAAACTTGCATAGTTTCGTCAAACATCGATCGTTTCGAGTGGTAGGCAATCCGGCCGTCAATGGTGATTCAAGGCCTGACAGATATAAACAACTATAACTCCGCTTCTATTCGTCGTACGCAAAGCTGCGACATAGCAATCTGAAGCCTAAAACACGACATATCGAGCCACCTTATACCGATCTGCGACGAACTTGCATAGTTTCGTCAAACGTCGATCGTTCCGAGTGGTAGGCAATCCGGCCGTCAATGGTGATTCATGGCCTCACCAGATATAAACAACAATAACTCCGCTTCTATTCGTCGTATGCGAATCTGCGACAAAGCAACTCGTAGCTTAAAACACAGCCCAACGACCCACCTTATACCGATCTGCGACGAACTGGCATAGTTTCGTCAAACGTCGATCGTTTCGAGTGGTAGGCAATCCGGCCGTCAATGGTGATTCATGGCCTCACCAGATATAAACAACAATAACTCCGCTTCTATTCGTCGTATGCGAATCTGCGACATAGCAACTCGTAGCTTAAAACACGGCCCAACGACCCACCTTATACCGATCTGCGACGAACTTGCATAGTTTAGTCAAACGTCGATCGTTCCGAGTGGTAAACAATCAGGCCGTCAATGGTGATTTTTGGCCTGACAGATATAAACAACTATAACTCCGCTTCTATTCGTCGTATGCAAATCTGCGACATAGCAATTTGTAGCTTAAAGCACGACACAACGACCCACCTTATACCGATCTGCGACAAACTTGCATAGTTTCGTCAAACATCGATCGTTTCGAGTGGTAGGCAATCCGGCCGTCAATGGTGATTCATGGCCTGACAGATATAAACAACTATAACTCCGCTTCTATTCGTCGTATGCAAATCTGCGACATAGCAATTTGTAGCTTAAAACACGGCAAATCGACCCACGTTATACCGATCTGCGAAGAACTTGCATAGTTTCGGCAAACGTTGATCATTCCGAGTGGTAGACAATCCGGCCGTCAATGGTGATTAATGGCCTCACAGATATAAACATCGATAACTCCGCTTCTATTCGTCGTATGCGAATCTGCGACATAGCAACTTGTAGCTTAAAACACGGCCCAACGACCCACTTTATACCGATCTGCGACGAACTTGCATAGTTTCGTCAAACGTTGATCGTTCCGAGTGGTAGGCAATCCGGCCGTCGATGGTGATTCATGGCCTCACAGATATATCCAACTATAACTCCGCTTCTATTCGTCGTATGCAAATCTGCGACATAGCAATTTGTAGCTTAAAGCACGACACATCGACCCACCTTATACCGATCTGCGACGAACTTGCATAGTTTCGCCAAACGTCGATCGTTCCGAGTGGTAGGCAATCCTGTCGTCAATGGTGATTAATGGCCTCACAGATATAAACAACTATAACTCCGCTTCTATTCGTCGTATGCAAATCTGCGGCATAGCAATTTGTAGCCTAAAAACACGACACATCGAGCCACCTTATACCGATCTGCGACGAACTTGCATAGTTTCGTCAAACGTCGATCGTTCCGAGTGGTAGGCAATCCGGTCGTCAATGGTGATCAATGGCCTCACAGATATAAACATCGATAACTCCGCTTCTATTCGTCGTACGCAAATCTGCGGCATAGCAATTTGTAGCCTAAAACACGGCACATCGAGCCACCTTATACCGATCTTCGAAGAACTTACATAGTTTCGTCAAACGTCGATCGTTCCGAGTGGTAGGCAATCCGGCCGTCAATGGTGATTCATGGCCTCACAGATATAAACAACAATAACTCCGCTTCTATTCGTCGTATGCAAATCTGCGACATAGCAATTTGTAGCTTAAAGCACGACACATCGACCCACCTTATACCGATCTGCGACGAACTTGCATAGTTTCGCCAAACGTCGATCGTTCCGAGTGGTAGGCAATCCTGTCGTCAATGGTGATTAATGGCCTCACAGATATAAACAACTATAACTCCGCTTCTATTCGTCGTATGCGAAACTGCGACATAGCAATTTGTAGCTTAAAACACGGCCCAACGACCCACCTTATACCGATCTGCGAAGAACTTGCATAGTTTCGTCAAACGTCGATTGTTCCGAGTGGTAGGCAATCCGGCCGTCAATGGTGATTCATGGCCTCACAGATATAAACAACAGTAACTCCGCTTCTATTCGTCGTATGCAAATCTGCGACATAGCAATTTGTAGCGTAAAACACGGCACATCGACCCACCTTATACCGATCTGCGAAGAACTTACATAGTTTCGTCAAACGTCGATCGTTCCGAGTGGTAGGCAATCCGGCCGTCAATGGTGATTCATGGCCTTACAGATATAAACAACAATGACTCCGCTTTTATTCGTCGTATGCAAATCTGCGACATAGCAATTTGTGGCCTAAAACACGGCACAACGACCCACCGTATACCGATCTGCGACGAACTTGCATAGTTTAGTCAAACGTCGATCGTTCCGAGTGGTAGGCAATCCGGCCGTCGATGGTGATTCATGGCCTCACAGATATAGCCAACTATAACTCCGCTTCTATTCGTCGTATGCAAATCTGCGACATAGCAATTTGTAGCTTAAAGCACGACACAACGACCCACCTTATACCGATCTGCGACAAACTTGCATAGTTTCGTCAAACATCGATCGTTTCGAGTGGTAGGCAATCCGGCCGTCAATGGTGATTCAAGGCCTGACAGATATAAACAACTATAACTCCGCTTCTATTCGTCGTACGCAAAGCTGCGACATAGCAATCTGAAGCCTAAAACACGACATATCGAGCCACCTTATACCGATCTGCGACGAACTTGCATAGTTTCGTCAAACGTCGATCGTTACGAGTGGTAGGCAATCCGGCCGTCAATGGTGATTCATGGCCTCACCAGATATAAACAACAATAACTCCGCTTCTATTCGTCGTATGCGAATCTGCGACATAGCAACTCGTAGCTTAAAACACAGCCCAACGACCCACCTTATACCGATCTGCGACGAACTGGCATAGTTTCGTCAAACGTCGATCGTTTCGAGTGGTAGGCAATCCGGCCGTCAATGGTGATTCATGGCCTCACCAGATATAAACAACAATAACTCCGCTTCTATTCGTCGTATGCGAATCTGCGACATAGCAACTCGTAGCTTAAAACACGGCCCAACGACCCACCTTATACCGATCTGCGAAGAACTTGCATAGTTTAGTCAAACGTCGATCGTTCCGAGTGGTAAACAATCAGGCCGTCAATGGTGATTTTTGGCCTGACAGATATAAACAACTATAACTCCGCTTCTATTCGTCGTATGCAAATCTGCGACATAGCAATTTGTAGCTTAAAGCACGACACAACGACCCACCTTATACCGATCTGCGACAAACTTGCATAGTTTCGTCAAACATCGATCGTTTCGAGTGGTAGGCAATCCGGCCGTCAATGGTGATTCATGGCCTGACAGATATAAACAACTATAACTCCGCTTCTATTCGTCGTATGCAAATCTGCGACATAGCAATTTGTAGCTTAAAACACGGCAAATCGACCCACGTTATACCGATCTGCGAAGAACTTGCATAGTTTCGGCAAACGTTGATCATTCCGAGTGGTAGACAATCCGGCCGTCAATGGTGATTAATGGCCTCACAGATATAAACATCGATAACTCCGCTTCTATTCGTCGTATGCGAATCTGCGACATAGCAACTTGTAGCTTAAAACACGGCCCAACGACCCACTTTATACCGATCTGCGACGAACTTGCATAGTTTCGTCAAACGTTGATCGTTCCGAGTGGTAGGCAATCCGGCCGTCGATGGTGATTCATGGCCTCACAGATATATCCAACTATAACTCCGCTTCTATTCGTCGTATGCAAATCTGCGACATAGCAATTTGTAGCTTAAAGCACGACACATCGACCCACCTTATACCGATCTGCGACGAACTTGCATAGTTTCGCCAAACGTCGATCGTTCCGAGTGGTAGGCAATCCTGTCGTCAATGGTGATTAATGGCCTGACAGATATAAACAACTATAACTCCGCTTCTATTCGTCGTATGCAAATCTGCGACATAGCAATTTGTAGCTTAAAGCACGACACAACGACCCACCTTATACCGATCTGCGACAAACTTGCATAGTTTCGTCAAACATCGATCGTTTCGAGTGGTAGGCAATCCGGCCGTCAATGGTGATTCATGGCCTGACAGATATAAACAACTATAACTCCGCTTCTATTCGTCGTATGCAAATCTGCGACATAGCAATTTGTAGCTTAAAACACGGCAAATCGACCCACGTTATACCGATCTGCGAAGAACTTGCATAGTTTCGGCAAACGTTGATCATTCCGAGTGGTAGACAATCCGGCCGTCAATGGTGATTCATGGCCTGACAGATATAAACAACAATAACTCCGCTTCTATTCGTCGTATGCGAATCTGCGACAGAGCAACTTGTAGCTTAAAACACGGCCAAACGACCCACCTTATACCGTTCTGCGACGAACTTGCATAGTTTCGTCAAACGTCGATCGTTCCGAGTGGTAGGCAATCCGGCCGTCAATGGTGATTCATGGCCTCACCAGATATAAACAACAATAACTCCGCTTGTATTCGTCGTATGCAAATCTGCGATATAGCAATCTGTAGCCTAAAAACACGACACATCGAGCCACCTTATACCGATCTGCGACGAACTTGCATAGTTTCGTCAAACGTCGATCGTTCCGAGTGGTAGGCAATCCGGCCGTCAATGGTGATCAATGGCCTCACAGATATAAACATCGATAACTCCGCTTCTATTCGTCGTACGCAAATCTGCGGCATAGCAATTTGTAGCCTAAAACACGGCACATCGAGCCACCTTATACCGATCTTCGAAGAACTTACATAGTTTCGTCAAACGTCGATCGTTCCGAGTGGTGGGCAATCCGGCCGTCAATGGTGATTCATGGCCTGACATATATAAACAACTATAACTCCGCTTCTATTCGTCGTATGCGAATCTGCGAAATAGCAATTTGTAGCTTAAAACACGACACATCGACCCACCTTATACCGATCTGCGACGAACTTGCATAGTTTCGTCAAACGTCGATCGTTCCGAGTGGTAGGCAATCCTGTCGTCAATGGTGATTAATGGCCTCACAGACATAAACAACTATAACTCCGCTTCTATTCGTCGTATGCAAATCTGCGACATAGCAATTTGTAGCGTAAAACACGGCACATCGACCCACCTTATACCGATCTTCGAAGAACTTACATAGTTTCGTCAAACGTCGATCGTTCCGAGTGGTAGGCAATCCGGCCGTCAATGGTGATTCATGGCCTCACAGATATAAACACCTTAAACTTGGCTTCAATTCGTCGTATGCGAATCTGCGACATAGCAATTTGTAGCATAAAACACGGCCCAACGACCCACCTTATACCGATCTGCGAAGAACTTGCATAGTTTCGTCAAACGTCGATCGTTCCGCGTGGTAGGCAATCCTGTCGTCAATGGTGATTAATAGCCTCACAGATATAAACAACTATAACTCCGCTTCTATTCGTCGTATGCAAGTCTGCGACATAGCAATTTGTAGCGTAAAACACGGCACATCGACCCACCTTATACCGATCTGCGAAGAACTTGCATAGTTTCGTCAAACATCGATCGTTCCGAGTGGTAGGCAATCCGGTCGTCAATGGTGATTCATGGCCCGACAGATATAAACAACTATAACTCCGCTTCTATTCGTCGTATGCAAATCTGCGACATAGCAATTTGTAGCTTAAAGCACGACACATCGACCCACCTTATACCGATCTGCGACGAATTTGCATAGTTTCGTCAAACTTCGATCGTTCCGAGTGGTAGGCAATCCGGTCGGCAATGGTGATTAATGGCCTCACAGATATAAACATCGATAACTCCGCTTCTATTCGTCGTATGCGAATCTGCGACATAGCAACTTGTAGCTTAAAACACGGCCCAACGACCCACTTTATACCGATCTGCGACGAACTTGCATAGTTTCGTCAAACGTTGATTGTTCCGAGTGGTAGGCAATCCGGCCGTCAATGGTGATTCATGGCCTCACAGATATAAACAACAGTAACTCCGCTTTTATTCGTCGTATGCAAATCTGCGACATAGCAATTTGTGGCCTAAAACACGGCCCAACGACCCACCTTATACCGATCTGCGACGAACTTGCATAGTTTCGTCAAACGTCGATCGTTCCGAGTGGTAGGCAATCCTGTCGTCAATGGTGATTAATGGCCTCACAGATATAAACAACTATAACTCCGCTTCTATTCGTCGTATGCAAATCTGCGACATAGCAATTTGTAGCGTAAAACACGGCACATCGACCCACCTTATACCGATCTGCGAAGAACTTACATAGTTTCGTCAAACGTCGATCGTTCCGAGTGGTAGGCAATCCGGCCGTCAATGGTGATTCATGGCCTTACAGATATAAACAACAATGACTCCGCTTCTATTCGTCGTATGCAAATCTGCGACATAGCAATTTGTGGCCTAAAACACGGCACAACGACCCACCTTATACCGATCTGCGACGAACTTGCATAGTTTCGTCAAACGTCGATCGTTCCGAGTGGTAGGCAATCCGGCCGTCGATGGTGATTCATGGCCTCACCAGATATAGCCAACTATAACTCCGCTTCTATTCGTCGTATGCAAATCTGCGACATAGCAATTTGTAGCTTAAGACACGGCACATCGACCCACCTTATACCGATCTGCGAAGAACTTGCATAGTTTCGGCAAACGTCGATCGTTCCGAGTGGTAGGCAATCCGGCCGTCAATGGTGATTCATGGCCTGACAGATATAAACAACTATAACTCCGCTTCTATTCGTCGTACGCAAAGCTGCGACATAGCAATCTGTAGCCTAAAAACACGACACATCGAGCCACCTTATACCGATCTGCGACGAACTTGTATAGTTTCGTCAAATGTCGATCGTTCCGAGTGGTAGGCAATCCGGTCGTCAATGGTGATTTTTGGCCTCACAGATATAAACATCGATAACTCCGCTTCTATTCGTCGTATGCGAATCTGCGGCATAGCAACTTGTAGCTTAAAACACGGCCCAACGAACCACCTTATACCGATCTGGGACAAACTTGCATAGTTTTGTCAAACATCGATCGTTTCGAGTGGTAGGCAATCCGGCCGTCAATGGTGATTCATGGCCTGACAGATATAAACAACTATAACTCCGCTTCTATTCATCGTACGCAAAGCTGCGACATAGCAATCTGTAGCCTAAAACACGACACATCGAGCCACCTTATACCGATCTGCGACGAACTTGCATAGTTTCGTCAAACATCGATCGTTTCGAGTGGTAGGCAATCCGGCCGTCAATGGTGATTCATGGCCTGACAGATATAAACAACTATAACTCCGCTTCTATTCGTCGTACGCAAAGCTGCGACATAGCAATCTGAAGCCTAAAACACGACATATCGAGCCACCTTATACCGATCTGCGACGAACTTGCATAGTTTCGTCAAACGTCGATCGTTCCGAGTGGTAGGCAATCCGGCCGTCAATGGTGATTCATGGCCTCACCAGATATAAACAACAATAACTCCGCTTCTATTCGTCGTATGCGAATCTGCGACATAGCAACTCGTAGCTTAAAACACAGCCCAACGACCCACCTTATACCGATCTGCGACGAACTGGCATAGTTTCGTCAAACATCGATCGTTTCGAGTGGTAGGCAATCCGGCCGTCAATGGTGATTTTTGGCCCGACAGATATAAACAACTATAACTTCGCTGAATGTGTTGTAACTGTGTATTCTTGGTCCATCTTGATATACCATGATGACTGTGATTTGGAACGGCGTATGGGGACCAATTAAAAGAAACGGTTTTCTTTTTCTTTGACGTTTCGACCTTTTATTTAGGTCCTTTTCAAAACTACATGAATATAAATATATTTCAATATTAATTCATATAAATGTACAATTACATTTGTGATGTTTTTCGGAGTGTAGTGTTAATTATGTGAACTTACATATATATACCTAATACCTATATACCTAAAGACATAGAAGCGTTCCTAGCTTTAGGTCCGAAATTTAATATTCCATATAATAAAAAGAACTTTCCAAAAAATAGAATTATAGCTGAAATAGAACACAAAATTAACATTATAGAAGAAGACAAAGATAAAGAACACATAAGGAAACACACCGCTCAACTCATACAAAGACACAAAAACAACACAAATAAACATGACCACCTCACAATTATAACACAGAAAACACAAAAATTCATCCGAGACAATAAAGACATAATAATCACACGAGCAGATAAAGGTAGTGTAACAGTAGCTCTTGACCAAATAGATTACATAGAAAAAGTCAACTCACTACTAAACGACACAGACACATACACACAAATAAATAGAAATCCATTACTAAAATCACAAAACACAATAAACCAACTAGTCACATCTTGGCACGGGAAAAAATACATCACTGATTCCACATATAAGAAACTTAAAGCCACAAACACAGTTCTGCCTAGAATGTATGCATTACCAAAAATCCATAAACCTAATTATCCTGTCCGTCCCATAGTCTCCTCTATAAACTCCCCCACCTACAATCTTTCAAACTATATCCTAAATATAATAAAACCAACCATGGACCAACAGTTTTTCTCAAACACAACTGACAGCTTCGCATTCACAGAATTTATAAAAAGAATAACAATTCCACCACATTTTAAACTAATTTCCTTAGATGTCACTTCCTTATACACCAACATCCCGCAAAACCTCATCCTAGCCACCCTCAGAAAAAACAAACAAAAATTCAGAAATAGTACCCTACCATTAAAAGAAATAGAAACAGCAATTATTACAATTATGGACAACACATTTTTCACTTTTAACAACCAATACTACAAACAAACTTTCGGCCTACCAATGGGTTCTCCACTCGCACCTATCCTATCAAATATGGTAATGCAAACATTGGAACTGAAATGTTTAGAATCATTACCTTTCACCACTCCTTTCTACAAAAGATATGTTGATGATATCGTCACCGCAATACCTGAAAACTTCACCACAGAAATAGCAAATCATTTTAATAGATACCACCCCAGATTACAATTCACGTTAGAAATAGAAAAAGACAACTGCATCCCATTTTTAGACATTCTCTTAATACATGACAATAACAAAATAATTACCGATTGGTATAGAAAACCAACGTGGTCGGGACGATATATCAACTACAACTCCTCACACCCAACACACCAAAAAACACAATTAATCAGAACGATCACTCAACGTGCCTTAAAAATATCACATTGTAAATTCCACAATAAAAACCTAAAATTAATAAAAAATACCTTCCTTACAAATGATTACCCTATATCATTAATTAATAAAACAATAACTAGGACAACACAAAAAATGAAACAAACAATTGAAAACACGAACACAACAGAAAGGAATAATAACAAAGATAAACCGGTAATCATTCTCCCATACATCGAAAATTTTAGTGAACAAATAAAAATTATGTTAAAACAATTTAATTTTAACATAGTTTTTAATAGCAACAATACAATACAAAAAATAATAGGTACAACAAAAGACAAAACAGATAAATTGGACACACCCAACGTGATTTATTCTATCCCCTGCCAAGATTGCAATAGTTTATACATAGGGCAAACAAAAAGACATTTAAAACAAAGAATTAAAGAACACAAACGATCACAAACAGGAATTACAAACCATACAGCATTAGTAGACCATGCGGTCAATAACAACCACATTTTCGATTTCCAAAAAGTAAAAATTTTGGAAGTCGAACAAAACCTGAAAAAAAGACTTGTATTAGAGATGTTACACATAATACAAGAAGAGAATTCTGTAAATTTCAGAACGGACACAGAACACCTGAGTAAATTTTACTCCACTTTATAAAACATTATGTGTAATCGCTCCTCAATTGAAACAGAAATTAAATAGCCACAGGTTACATGAAAACGGTAATGACAGATCATAAAATCAAAACATCACCGATGACGTCAATCTACTGTTGCCTACCTCTACCGGCTCAGACACAGAGCACAGTCATAACAATACACACACACACACACCCACAACCATACAGATCTGAGAGATATATAAACAGATAGACACAATTGTAACAGGATAAACGTTTTAATAACCGTTCGCAACAGACGTCGACCATCCGACAAATTTCCTGAAAAATCACAATCAGGAGAACGAACAATTAAGACGCTTACCTGACAACAAAATATGTAAGTTCACATAATTAACACTACACTCCGAAAAACATCACAAATGTAATTGTACATTTATATGAATTAATATTGAAATATATTTATATTCATGTAGTTTTGAAAAGGACCTAAATAAAAGGTCGAAACGTCAAAGAAAAAGAAAACCGTTTCTTTTAATTGGTCCCCATACGCCGTTCCAAATCACAGTCATCATGGTATAACTTCGCTTCTATTCGTCGTATGCAAATCTGCGACATAGCAATTTGTAGCTTAAGACACGGCACATCGACCCACCTTATACCGATCTGCGAAGAACTTGCATAGTTTCGGCAAACGTCGATCGTTCTGAGTGGTAGGCAATCCGGCCGTCAATGGTGATTCATGGCCTCACCAGATATAAACAACAATAACTCCGCTTCTATTTGTCGTATGCGAATCTGCGACATAGCAACTCGTAGCTTAAAACACGGCCCAACGACCCACCTTATACCGATCTGCGACAAACTTGCATAGTTTCGTCAAACATCGATCGTTTCGAGTGGTAGGCAATCCGGCCGTCAATGGTGATTCATGGCCTCACCAGATATAAACAACAATAACTCCGCTTCTATTCGTCGTATGCGAATCTGCGACATAGCAACTCGTAGCTTAAAACACGGCCCAACGACCCACCTTATACCGATCTGCGACGAACTTGCATAGTTTTGTCAAACATCGATCGTTTCGAGTGGTAGGCAATCCGGCCGTCAATGGTGATTTTTGGCCCGACAGATATAAACAACTATAACTCCGCTTCTATTCGTCGTATGCAAATCTGCGACATAGCAATTTGTAGCTTAAGACACGTCACATCGACCCACCTTATACCGATCTGCGAAGAACTTGCATAGTTTCGGCAAACGTCGATCGTTCCGAGTGGTAGGCAATCCGGCCGTCAATGGTGATTCATGGCCTCACCAGATATAAACAACAATAACTCCGCTTCTATTCGTCGTATGCGAATCTGCGACATAGCAACTCGTAGCTTAAAACACGGCCCAACGACCCACCTTATACCGATCTGCGACAAACTTGCATAGTTTCGTCAAACATCGATCGTTTCGAGTGGTAGGCAATCCGGCCGTCAATGGTGATTCATGGCCTCAACAGATATAAACAACAATAACTCCGCTTCTATTCGTCGTATGCGAATCTGCGACATAGCAACTCGTAGCTTAAAACACGGCCCAACGACCCACCTTATACCGATCTGCGACGAACTTGCATAGTTTTGTCAAACATCGATCGTTTCGAGTGGTAGGCAATCCGGCCGTCAATGGTGATTTTTGGCCCGACAGATATAAACAACAATAACTCCGCTTCTATTCGTCGTATGCAAATCTGCGACATAGCAATTTGTAGCTTAAGACACGTCACATCGACCCACCTTATACCGATCTGCGAAGAACTTGCATAGTTTCGGCAAACGTCGATCGTTCCGAGTGGTAGGCAATCCGGCCGTCAATGGTGATTCATGGCCTGACAGATATAAACAACTATAACTCCGCTTCTATTCGTCGTACGCAAAGCTGCGACATAGCAATCTGAAGCCTAAAACACGACATATCGAGCCACCTTATACCGATCTGCGACGAACTTGCATAGTTTCGTCAAACGTCGATCGTTCCGAGTGGTAGGCAATCCGGTCGTCAATGGTGATCAATGGCCTCACAGATATAAATATCGATAACCCTGCTTCTATTCGTCGTATGCGAATCTGCGACATAGCAACTTGTAGCTTAAAACACGGTCCAACGACCCACCTTATACCGATCTGCGACGAACTTGCATAGTTTCGTCAAACGTCGATCGTTTCGAGTGGTAGGCAATCCGGCCGTCAATGGTGATTTTTGGCCTGACAGATATAAACAACTATAACTCCGCTTCTATTCGTCGTATGCAAATCTGCGACATAGCAATTTGTAGCTTAAGACGGCACATCGACCCACCTTATACCGATCTCGAAGAACTTGCATAGTTTCGGCAAACGTCGATCGTTCCGAGTGGTAGGCAATCCGGTCGTCAATGGTGATTTTTGGCCTCACAGATATAAACATCGATAACTCCGCTTCTATTCGTCGTATGCGAATCTGCCGCATAGCAACTTGTAGCTTAAAACACGGCCCAACGACCCACCTTATACCGATCTGCGACGAACTTGCATAGTTTCGTCAAACATCGATCGTTTCGAGTGGTAGGCAATCCGGCCGTCAATGGTGATTTTTGGCCCGACAGATATAAACAACTATAACTCCGCTTCTATTCGTCGTATGCAAATCTGCGACATAGCAATTTGTAGCTTAAGACACGGCACATCGACCCAACTTATACCGATCTGCGAAGAACTTGCATAGTTTCGGCAAACGTCGATCGTTCCGAGTGGTAAACAATCAGGCCGTCAATGGTGATTCATGGCCTGACAGATATAAACATTGATAACTCTGCTTCTCTTCGTCGTATGCGAATCTGCGACATAGCAACTTGTAGCTTAAAACACGGCCCAACGACCCACCTTATACCGATCTGCGACGAACTTGCATAGTTTCGTCAAACGTCGATCGTTTCGAGTGGTAGGCAATCCGGCCGTCAATGGTGATTTTTGGCCTGACAGATATAAACAACTATAACTCCGCTTCTATTCGTCGTATGCAAATCTGCGACATAGCAATTTGTAGCTTAAGACACGGCGCATCGACCCACCTTATACCGATCTGCGAAGAACTTGCATAGTTTCGGCAAACGTCGATCGTTCCGAGTGGTAAACAATCAGGCCGTCAATGGTGATTCATGGCCTGACAGATATAAACATTGATAACTCTGCTTCTATTCGTCGTATGCGAATCTGCGACATAGCAACTTGTAGCTTAAAACACGGCCCAACGACCCACCTTATACCGATCTGCGACGAACTTGCATAGTTTCGTCAAACGTCGATCGTTTCGAGTGGTAGGCAATCCGGCCGTCAATGGTGATTTTTGGCCTGACAGATATAAACAACTATAACTCCGCTTCTATTCGTCGTATGCAAATCTGCGACATAGCAATTTGTAGCTTAAGACACGGCACATCGACCCTCCTTATACCGATCTCGAAGAACTTGCATAGTCTCGGCAAACGTCGATCGTTCCGAGTGGTAGGCAATCCGGTCGTCAATGGTGATTTTTGGCCTCACAGATATAAACATCGATAACTCCGCTTCTATTCGTCGTATGCGAATCTGCGGCATAGCAACTTGTAGCTTAAAACACGGCCCAACGACTCACCTTATACCGATCTGCGACAAACTTGCATAGTTTCGTCAAACATCGATCGTTTCGAGTGGTAGGCAATCCGGCCGTCAATGGTGATTCATGGCCTGACAGATATAAACAACTATAACTCCGCTTCTATTCGTCGTACGCAAAGCTGGGACATAGCATTCTGTAGCCTAAAACACGACACATCGAGCCACCTTATACCGATCTGCGACGAACTTGCATAGTTTCGTCAAACGTCGATCGTTCCGAGTGGTAGGTAATCCGGTCGTCAATGGTGATCAATGGCCTCACAGATATAAACATCGATAACTCCGCTTCTATTCGTCGTATGCGAATCTGCGACATAGCAACTTGTAGCTTAAACACGGCCCAACGACCCACCTTATACCGATCTGCGAAGAACTTGCATAGTTTCGTCAAACGTCGATCGTTCCGAGTGGTAGGCAATCCGGCCGTCAATGGTGATTCATGGCCTCATCAGATATAAACAACAATAACTCCGCTTCTATTCGTCGTATGCGAATCTGCGACATAGCAACTCGTAGCTTAAAACACGGCCCAACGACCCACCTTATACCGATCTGCGACAAACTTGCATAGTTTCGTCAAACATCGATCGTTTCGAGTGGTAGGCAATCCGGCCGTCAATGGTGATTCATGGCCTCACCAGATATAAACAACAATAACTCCGCTTCTATTCGTCGTTTGCAAATCTGCGACATAGCAATTTGTAGCTTAAGACACGTCACATCGACCCACCTTATACCGATCTGCGAAGAACTTGCATAGTTTCGTCAAACATCGATCGTTTCGAGTGGTAGGCAATCCGGCCGTCAATGGTGATTTTTGGCCCGACAGATATAAACAACTATAACTCCGCTTCTATTCGTCGTATGCAAATCTGCGACATAGCAATTTGTAGCTTAAAACACGTCACATCGACCCACCTTATACCGATCTGCGAAGAACTTGCATAGTTTCGGCAAACGTCGATCGTTCCGAGTGGTAGGCAATCCGGCCGTCAATGGTGATTCATGGCCTGACAGATATAAACAACTATAACTCCGCCTCTATTCGTCGTACGCAAAGCTGCGACATAGCAATCTGAAGCCTAAAACACGACATATCGAGCCACCTTATACCGATCTGCGACGAACTTGCATAGTTTCGTCAAACGTCGATCGTTCCGAGTGGTAGGTAATCCGGTCGTCAATGGTGATCAATGGCCTCACAGATATAAACATCGATAACTCCGCTTCTATTCGTCGTATGCGAATCTGCGACATAGCAACTTGTAGCTTAAACAAGGCCCAACGACCCACCTTATACCGATCTGCGAAGAACTTGCATAGTTTCGGCAAACGTCGATCGTTCCGAGTGGTAGGCAATCCGGCCGTCAATGGTGATTCATGGCCTGACAGATATAAACAACTATAACTCCGCTTCTATTCGTCGTACGCAAAGCTGCGACATAGCAATCTGAAGCCTAAAACACGACATATCGAGCCACCTTATACCGATCTGCGACGAACTTGCATAGTTTCGTCAAACGTCGATCGTTCCGAGTGGTAGGCAATCCGGTCGTCAATGGTGATCAATGGCCTCACAGATATAAATATCGATAACCCTGCTTCTATTCGTCGTATGCGAATCTGCGACATAGCAACTCGTAGCTTAAAACACAGCCCAACGACCCACCTTATACCGATCTGCGACGAACTGGCATAGTTTCGTCAAACATCGATCGTTTCGAGCGGTAGGCAATCCGGCCGTCAATGGTGATTTTTGGCCCGACAGATATAAACAACTATAACTTCGCTGAATGTGTTGTAACTGTGTATTCTTGGTCCATCTTGATATACCATGATGACTGTGATTTGGAACGGCGTATGGGGACCAATTAAAAGAAACGGTTTTCTTTTTCTTTGACGTTTCGACCTTTTATTTAGGTCCTTTTCAAAACTACATGAATATAAATATATTTCAATATTAATTCATATAAATGTACAATTACATTTGTGATGTTTTTCGGAGTGTAGTGTTAATTATGTGAACTTACATATATATACCTAATACCTATATACCTAAAGACATAGAAGCGTTCCTAGCTTTAGGTCCGAAATTTAATATACCATATAATAAAAAGAACTTTCCAAAAAATAGAATTATAGCTGAAATAGAACACAAAATTAACATTATAGAAGAAGACAAAGATAAAGAACACATAAGGAAACACACCGCTCAACTCATACAAAGACACAAAAACAACACAAATAAACATGACCACCTCACAATTATAACACAGAAAACACAAAAATTCATCCGAGACAATAAAGACATAATAATCACACGAGCAGATAAAGGTAGTGTAACAGTAGCTCTTGACCAAATAGATTACATAGAAAAAGTCAACTCGCTACTAAACGACACAGACACATACACACAAATAAATAGAAATCCATTACTAAAATCACAAAACACAATAAACCAACTAGTCACATCTTGGCACGGGAAAAAATACATCACTGATTCCACATATAAGAAACTTAAAGCCACAAACACAGTTCTGCCTAGAATGTATGCATTACCAAAAATCCATAAACCTAATTATCCTGTCCGTCCCATAGTCTCCTCTATAAACTCCCCCACCTACAATCTTTCAAACTATATCCTAAATATAATAAAACCAACCATGGACCAACAGTTTTTCTCAAACACAACTGACAGCTTCGCATTCACAGAATTTATAAAAAGAATAACAATTCCACCACATTTTAAACTAATTTCCTTAGATGTCACTTCCTTATACACCAACATCCCGCAAAACCTCATCCTAGCCACCCTCAGAAAAAACAAACAAAAATTCAGAAATAGTACCCTACCATTAAAAGAAATAGAAACAGCAATTATTACAATTATGGACAACACATTTTTCACTTTTAACAACCAATACTACAAACAAACTTTCGGCCTACCAATGGGTTCTCCACTCGCACCTATCCTATCAAATATGGTAATGCAAACATTGGAACTGAAATGTTTAGAATCATTACCTTTCACCACTCCTTTCTACAAAAGATATGTTGATGATATCGTCACCGCAATACCTGAAAACTTCACCACAGAAATAGCAAATCATTTTAATAGATACCACCCCAGATTACAATTCACATTAGAAATAGAAAAAGACAACTGCATCCCATTTTTAGACATTCTCTTAATACATGACAATAACAAAATAATTACCGATTGGTATAGAAAACCAACGTGGTCGGGACGATATATCAACTACAACTCCTCACACCCAACACACCAAAAAACACAATTAATCAGAACGATCACTCAACGTGCCTTAAAAATATCACATTGTAAATTCCACAATAAAAACCTAAAATTAATAAAAAATACCTTCCTTACAAATGATTACCCTATATCATTAATTAATAAAACAATAACTAGGACAACACAAAAAATGAAACAAACAATTGAAAACACGAACACAACAGAAAGGAATAATAACAAAGATAAACCGGTAATCATTCTCCCATACATCGAAAATTTTAGTGAACAAATAAAAATTATGTTAAAACAATTTAATTTTAACATAGTTTTTAATAGCAACAATACAATACAAAAAATAATAGGTACAACAAAAGACAAAACAGATAAATTGGACACACCCAACGTGATTTATTCTATCCCCTGCCAAGATTGCAATAGTTTATACATAGGGCAAACAAAAAGACATTTAAAACAAAGAATTAAAGAACACAAACGATCACAAACAGGAATTACAAACCATACAGCATTAGTAGACCATGCGGTCAATAACAACCACATTTTCGATTTCCAAAAAGTAAAAATTTTGGAAGTCGAACAAAACCTGAAAAAAAGACTTGTATTAGAGATGTTACACATAATACAAGAAGAGAATTCTGTAAATTTCAGAACGGACACAGAACACCTGAGTAAATTTTACTCCACTTTATAAAACATTATGTGTAATAGCTCCTCAATTGAAACAGAAATTAAATAGCCACAGGTTACATGAAAACGGTAATGACAGATCATAAAACCAAAACATCACCGATGACGTCAATCTACTGTTGCCTACCTCTACCGGCTCAGACACAGAGCACAGTCATAACAATACACACACACACACACCCACAACCATACAGATCTGAGAGATATATAAACAGATAGACACAATTGTAACAGGATAAACGTTTTAATAACCGTTCGCAACAGACGTCGACCATCCGACAAATTTCCTGAAAAATCACAATCAGGAGAACGAACAATTAAGACGCTTACCTGACAACAAAATATGTAAGTTCACATAATTAACACTACACTCCGAAAAACATCACAAATGTAATTGTACATTTATATGAATTAATATTGAAATATATTTATATTCATGTAGTTTTGAAAAGGACCTAAATAAAAGGTCGAAACGTCAAAGAAAAAGAAAACCGTTTCTTTTAATTGGTCCCCATACGCCGTTCCAAATCACAGTCATCATGGTATAACTTCGCTTCTATTCGTCGTATGCAAATCTGCGACATAGCAATTTGTAGCTTAAGACACGGCACATCGACCCACCTTATACCGATCTGCGAAGAACTTGCATAGTTTCGGCAAACGTCGATCGTTCTGAGTGGTAGGCAATCCGGCCGTCAATGGTGATTCATGGCCTCACCAGATATAAACAACAATAACTCCGCTTCTATTCGTCGTATGCGAATCTGCGACATAGCAACTCGTAGCTTAAAACACGGCCCAACGACCCACCTTATACCGATCTGCGACAAACTTGCATAGTTTCGTCAAACATCGATCGTTTCGAGTGGTAGGCAATCCGGCCGTCAATGGTGATTCATGGCCTCACCAGATATAAACAACAATAACTCC
This sequence comes from Anoplius nigerrimus, assembly GCA_914767735.1. Classification (NCBI taxonomy): domain Eukaryota; kingdom Metazoa; phylum Arthropoda; class Insecta; order Hymenoptera; family Pompilidae; genus Anoplius; species Anoplius nigerrimus. Next base: position 251,661 of record CAJZBX010000099.1, on the reverse strand, counting down.
GCTTCTATTCGTCGTATGCGAATCTGCGACATAGCAACTCGTAGCTTAAAACACGGCCCAACGACCCACCTTATACCGATCTGCGACGAACTTGCATAGTTTTGTCAAACATCGATCGTTTCGAGTGGTAGGCAATCCGGCCGTCAATGGTGATTTTTGGCCCGACAGATATAAACAACTATAACTCCGCTTCTATTCGTCGTATGCAAATCTGCGACATAGCAATTTGTAGCTAAAGACACGTCACATCGACCCACCTTATACCGATCTGCGAAGAACTTGCATAGTTTCGGCAAACGTCGATCGTTCCGAGTGGTAGGCAATCCTGCCGTCAATGGTGATTCATGGCCTGACAGATATAAACAACTATAACTCCGCTTCTATTCGTCGTACGCAAAGCTGCGACATAGCAATCTGAAGCCTAAAACACGACATATCGAGCCACCTTATACCGATCTGCGACGAACTTGCATAGTTTCGTCAAACGTCGATCGTTCCGAGTGGTAGGCAATCCGGTCGTCAATGGTGATCAATGGCGTCACAGATATAAATATCGATAACCCTGCTTCTATTCGTCGTATGCGAATCTGCGACATAGCAACTTGTAGCTTAAAACACGGTCCAACGACCCACCTTATACCGATCTGCGACGAACTTGCATAGTTTCGTCAAACGTCGATCGTTTCGAGTGGTAGGCAATCCGGCCGTCAATGGTGATTTTTGGCCTGACAGATATAAACAACTATAACTCCGCTTCTATTCGTCGTATGCAAATCTGCGACATAGCAATTTGTAGCTTAAGACACGGCGCATCGACCCACCTTATACCGATCTGCGAAGAACTTGCATAGTTTCGGCAAACGTCGATCGTTCCGAGTGGTAAACAATCAGGCCGTCAATGGTGATTCATGGCCTGACAGATATAAACATTGATAACTCTGCTTCTATTCGTCGTATGCGAATCTGCGACATAGCAACTTGTAGCTTAAAACACGGCCCAACGACCCACCTTATACCGATCTGCGACGAACTTGCATAGTTTCGTCAAACGTCGATCGTTTCGAGTGGTAGGCAATCCGGCCGTCAATGGTGATTTTTGGCCTGACAGATATAAACAACTATAACTCCGCTTCTATTCGTCGTATGCAAATCTGCGACATAGCAATTTGTAGCTTAAGACACGGCACATCGACCCACCTTATACCGATCTGCGAAGAACTTGCATAGTTTCGGCAAACGTCGATCGTTCCGAGTGGTAAACAATCAGGCCGTCAATGGTGATTCATGGCCTGACAGATATAAACATTGATAACTCTGCTTCTATTCGTCGTATGCGAATCTGCGACATAGCAACTTGTAGCTTAAAACACGGCCTAACGACCCACCTTATACCGATCTGCGACGAACTTGCATAGTTTCGTCAAACGTCGATCGTTTCGAGTGGTAGGCAATCCGGCCGTCAATGGTGATTTTTGGCCTGACAGATATAAACAACTATAACTCCGCTTCTATTCGTCGTATGCAAATCTGCGACATAGCAATTTGTAGCTTAAGACACGGCACATCGACCCTCCTTATACCGATCTCGAAGAACTTGCATAGTCTCGGCAAACGTCCATCGTTCCGAGTGGTAGGCAATCCGGTCGTCAATGGTGATTTTTGGCCTCACAGATATAAACATCGATAACTCCGCTTCTATTCGTCGTATGCGAATCTGCGGCATAGCAACTTGTAGCTTAAAACAGGGCCCAACGACTCACCTTATACCGATCTGCGACAAACTTGCATAGTTTCGTCAAACATCGATCGTTTCGAGTGGTAGGCAATCCGGCCGTCAATGGTGATTCATGGCCTGACAGATATAAACAACTATAACTCCGCTTCTATTCGTCGTACGCAAAGCTGGTACATAGCAATCTGTAGCCTAAAACACGACACATCGAGCCACCTTATACCGATCTGCGACGAACTTGCATAGTTTCGTCAAACGTCGATCGTTTCGAGTGGTAGGTAATCCGGTCGTCAATGGTGATCAATGGCCTCACAGATATAAACATCGATAACTCCGCTTCTATTCGTCGTATGCGAATCTGCGACATAGCAACTTGTAGCTTAAACACGGCCCAACGACCCACCTTATACCGATCTGCGAAGAACTTGCATAGTTTCGTCAAACGTCGATCGTTCCGAGTGGTAGGCAATCCGGCCGTCAATGGTGATTCATGGCCTCACCAGATATAAACAACAATAACTCCGCTTCTATTCGTCGTATGCGAATTTGCGACATAGCAACTCGTAGCTTAAAACACGGCCCAACGACCCACCTTATACCGATCTGCGACAAACTTGCATAGTTTCGTCAAACATCGATCGTTTCGAGTGGTAGGCAATCCGGCCGTCAATGGTGATTCATGGCCTCACCAGATATAAACAACAATAACTCCGCTTCTATTCGACGTATGCGAACCTGCGACATAGCAACTCGTAGCTTAAAACACGGCCCAACGACCCACCTTATACCGATCTGCGACGAACTTGCATAGTTTCGTCAAACATCGATCGTTTCGAGTGGTAGGCAATCCGGCCGTCAATGGTGATTTTTGGCCCGACAGATATAAACAACTATAACTCCGCTTCTATTCGTCGTATGCAAATCTGCGACATAGCAATTTGTAGCTTAAGACACGTCACATCGACCCACCTTATACCGATCTGCGAAGAACTTGCATAGTTTCGGCAAACGTCGATCGTTCCGAGTGGTAGGCAATCCGGCCGTCAATGGTGATTCATGGCCTGACAGATATAAACAACTATAACTCCGCCTCTATTCGTCGTACGCAAAGCTGCGACATAGCAATCTGAAGCCTAAAACACGACATATCGAGCCACCTTATACCGATCTGCGACGAACTTGCATAGTTTCGTCAAACGTCGATCGTTCCGAGTGGTAGGTAATCCGGTCGTCAATGGTGATCAATGGCCTCACAGATATAAACATCGATAACTCCGCTTCTGTTCGTCGTATGCGAATCTGCGACATAGCAACTTGTAGCTTAAACACGGCCCAACGACCCACCTTATACCGATCTGCGCAGAACTTGCATAGTTTCGGCAAACGTCGATCGTTCCGAGTGGTAGGCAATCCGGCCGTCAATGGTGATTCATGGCCTGACAGATATAAACAACTATAACTCCGCTTCTATTCGTCGTACGCAAAGCTGCGACATAGCAATCTGAAGCCTAAAACACGACATATCGAGCCACCTTATACCGATCTGCGACGAACTTGCATAGTTTCGTCAAACGTCGATCGTTCCGAGTGGTAGGCAATCCGGTCGTCAATGGTGATCAATGGCCTCACAGATATAAATATCGATAACCCTGCTTCTATTCGTCGTATGCGAATCTGCGACATAGCAACTTGTAGCTTAAAACACGGCCCAACGACCCACCTTATACCGATCTGCGACGAACTTGCATAGTTTCGTCAAACGTCGATCGTTTCGAGTGGTAGGCAATCCGGCCGTCAATGGTGATATTTGGCCTGACAGATATAAACAACAATAACTCCGCTTCTATTCGTCGTATGCGAATCTGCGACATAGCAACTCGTAGCTTAAAACACGGCCCAACGACCCACCTTATACCGATCTGCGACGAACTTGCATAGTTTCGTCAAACATCGATCGTTTCGAGTGGTAGGCAATCCGGCCGTCAATGGTAATTTTTGGCCCGACAGATATAAACAACTATAACTCCGCTTCTATTCGTCGTATGCAAATCTGCGACATAGCAATTTGTAGCTTAAGACACGGCACATCGACCCACCTTATACCGATCTGCGACGAACTTGCATAGTTTCGTCAAACGTCGATCGTTCCGAGTGGTAGGCAATCCGGTCGTCAATGGTGATCAATGGCCTCACAGATATAAATATCGATAACCCTGCTTCTATTCGTCGTATGCGAATCTGCGACATAGCAACTCGTAGCTTAAAACACGGCCCAACGACCCACCTTATACCGATCTGCGAAGAACTTGCATAGTTTCGTCAAACGTCGATTGTTCCGAGTGGTAGGCAATCCGGCCGTCAATGGTGATTCATGGCCTCACAGATATAAACAACAGTAACTCCGCTTTTATTCGTCGTATGCAAATCTGCGACATAGCAATTTGTGGCCTAAAACACGGCCCAACGACCCACCTTATACCGATCTGCGACGAACTTGCATAGTTTCGTCAAACGTCGATCGTTCCGAGTGGTAGGCAATCCTGTCGTCAATGGTGATTAATGGCCTCACAGATATAAACAACTATAACTCCGCTTCTATTCGTCGTATGCAAATCTGCGACATAGCAATTTGTAGCGTAAAACACGGCACATCGACCGACCTTATACCGATCTGCGAAGAACTTACATAGTTTCGTCAAACGTCGATCGTTCCGAGTGGTAGGCAATCCGGCCGTCAATGGTGATTCATGGCCTTACAGATATAAACAACAATGACTCCGCTTTTATTCGTCGTATGCAAATCTGCGACATAGCAATTTGTGGCCTAAAACACGGCACAACGACCCACCTTATACCGATCTGCGACGAACTTGCATAGTTTAGTCAAACGTCGATCGTTCCGAGTGGTAGGCAATCCGGCCGTCGATGGTGATTCATGGCCTCACAGATATAGCCAACTATAACTCCGCTTCTATTCGTCGTATGCAAATCTGCGACATAGCAATTTGTAGCTTAAAGCACGACACAACGACCCACCTTATACCGATCTGCGACAAACTTGCATAGTTTCGTCAAACATCGATCGTTTCGAGTGGTAGGCAATCCGGCCTTCAATGGTGATTCAGGGCCTGACAGATATAAACAACTATAACTCCGCTTCTATTCGTCGTATGCAAATCTGCGACATAGCAATTTGTAGCTTAAAACACGGCAAATCGACCCACGTTATACCGATCTGCGAAGAACTTGCATAGTTTCGGCAAACGTTGATCGTTCCGAGTGGTAGGCAATCCGGCCGTCAATGGTGATTCATGGCCTGACAGATATAAACAACTATAACTCCGCTTCTATTCGTCGTACGCAAAGCTGCGACATAGCAATCTGTAGCCTAAAAACACGACACATCGAGCCACCTTATACCGATCTGCGACGAACTTGCATAGTTTCGTCAAATGTCGATCGTTCCGAGGGGTAGGCAATCCGGTCGTCAATGGTGATTTTTGGCCTCACAGATATAAACATCGATAACTCCGCTTCTATTCGTCGTATGGGAATCTGCGGCATAGCAACTTGTAGCTTAAAACACGGCCCAACGAGCCACCTTATACCGATCTGGGACAAACTTGCATAGTTTTGTCAAACATCGATCGTTTCGAGTGGTAGGCAATCCGGCCGTCAATGGTGATTCATGGCCTGACAGATATAAACAACTATAACTCCGCTTCTATTCATCGTACGCAAAGCTGCGACATAGCAATCTGTAGCCTAAAACACGACACATCGAGCCACCTTATACCGATCTGCGACGAACTTGCATAGTTTCGTCAAACATCGATCGTTTCGAGTGGTAGGCAATCCGGCCGTCAATGGTGATTCATGGCCTGACAGATATAAACAACTATAACTCCGCTTCTATTCGTCGTACGCAAAGCTGCGACATAGCAATCTGAAGCCTAAAACACGACATATCGAGCCACCTTATACCGATCTGCGACGAACTTGCATAGTTTCGTCAAACGTCGATCGTTCCGAGTGGTAGGCAATCCGGCCGTCAATGGTGATTCATGGCCACACCAGATATAAACAACAATAACTCCGCTTCTATTCGTCGTATGCGAATCTGCGACATAGCAACTCGTAGCTTAAAACACAGCCCAACGACCCACCTTATACCGATCTGCGACGAACTGGCATAGTTTCGTCAAACATCGATCGTTTCGAGTGGTAGGCAATCCGGCCGTCAATGGTGATTTTTGGCCCGACAGATATAAACAACTATAACTCCGCTTCTATTCGTCGTATGCAAATCTGCGACATAGCAATTTGTAGCTTAAGACACGTCACATCGACCCACCTTATACCGATCTGCGAAGAACTTGCATAGTTTCGGCAAACGTCGATCGTTCCGAGTGGTAGGCAATCCGGCCGTCAATGGTGATTCATGGCCTGACAGATATAAACAACTATAACTCCGCTTCTATTCGTCGTACGCAAAGCTGCGACATAGCAACCTGAAGCCTAAAACACGACATATCGAGCCACCTTATACCGATCTGCGACGAACTTGCATAGTTTCGTCAAACGTCGATCGTTCCGAGTGGTAGGCAATCCGGTCGTCAATGGTGATTTTTGGCCTAACAGATATAAACATCGATAACTCCGCTTCTATTCGTCGTATGCGAATCTGCCGCATAGCAACTTGTAGCTTAAAACACGGCCCAACGACCCACCTTATACCGATCTGCGACAAACTTGCATAGTTTCGTCAAACATCGGTCGTTTCGAGTGGTAGGCAATCCGGCCGTCAATGGTGATTCATGGCCTCACCAGATATAAACAACAATAACTCCGCTTCTATTCGTCGTATGCGAATCTGCGACATAGCAACTCGTAGCTTAAAACACGGCCCAACGACCCACCTTATACCGATCTGCGACGAACTTGCATAGTTTCGTCAAACATCGATCGTTTCGAGTGGTAGGCAATCCGGCCGTCAATGGTGATTTTTGGCCCGACAGATATAAACAACTATAACTCCGCTTCTATTCGTCGTATGCAAATCTGCGACATAGCAATTTGTAGCTTAAGACACGGCACATCGACCCACCTTATACCGATCTGCGAAGAACTTGCATAGTTTCGGCAAACGTCGATCGTTCCGAGTGGTAAACAATCAGGCCGTCAATGGTGATTCATGGCCTGACAGATATAAACATTGATAACTCTGCTTCTATTCGTCGTATGCGAATCTGCGACATAGCAACTTGTAGCTTAAAACACGGCCCAACGACCCACCTTATACCGATCTGCGACGAACTTGCATAGTTTCGTCAAACGTCGATCGTTTCGAGTGGTAGGCAATCCGGCCGTCAATGGTGATTTTTGGCCTGACAGATATAAACAACTATAACTCCGCTTCTATTCGTCGTATGCAAATCTGCGACATAGCAATTTGTAGCTTAAGACACGGCACATCGACCCACCTTATACCGATCTGCGAAGAACTTGCATAGTTTCGGCAAACGTCGATCGTTCCGAGTGGTAAACAATCAGGCCGTCAATGATGATTTTTGGCCTGACAGATATAAACAACTATAACTCCGCTTCTATTCGTCGTATGCAAATCTGCGACATAGCAATTTGTAGCTTAAAGCACGACACAACGACCCACCTTATACCGATCTGCGACAAACTTGCATAGTTTCGTCAAACATCGATCGTTTCGAGTGGTAGGCAATCCGGCCGTCAATGGTGATTCATGGCCTGACAGATATAAACAACTATAACTCCGCTTCTATTCGTCGTATGCAAATCTGCGACATAGCAATTTGTAGCTTAAAACACGGCAAATCGACCCACGTTATACCGATCTGCGAAGAACTTGCATAGTTTCGGCAAACGTTGATCATTCCGAGTGGTAGACAATCCGGCCGTCAATGGTGATTCATTGCTTGACAGATATAAACAACAATAACTCCGCTTCTATTCGTCGTATGCGAATCTGCGACAGAGCAACTTGTAGCTTAAAACACGGCCAAACGACCCACCTTATACCGATCTGCGACGAACTTGCATACTTTCGTCAAACGTCGATCGTTCCGAGTGGTAGGCAATCCGGCCGTCAATGGTGATTCATGGCCTCACCAGATATAAACAACAATAACTCCGCTTGTATTCGTCGTATGCAAATCTGCGACATAGCAATTTGTAGCTTAAGACACGGCACATCGACCCACCTTATACCGATCTGCGAAGAACTTGCATAGTTTCGTCAAACGTCGATCGTTCCGAGTGGTAGGCAATCCGGCCGTCGATGGTGATTCATGGCCTCACAGATATAGCCAACTATAACTCCGCTTCTATTCGTCGTATGCAAATCTGCGACATAGCAATTTGTAGCTTAAAGCACGACACAACGACCCACCTTATACCGATCTGCGACAAACTTGCATAGTTTCGACAAACATCGATCGTTTCGAGTGGTAGGCAATCCGGCCGTCAATGGTGATTCATGGCCTGACAGATATAAACAACTATAACTCCGCTTCTATTCGTCGTATGCAAATCTGCGACATAGCAATTTGTAGCTTAAAACACGGCAAATCGACCCACGTTATACCGATCTGCGAAGAACTTGCATAGTTTCGGCAAACGTTGATCATTCCGAGTGGTAGACAATCCGGCCGTCAATGGTGATTCATGGCCTGACAGATATAAACAACAATAACTCCGCTTCTATTCGTCGTATGCGAATCTGCGACAGAGCAACTTGTAGCTTAAAACACGGCCAAACGACCCACCTTATACCGATCTGCGACGAACTTGCATAGTTTCGTCAAACGTCGATCGTTCCGAGTGGTAGGCAATCCGGCCGTCAATGGTGATTCATGGCCTCACCAGATATAAACAACAATAACTCCGCTTGTATTCGTCGTATGCAAATCTGCGACATAGCAATTTGTAGCTTAAGACACGGCACATCGACCGACCTTATACCGATCTGCGAAGAACTTGCATAGTTTCGGCAAACGTCGATCGTTCCGAGTGGTAGGCAATCCGGCCGTCAATGGTGATTCATGGCCTGACAGATATAAACAACTATAACTCCGCTTCTATTCGTCGTACGCAAAGCTGCGATATAGCAATCTGTAGCCTAAAAACACGACACATCGAGCCACCTTATACCGATCTGCGACGAACTTGCATAGTTTCGTCAAACGTCGATCGTTCCGAGTGGTAGGCAATCCGGTCGTCAATGGTGATCAATGGCCTCACAGATATAAACATCGATAACTCCGCTTCTATTCGTCGTACGCAAATCTGCGGCATAGCAATTTGTAGCCTAAAACACGGCACATCGAGCCACCTTATACCGATCTTCGAAGAACTTACATAGTTTCGTCAAACGTCGATCGTTCCGAGTGGTAGGCAATCCGGCCGTCAATGGTGATTCATGGCCTGACATATATAAACAACAATAACTCCGCTTCTATTCGTCGTATGCGAATCTGCGACATAGCAATTTGTAGCTTAAAACACGACACATCGACCCACCTTATACCGATCTGCGACGAACTTGCATAGTTTCGTCAAACGTCGATCGTTCCGAGTGGTAGGCAATCCTGTCGTCAATGGTGATTAATGGCCTCACAGACATAAACAACTATAACTCCGCTTCTATTCGTCGTATGCAAATCTGCGACATAGCAATTTGTAGCGTAAAACACGGCACATCGACCCACCTTATACCGATCTTCGAAGAACTTACATAGTTTCGTCAAACGTCGATCGTTCCGAGTGGTAGGCAATCCGGCCGTCAATGGTGATTCATGGCCTCACAGATATAAACAACAATAACTCCGCTTCTATTCGTCGTATGCAAATCTGCGACATAGCAATTTGTGGCCTAAAACACGGCCCAACGACCCACCTTATACCGATCTGCGATGAACTTGCATATTTTCGTCAAACGTCGATCGTTCCGCGTGGTAGACAATCCTGTCGTCAATGGTGATTAATGGCCTCACAGATATAAACAACTATAACTCCGCTTCTATTCGTCGTATGCGAAACTGCGACATACCAGTTTGTAGCTTAAAACACGGCCCAACGACCCACCTTATACCCATCTGCGACGAACTTGCATAGTTTCGTCAATCGTCGATCGTTCCGCGTGGTAGGCAATTCGGCCGTCAATGGTGATTCATAGCCTCACAGATATATCCAACTATAACTCCGCTTCTATTCGTCGTATGCAAATCTGCGACATAGCAATTTGTAGCTTAAAGCACGACACATCGACCCACCTTATACCGATCTGCGACGAACTTGCATAGTTTCGCCAAACGTCGATCGTTCCGAGTGGTAGGCAATCCTGTCGTCAATGGTGATTAATGGCCTCACAGATATAAACAACTATAACTCCGCTTCTATTCGTCGTATGCGAAACTGCGACATAGCAATATGTAGCTTAAAACACGGCCCAACGACCCACCTTATACCGATCTGCGAAGAACTTGCATAGTTTCGTCAAACGTCGATTGTTCCGAGTGGTAGGCAATCCGGCCGCCAATGGTGATTCATGGCCTCACAGATATAAACAACAGTAACTCCGCTTCTATTCGTCGTATGCAAATCTGCGACATAGCAATTTGTAGCGTAAAACACGGCACATCGACCCACCTTATACCGATCTGCGAAGAACTTACATAGTTTCGTCAAACGTCGATCGTTCCGAGTGGTAGGCAATCCGGCCGTCAATGGTGATTCATGGCCTTACAGATATAAACAACAATGACTCCGCTTTTATTCGTCGTATGCAAATCTGCGACATAGCAATTTGTGGCCTAAAACACGGCACAACGACCCACCTTATACCGATCTGCGACGAACTTGCATAGTTTAGTCAAACGTCGATCGTTCCGAGTGGTAGGCAATCCGGCCGTCGATGGTGATTCATGGCCTCACAGATATAGCCAACTATAACTCCGCTTCTATTCGTCGTATGCAAATCTGCGACATAGCAATTTGTAGCTTAAAGCACGACACAACGACCCACCTTATACCGATCTGCGACAAACTTGCATAGTTTCGTCAAACATCGATCGTTTCGAGTGGTAGGCAATCCGGCCGTCAATGGTGATTCAAGGCCTGACAGATATAAACAACTATAACTCCGCTTCTATTCGTCGTACGCAAAGCTGCGACATAGCAATCTGAAGCCTAAAACACGACATATCGAGCCACCTTATACCGATCTGCGACGAACTTGCATAGTTTCGTCAAACGTCGATCGTTCCGAGTGGTAGGCAATCCGGCCGTCAATGGTGATTCATGGCCTCACCAGATATAAACAACAATAACTCCGCTTCTATTCGTCGTATGCGAATCTGCGACATAGCAACTCGTAGCTTAAAACACAGCCCAACGACCCACCTTATACCGATCTGCGACGAACTGGCATAGTTTCGTCAAACGTCGATCGTTTCGAGTGGTAGGCAATCCGGCCGTCAATGGTGATTCATGGCCTCACCAGATATAAACAACAATAACTCCGCTTCTATTCGTCGTATGCGAATCTGCGACATAGCAACTCGTAGCTTAAAACACGGCCCAACGACCCACCTTATACCGATCTGCGACGAACTTGCATAGTTTAGTCAAACGTCGATCGTTCCGAGTGGTAAACAATCAGGCCGTCAATGGTGATTTTTGGCCTGACAGATATAAACAACTATAACTCCGCTTCTATTCGTCGTATGCAAATCTGCGACATAGCAATTTGTAGCTTAAAGCACGACACAACGACCCACCTTATACCGATCTTCGAAGAACTTACATAGTTTCGTCAAACGTCGATCGTTCCGAGTGGTAGGCAATCCGGCCGTCAATGGTGATTCATGGCCTCACAGATATAAACAACAATAACTCCGCTTCTATTCGTCGTATGCAAATCTGCGACATAGCAATTTGTGGCCTAAAACACGGCCCAACGACCCACCTTATACCGATCTGCGATGAACTTGCATATTTTCGTCAAACGTCGATCGTTCCGCGTGGTAGACAATCCTGTCGTCAATGGTGATTAATGGCCTCACAGATATAAACAACTATAACTCCGCTTCTATTCGTCGTATGCGAAACTGCGACATACCAGTTTGTAGCTTAAAACACGGCCCAACGACCCACCTTATACCCATCTGCGACGAACTTGCATAGTTTCGTCAATCGTCGATCGTTCCGCGTGGTAGGCAATTCGGCCGTCAATGGTGATTCATAGCCTCACAGATATATCCAACTATAACTCCGCTTCTATTCGTCGTATGCAAATCTGCGACATAGCAATTTGTAGCTTAAAGCACGACACATCGACCCACCTTATACCGATCTGCGACGAACTTGCATAGTTTCGCCAAACGTCGATCGTTCCGAGTGGTAGGCAATCCTGTCGTCAATGGTGATTAATGGCCTCACAGATATAAACAACTATAACTCCGCTTCTATTCGTCGTATGCGAAACTGCGACATAGCAATATGTAGCTTAAAACACGGCCCAACGACCCACCTTATACCGATCTGCGAAGAACTTGCATAGTTTCGTCAAACGTCGATTGTTCCGAGTGGTAGGCAATCCGGCCGCCAATGGTGATTCATGGCCTCACAGATATAAACAACAGTAACTCCGCTTCTATTCGTCGTATGCAAATCTGCGACATAGCAATTTGTAGCGTAAAACACGGCACATCGACCCACCTTATACCGATCTGCGAAGAACTTACATAGTTTCGTCAAACGTCGATCGTTCCGAGTGGTAGGCAATCCGGCCGTCAATGGTGATTCATGGCCTTACAGATATAAACAACAATGACTCCGCTTTTATTCGTCGTATGCAAATCTGCGACATAGCAATTTGTGGCCTAAAACACGGCACAACGACCCACCTTATACCGATCTGCGACGAACTTGCATAGTTTAGTCAAACGTCGATCGTTCCGAGTGGTAGGCAATCCGGCCGTCGATGGTGATTCATGGCCTCACAGATATAGCCAACTATAACTCCGCTTCTATTCGTCGTATGCAAATCTGCGACATAGCAATTTGTAGCTTAAAGCACGACACAACGACCCACCTTATACCGATCTGCGACAAACTTGCATAGTTTCGTCAAACATCGATCGTTTCGAGTGGTAGGCAATCCGGCCGTCAATGGTGATTCACGGCCTGACAGATATAAACAACTATAACTCCGCTTCTATTCGTCGTACGCAAAGCTGCGACATAGCAATCTGAAGCCTAAAACACGACATAACGAGCCACCTTATACCGATCTGCGACGAACTTGCATAGTTTCGTCAAACGTCGATCGTTCCGAGTGGTAGGCAATCCGGCCGTCAATGGTGATTCATGGCCTCACCAGATATAAACAACAATAACTCCGCTTCTATTCGTCGTATGCGAATCTGCGACATAGCAACTCGTAGCTTAAAACACAGCCCAACGACCCACCTTATACCGATCTGCGACGAACTGGCATAGTTTCGTCAAACGTCGATCGTTTCGAGTGGTAGGCAATCCGGCCGTCAATGGTGATTCATGGCCTCACCAGATATAAACAACAATAACTCCGCTTCTATTCGTCGTATGCGAATCTGCGACATAGCAACTCGTAGCTTAAAACACGGCCCAACGACCCACCTTATACCGATCTGCGACGAACTTGCATAGTTTAGTCAAACGTCGATCGTTCCGAGTGGTAAACAATCAGGCCGTCAATGGTGATTTTTGGCCTGACAGATATAAACAACTATAACTCCGCTTCTATTCGTCGTATGCAAATCTGCGACATAGCAATTTGTAGCTTAAAGCACGACACAACGACCCACCTTATACCGATCTGCGACAAACTTGCATAGTTTCGTCAAACATCGATCGTTTCGAGTGGTAGGCAATCCGGCCGTCAATGGTGATTCATGGCCTGACAGATATAAACAACTATAACTCCGCTTCTATTCGTCGTATGCAAATCTGCGACATAGCAATTTGTAGCTTAAAACACGGCAAATCGACCCACGTTATACCGATCTGCGAAGAACTTGCATAGTTTCGGCAAACGTTGATCATTCCGAGTGGTAGACAATCCGGCCGTCAATGGTGATTCATGGCCTGACAGATATAAACAACAATAACTCCGCTTCTATTCGTCGTATGCGAATCTGCGACAGAGCAACTTGTAGCTTAAAACACGGCCAAACGACCCACCTTATACCGATCTGCGACGAACTTGCATAGTTTCGTCAAACGTCGATCGTTCCGAGTGGTAGGCAATCCGGCCGTCAATGGTGATTCATGGCCTCACCAGATATAAACAACAATAACTCCGCTTGTATTCGTCGTATGCAAATCTGCGACATAGCAATTTGTAGCTTAAGACACGGCACATCGACCGACCTTATACCGATCTGCGAAGAACTTGCATAGTTTCGGCAAACGTCGATCGTTCCGAGTGGTAGGCAATCCGGCCGTCAATGGTGATTCATGGCCTGACAGATATAAACAACTATAACTCCGCTTCTATTCGTCGTACGCAAAGCTGCGATATAGCAATCTGTAGCCTAAAAACACGACACATCGAGCCACCTTATACCGATCTGCGACGAACTTGCATAGTTTCGTCAAACGTCGATCGTTCCGAGTGGTAGGCAATCCGGTCGTCAATGGTGATCAATGGCCTCACAGATATAAACATCGATAACTCCGCTTCTATTCGTCGTACGCAAATCTGCGGCATAGCAATTTGTAGCCTAAAACACGGCACATCGAGCCACCTTATACCGATCTTCGAAGAACTTACATAGTTTCGTCAAACGTCGATCGTTCCGAGTGGTAGGCAATCCGGCCGTCAATGGTGATTCATGGCCTGACATATATAAACAACTATAACTCCGCTTCTATTCGTCGTATGCGAATCTGCGACATAGCAATTTGTAGCTTAAAACACGACACATCGACCCACCTTATACCGATCTGCGACGAACTTGCATAGTTTCGTCAAACGTCGATCGTTCCGAGTGGTAGGCAATCCTGTCGTCAATGGTGATTAATGGCCTCACAGACATAAACAACTATAACTCCGCTTCTATTCGTCGTATGCAAATCTGCGACATAGCAATTTGTAGCGTAAAACACGGCACATCGACCCACCTTATACCGATCTTCGAAGAACTTACATAGTTTCGTCAAACGTCGATCGTTCCGAGTGGTAGGCAATCCGGCCGTCAATGGTGATTCATGGCCTCACAGATATAAACAACTATAACTCCACTTCTATTCGTCGTATGCGAATCTGCGACATAGCAATTTGTGGCCTAAAACACGGCCCAACGACCCACCTTATACTGATCTGCGATGAACTTGCATATTTTCGTCAAACGTCGATCGTTCCGCGTGGTAGACAATCCTGTCGTCAATGGTGATTAATGGCCTCACAGATATAAACAACTATAACTCCGCTTCTATTCGTCGTATGCGAAACTGCGACATACCAGTTTGTAGCTTAAAACACGGCCCAACGACCCACCTTATACCCATCTGCGACGAACTTGCATAGTTTCGTCAATCGTCGATCGTTCCGCGTGGTAGGCAATTCGGCCGTCAATGGTGATTCATAGCCTCACAGATATATCCAACTATAACTCCGCTTCTATTCGTCGTATGCAAATCTGCGACATAGCAATTTGTAGCTTAAAGCACGACACATCGACCCACCTTATACCGATCTGCGACGAACTTGCATAGTTTCGCCAAACGTCGATCGTTCCGAGTGGTAGGCAATCCTGTCGTCAATGGTGATTAATGGCCTCACAGATATAAACAACTATAACTCCGCTTCTATTCGTCGTATGCGAAACTGCGACATAGCAATTTGTAGCTTAAAACACGGCCCAACGACCCACCTTATACCGATCTGCGAAGAACTTGCATAGTTTCGTCAAACGTCGATTGTTCCGAGTGGTAGGCAATCCGGCCGTCAATGGTGATTCATGGCCTCACAGATATAAACAACAGTAACTCCGCTTCTATTCGTCGTATGCAAATCTGCGACATAGCAATTTGTAGCGTAAAACACGGCACATCGACCCACCTTATACCGATCTGCGAAGAACTTACATAGTTTCGTCAAACGTCGATCGTTCCGAGTGGTAGGCAATCCGGCCGTCAATGGTGATTCATGGCCTTACAGATATAAACAACAATGACTCCGCTTTTATTCGTCGTATGCAAATCTGCGACATAGCAATTTGTGGCCTAAAACACGGCACAACGACCCACCTTATACCGATCTGCGACGAACTTGCATAGTTTAGTCAAACGTCGATCGTTCCGAGTGGTAGGCAATCCGGCCGTCGATGGTGATTCATGGCCTCACAGATATAGCCAACTATAACTCCGCTTCTATTCGTCGTATGCAAATCTGCGACATAGCAATTTGTAGCTTAAAGCACGACACATCGACCCACCTTATACCGATCTGCGACAAACTTGCATAGTTTCGTCAAACATCGATCGTTTCGAGTGGTAGGCAATCCGGCCGTCAATGGTGATTCAAGGCCTGACAGATATAAACAACTATAACTCCGCTTCTATTCGTCGTACGCAAAGCTGCGACATAGCAATCTGAAGCCTAAAACACGACATATCGAGCCACCTTATACCGATCTGCGACGAACTTGCATAGTTTCGTCAAACGTCGATCGTTCCGAGTGGTAGGCAATCCGGCCGTCAATGGTGATTCATGGCCTCACCAGATATAAACAACAATAACTCCGCTTCTATTCGTCGTATGCGAATCTGCGACATAGCAACTCGTAGCTTAAAACACAGCCCAACGACCCACCTTATACCGATCTGCGACGAACTGGCATAGTTTCGTCAAACGTCGATCGTTTCGAGTGGTAGGCAATCCGGCCGTCAATGGTGATTCATGGCCTCACCAGATATAAACAACAATAACTCCGCTTCTATTCGTCGTATGCGAATCTGCGACATAGCAACTCGTAGCTTAAAACACGGCCCAACGACCCACCTTATACCGATCTGCGAAGAACTTGCATAGTTTAGTCAAACGTCGATCGTTCCGAGTGGTAAACAATCAGGCCGTCAATGGTGATTTATGGCCTGACAGATATAAACAACTATAACTCCGCTTCTATTCGTCGTATGCTAATCTGCGACATAGCAATTTGTAGCTTAAAGCACGACACAACGACCCACCTTATACCGATCTGCGACAAACTTGCATAGTTTCGTCAAACATCGATCGTTTCGAGTGGTAGGCAATCCGGCCGTCAATGGTGATTCATGGCCTGACAGATATAAACAACTATAACTCCGCTTCTATTCGTCGTATGCAAATCTGCGACATAGCAATTTGTAGCTTAAAACACGGCAAATCGACCCACGTTATACCGATCTGCGAAGAACTTGCATAGTTTCGGCAAACGTTGATCATTCCGAGTGGTAGACAATCCGGCCGTCAATGGTGATTAATGGCCTCACAGATATAAACATCGATAACTCCGCTTCTATTCGTCGTATGCGAATCTGCGACATAGCAACTTGTAGCTTAAAACACGGCCCAACGACCCACTTTATACCGATCTGCGACGAACTTGCATAGTTTCGTCAAACGTTGATCGTTCCGAGTGGTAGGCAATCCGGCCGTCGATGGTGATTCATGGCCTCACAGATATATCCAACTATAACTCCGCTTCTATTCGTCGTATGCAAATCTGCGACATAGCAATTTGTAGCTTAAAGCACGACACATCGACCCACCTTATACCGATCTGCGACGAACTTGCATAGTTTCGCCAAACGTCGATCGTTCCGAGTGGTAGGCAATCCTGTCGTCAATGGTGATTAATGGCCTCACAGACATAAACAACTATAACTCCGCTTCTATTCGTCGTATGCAAATCTGCGACATAGCAATTTGTAGCGTAAAACACGGCACATCGACCCACCTTATACCGATCTTCGAAGAACTTACATAGTTTCGTCAAACGTCGATCGTTCCGAGTGGTAGGCAATCCGGCCGTCAATGGTGATTCATGGCCTCACAGATATAAACAACGGTAACTCCGCTTTTATTCGTCGTATGCAAATCTGCGACATAGCAATTTGTGGCCTAAAACACGGCCCAACGACCCACCTTATACCGATCTGCGACGAACTTGCATAGTTTCGTCAAACGTCGGTCGTTCCGAGTGGTAGGCAATCCTGTCGTCAATGGTGATTAATGGCCTCACAGATATAAACAACTATAACTCCGCTTCTATTCGTCGTATGCAAATCTGCGACATAGCAATTTGTAGCGTAAAACACGGCACATCGACCCACCTTATACCGATCTGCGAAGAACTTACATAGTTTCGTCAAACGTCGATCGTTCCGAGTGGTAGGCATTCCGGCCGTCAATGGTGATTCATGGCCTTACAGATATAAACAACAATGACTCCGCTTCTATTCGTCGTATGCAAATCTGCGACATAGCAATTTGTGGCCTAAAACACGGCACAACGACCCACCTTATACCGATCTGCGACGAACTTGCATAGTTTCGTCAAACGTCGATCGTTCCGAGTGGTAGGCAATCCGGCCGTCGATGGTGATTCATGGCCTCACCAGATATAGCCAACTATAACTCCGCTTCTATTCGTCGTATGCAAATCTGCGACATAGCAATTTGTAGCTTAAGACACGGCACATCGACCCACCTTATACCGATCTGCGAAGAACTTGCATAGTTTCGGCAAACGTCGATCGTTCCGAGTGGTAGGCAATCCGGCCGTCAATGGTGATTCATGGCCTGACAGATATAAACAACTATAACTCCGCTTCTATTCGTCGTACGCAAAGCTGCGACATAGCAATCTGTAGCCTAAAAACACGACACATCGAGCCACCTTATACCGATCTGCGACGAACTTGTATAGTTTCGTCAAATGTCGATCGTTCCGAGTGGTAGGCAATCCGGTCGTCAATGGTGATTTTTGGCCTCACAGATATAAACATCGATAACTCCGCTTCTATTCGTCGTATGCAAATCTGCGACATAGCAATTTGTAGCTTAAAGCACGACACATCGACCCACCTTATACCGATCTGCGACGAATTTGCATAGTTTCGTCAAACTTCGATCGTTCCGAGTGGTAGGCAATCCGGTCGTCAATGGTGATTAATGGCCTCACAGATATAAACATCGATAACTCCGCTTCTATTCGTCGTATGCGAATCTGCGGCATAGCAACTTGTAGCTTAAAACACGGCCCAACGAACCACCTTATACCGATCTGGGACAAACTTGCATAGTTTTGTCAAACATCGATCGTTTCGAGTGGTAGGCAATCCGGCCGTCAATGGTGATTCATGGCCTGACAGATATAAACAACTATAACTCCGCTTCTATTCATCGTACGCAAAGCTGCGACATAGCAATCTGTAGCCTAAAACACGACACATCGAGCCACCTTATACCGATCTGCGACGAACTTGCATAGTTTCGTCAAACATCGATCGTTTCGAGTGGTAGGCAATCCGGCCGTCAATGGTGATTCATGGCCTGACAGATATAAACAACTATAACTCCGCTTCTATTCGTCGTACGCAAAGCTGCGACATAGCAATCTGAAGCCTAAAACACGACATATCGAGCCACCTTATACCGATCTGCGACGAACTTGCATAGTTTCGTCAAACGTCGATCGTTCCGAGTGGTAGGCAATCCGGCCGTCAATGGTGATTCATGGCCTCACCAGATATAAACAACAATAACTCCGCTTCTATTCGTCGTATGCTAATCTGCGACATAGCAACTCGTAGCTTAAAACACGGCCCAACGACCCACCTTATACCGATCTGCGACAAACTTGCATAGTTTCGTCAAACATCGATCGTTTCGAGTGGTAGGCAATCCGGCCGTCAATGGTGATTCATGGCCTCACCAGATATAAACAACAATAACTCCGCTTCTATTCGTCGTATGCGAATCTGCGACATAGCAACTCGTAGCTTAAAACACGGCCCAACGACCCACCTTATACCGATCTGCGACGAACTTGCATAGTTTTGTCAAACATCGATCGTTTCGAGTGGTAGGCAATCCGGCCGTCAATGGTGATTTTTGGCCCGACAGATATAAACAACTATAACTCCGCTTCTATTCGTCGTATGCAAATCTGCGACATAGCAATTTGTAGCTTAAGACACGTCACATCGACCCACCTTATACCGATCTGCGAAGAACTTGCATAGTTTCGGCAAACGTCGATCGTTCCGAGTGGTAGGCAATCCGGCCGTCAATGGTGATTCATGGCCTGACAGATATAAACAACTATAACTCCGCTTCTATTCGTCGTACGCAAAGCTGCGACATAGCAATCTGAAGCCTAAAACACGACACATCGAGCCACCTTATACCGATCTGCGACGAACTTGCATAGTTTCGTCAAACGTCGATCGTTCCGAGTGGTAGGTAATCCGGTCGTCAATGGTGATCAATGGCCTCACAGATATAAACATCGATAACTCCGCTTCTATTCGTCGTATGCGAATCTGCGACATAGCAACTTGTAGCTTAAACACGGCCCAACGACCCACCTTATACCGATCTGCGAAGAACTTGCATAGTTTCGTCAAACGTCGATCGTTCCGAGTGGTAGGCAATCCGGCCGTCAATGGTGATTCATGGCCTCACCAGATATAAACAACAATAACTCCGCTTCTATTCGTCGTATGCGAATCTGCGACATAGCAACTCGTAGCTTAAAACACGGCCCAACGACCCACCTTATACCGATCTGCGACAAACTTGCATAGTTTCGTCAAACATCGATCGTTTCGAGTGGTAGGCAATCCGGCCGTCAATGGTGATTCATGGCCTCACCAGATATAAACAACAATAACTCCGCTTCTATTCGTCGTTTGCAAATCTGCGACATAGCAATTTGTAGCTTAAGACACGTCACATCGACCCACCTTATACCGATCTGCGAAGAACTTGCATAGTTTCGTCAAACATCGATCGTTTCGAGTGGTAGGCAATCCGGCCGTCAATGGTGATTTTTGGCCTGACAGATATAAACAACTATAACTCCGCTTCTATTCGTCGTATGCAAATCTGCGACATAGCAATTTGTAGCTTAAAACACGTCACATCGACCCACCTTATACCGATCTGCGAAGAACTTGCATAGTTTCGGCAAACGTCGATCGTTCCGAGTGGTAGGCAATCCGGCCGTCAATGGTGATTCATGGCCTGACAGATATAAACAACTATAACTCCGCCTCTATTCGTCGTACGCAAAGCTGCGACATAGCAATCTGAAGCCTAAAACACGACATATCGAGCCACCTTATACCGATCTGCGACGAACTTGCATAGTTTCGTCAAACGTCGATCGTTCCGAGTGGTAGGTAATCCGGTCGTCAATGGTGATCAATGGCCTCACAGATATAAACATCGATAACTCCGCTTCTATTCGTCGTATGCGAATCTGCGACATAGCAACTTGTAGCTTAAACACGGCCCAACGACCCACCTTATACCGATCTGCGAAGAACTTGCATAGTTTCGGCAAACGTCGATCGTTCCGAGTGGTAGGCAATCCGGCCGTCAATGGTGATTCATGGCCTGACAGATATAAACAACTATAACTCCGCTTCTATTCGTCGTACGCAAAGCTGCGACATAGCAATCTGAAGCCTAAAACACGACATATCGAGCCACCTTATACCGATCTGCGACGAACTTGCATAGTTTCGTCAAACGTCGATCGTTCCGAGTGGTAGGCAATCCGGTCGTCAATGGTGATCAATGGCCTCACAGATATAAATATCGATAACCCTGCTTCTATTCGTCGTATGCGAATCTGCGACATAGCAACTTGTAGCTTAAAACACGGCCCAACGACCCACCTTATACCGATCTGCGACGAACTTGCATAGTTTCGTCAAACGTCGATCGTTTCGAGTGGTAGGCAATCCGGCCGTCAATGGTGATTTTTGGCCTGACAGATATAAACAACTATAACTCCGCTTCTATTCGTCGTATGCAAATCTGCGACATAGCAATTTGTAGCTTAAGACGGCACATCGACCCACCTTATACCGATCTCGATGAACTTGCATAGTTTCGGCAAACGTCGATCGTTCCGAGTGGTAGGCAATCCGGCGGTCAATGGTGATTCATGGCCTGACAGATATAAACAACTATAACTCCGCTTCTATTTGTCGTACGCAAATCTACGACATAGCAATTTGTAGCCTAAAACACGACACATCGAGCCACCTTATACCGATCTGCGACGAACTTGCATAGTTTCGTCAAACGTCGATCGTTCCGAGTGGTAGGCAATCCGGTCGTCAATGGTGATCAATGGCCTCACAGATATAAACATCGATAACTCCGCTTCTATTCGTCGTATGCGAATCTGCGACATAGCAACTTGTAGCATAAACACGGCCCAACGACCCACCTTATACCGATCTGCGAAGAACTTGCATAGTTTCGTCAAACGTCGATCGTTCCGAGTGGTAGGCAATCCGGCCGTCAATGGTGATTCATGGCCTGACAGGTATAAACAACTATAACTCCGCTTCTATTCGTCGTACGCAAGCTGCGACATAGCAATCTGAAGCCTAAAACACGACATATCGAGCCACCTTATACCGATCTGCAACGAACTTGCATAGTTTCGTCAAACGTCGATCGTTCCGAGTGGTAGGCAATCCGGCCGTCAATGGTGATTCATGGCCTCACCAGATATAAACAACAGTAACTCCGCTTCTATTCGTCGTATGCGAATCTGCGACATAGCAACTTGTAGCTTAAAACACGGCCCAACGACCCACCTTATACCGATCTGCGACGAACTTGCATAGTTTCGTCAAACGTCGATCGTTCCGAGTGGTAGGCAATCCGGCAGTCAATGGTGATTCATGGCCTGACAGATATAAACAACTATAACTCCGCTTCTATTCGTCGTACGCAAATCTGCGACATAGCAATCTGAAGCCTAAAACACGACATATCGAGCCACCTTATACCGATCTGCGACGAACTTGCATAGTATCGTCAAACGTCGATCGTTCCGAGTGGTAGGCAATCCGGTCGTCAATGGTGATTTTTGGCCTCACAGATATAAACATCGATAACTCCGCTTCTATTCGTCGTATGCGAATCTGCGGCATAGCAACTTGTAGCTCAAAACACGGCCCAACGACCCACCTTATACCGATCTGCGACAAACTTGCATAGTTTCGTCAAACGTCGATCGTTTCGAGTGGTAGGCAATCCGGCCGTCAATGGTGATTCATGGCCTCACCAGACATAAACAACAATAACTCCGCTTCTATTCGTCGTATGCGAATCTGCGACATAGCAACTCGTAGCTTAAAACACGGCCCAACGACCCACCTTATGCCGATCTGCGACGAACTTGCATAGTTTCGTCAAACATCGATCGTTTCGAGTGGTAGGCAATCCGGCCGTCAATGGTGATTTTTGGCCCGACAGATATAAACAACTATAACTCCGCTTCTATTCGTCGTATGGGAATCTGCGACATAGCAACTTGGAGCTTAAAACACGGCCCAACGACCCACCTTATACCGATCTGCGACAAACTTGCATAGTTTCGTCAAACGTCGATCGTTTCGAGTGGTAGGCAATCCGGCCGTCAATGGTGATTTTTGGCCTGACAGATATAAACAACTATAACTCCGCTTCTATTCGTCGTATGCAAATCTGCGACATAGCAATTTGTAGCTTAAGACACGGCACATCGACCCACCTTATACCGATCTCGAAGAACTTGCATAGTTTCGGCAAACGTCGATCGTTCCGAGTGGTAGGCAATCCGGCGGTCAATGGTGATTCATGGCCTGACAGATATAAACAACTATAACTCCGCTTCTATTCGTCGTATGCAAATCTGCGACATAGCAATTTGTAGCTTAAGACACGGCACATCGACCCACCTTATACCGATCTCGAAGAACTTGCATAGTTTCGTCAAACGTCGATCGTTCCGAGTGGTAGGCAATCCGGTCGTCAATGGTGATCAATGGCCTCACAGATATAAATATCGATAACCCTGCTTCTATTCGTCGTATGCGAATCTGCGACATAGCAACTTGTAGCTTAAAACACGGTCCAACGACCCACCTTATACCGATCTGCGACGAACTTGCATAGTTTCGTCAAACGTCGATCGTTTCGAGTGGTAGGCAATCCGGCCGTCAATGGTGATTTTTGGCCTGACAGATATAAACAACTATAACTCCGCTTCTATTCGTCGTATGCAAATCTGCGACATAGCAATTTGTAGCTTAAGACGGCACATCGACCCACCTTATACCGATCTCGAAGAACTTGCATAGTTTCGGCAAACGTCGATCGTTCCGAGTGGTAGGCAATCCGGTCGTCAATGGTGATTTTTGGCCTCACAGATATAAACATCGATAACTCCGCTTCTATTCGTCGTATGCGAATCTGCCGCATAGCAACTTGTAGCTTAAAACACGACACATCGAGCCACCTTATACCGATCTGCGACGAACTTGCATAGTTTCGTCAAACATCGATCGTTTCGAGTGGTAGGCAATCCGGCCGTCAATGGTGATTCATGGCCTGACAGATATAAACAACTATAACTCCGCTTCTATTCGTCGTACGCAAAGCTGCGACATAGCAATCTGAAGCCTAAAACACGACATATCGAGCCACCTTATACCGATCTGCGACGAACTTGCATAGTTTCGTCAAACGTCGATCGTTCCGAGTGGTAGGCAATCCGGCCGTCAATGGTGATTCATGGCCTCACCAGATATAAACAACAATAACTCCGCTTCTATTCGTCGTATGCGAATCTGCGACATAGCAACTCGTAGCTTAAAACACGGCCCAACGACCCACCTTATACCGATCTGCGACAAACTTGCATAGTTTCGTCAAACATCGATCGTTTCGAGTGGTAGGCAATCCGGCCGTCAATGGTGATTCATGGCCTCACCAGATATAAACAACAATAACTCCGCTTCTATTCGTCGTATGCGAATCTGCGACATAGCAACTCGTAGCTTAAAACACGGCCCAACGACCCACCTTATACCGATCTGCGACGAACTTGCATAGTTTTGTCAAACATCGATCGTTTCGAGTGGTAGGCAATCCGGCCGTCAATGGTGATTTTTGGCCCGACAGATATAAACAACTATAACTCCGCTTCTATTCGTCGTATGCAAATCTGCGACATAGCAATTTGTAGCTTAAGACACGTCACATCGACCCACCTTATACCGATCTGCGAAGAACTTGCATAGTTTCGGCAAACGTCGATCGTTCCGAGTGGTAGGCAATCCGGCCGTCAATGGTGATTCATGGCCTGACAGATATAAACAACTATAACTCCGCTTCTATTCGTCGTACGCAAAGCTGCGACATAGCAATCTGAAGCCTAAAACACGACACATCGAGCCACCTTATACCGATCTGCGACGAACTTGCATAGTTTCGTCAAACGTCGATCGTTCCGAGTGGTAGGTAATCCGGTCGTCAATGGTGATCAATGGCCTCACAGATATAAACATCGATAACTCCGCTTCTATTCGTCGTATGCGAATCTGCGACATAGCAACTTGTAGCTTAAACACGGCCCAACGACCCACCTTATACCGATCTGCGAAGAACTTGCATAGTTTCGTCAAACGTCGATCGTTCCGAGTGGTAGGCAATCCGGCCGTCAATGGTGATTCATGGCCTCACCAGATATAAACAACAATAACTCCGCTTCTATTCGTCGTATGCGAATCTGCGACATAGCAACTCGTAGCTTAAAACACGGCCCAACGACCCACCTTATACCGATCTGCGACAAACTTGCATAGTTTCGTCAAACATCGATCGTTTCGAGTGGTAGGCAATCCGGCCGTCAATGGTGATTCATGGCCTCACCAGATATAAACAACAATAACTCCGCTTCTATTCGTCGTTTGCAAATCTGCGACATAGCAATTTGTAGCTTAAGACACGTCACATCGACCCACCTTATACCGATCTGCGAAGAACTTGCATAGTTTCGTCAAACATCGATCGTTTCGAGTGGTAGGCAATCCGGCCGTCAATGGTGATTTTTGGCCCGACAGATATAAACAACTATAACTCCGCTTCTATTCGTCGTACGCAAATCTGCGACATAGCAATCTGAAGCCTAAAACACGACATATCGAGCCACCTTATACCGATCTGCGACGAACTTGCATAGTATCGTCAAACGTCGATCGTTCCGAGTGGTAGGCAATCCGGTCGTCAATGGTGATTTTTGGCCTCACAGATATAAACATCGATAACTCCGCTTCTATTCGTCGTATGCGAATCTGCGGCATAGCAACTTGTAGCTCAAAACACGGCCCAACGACCCACCTTATACCGATCTGCGACAAACTTGCATAGTTTCGTCAAACGTCGATCGTTTCGAGTGGTAGGCAATCCGGCCGTCAATGGTGATTCATGGCCTCACCAGACATAAACAACAATAACTCCGCTTCTATTCGTCGTATGCGAATCTGCGACATAGCAACTCGTAGCTTAAAACACGGCCCAACGACCCACCTTATGCCGATCTGCGACGAACTTGCATAGTTTCGTCAAACATCGATCGTTTCGAGTGGTAGGCAATCCGGCCGTCAATGGTGATTTTTGGCCCGACAGATATAAACAACTATAACTCCGCTTCTATTCGTCGTATGGGAATCTGCGACATAGCAACTTGGAGCTTAAAACACGGCCCAACGACCCACCTTATACCGATCTGCGACAAACTTGCATAGTTTCGTCAAACGTCGATCGTTTCGAGTGGTAGGCAATCCGGCCGTCAATGGTGATTTTTGGCCTGACAGATATAAACAACTATAACTCCGCTTCTATTCGTCGTATGCAAATCTGCGACATAGCAATTTGTAGCTTAAGACACGGCACATCGACCCACCTTATACCGATCTCGAAGAACTTGCATAGTTTCGGCAAACGTCGATCGTTCCGAGTGGTAGGCAATCCGGCGGTCAATGGTGATTCATGGCCTGACAGATATAAACAACTATAACTCCGCTTCTATTCGTCGTATGCAAATCTGCGACATAGCAATTTGTAGCTTAAGACACGGCACATCGACCCACCTTATACCGATCTCGAAGAACTTGCATAGTTTCGTCAAACGTCGATCGTTCCGAGTGGTAGG
The DNA here is from genome assembly GCA_914767735.1 of Anoplius nigerrimus. Taxonomy (NCBI): domain Eukaryota; kingdom Metazoa; phylum Arthropoda; class Insecta; order Hymenoptera; family Pompilidae; genus Anoplius; species Anoplius nigerrimus. Next base: position 224,634 of record CAJZBX010000099.1, on the reverse strand, counting down.
CAATCCGGTCGTCAATGGTGATCAATGGCCTCACAGATATAAATATCGATAACCCTGCTTCTATTCGTCGTATGCGAATCTGCGACATAGCAACTTGTAGCTTAAAACACGGTCCAACGACCCACCTTATACCGATCTGCGACGAACTTGCATAGTTTCGTCAAACGTCGATCGTTTCGAGTGGTAGGCAATCCGGCCGTCAATGGTGATTTTTGGCCTGACAGATATAAACAACTATAACTCCGCTTCTATTCGTCGTATGCAAATCTGCGACATAGCAATTTGTAGCTTAAGACGGCACATCGACCCACCTTATACCGATCTCGAAGAACTTGCATAGTTTCGGCAAACGTCGATCGTTCCGAGTGGTAGGCAATCCGGTCGTCAATGGTGATTTTTGGCCTCACAGATATAAACATCGATAACTCCGCTTCTATTCGTCGTATGCGAATCTGCCGCATAGCAACTTGTAGCTTAAAACACGACACATCGAGCCACCTTATACCGATCTGCGACGAACTTGCATAGTTTCGTCAAACATCGATCGTTTCGAGTGGTAGGCAATCCGGCCGTCAATGGTGATTCATGGCCTGACAGATATAAACAACTATAACTCCGCTTCTATTCGTCGTACGCAAAGCTGCGACATAGCAATCTGAAGCCTAAAACACGACATATCGAGCCACCTTATACCGATCTGCGACGAACTTGCATAGTTTCGTCAAACGTCGATCGTTCCGAGTGGTAGGCAATCCGGCCGTCAATGGTGATTCATGGCCTCACCAGATATAAACAACAATAACTCCGCTTCTATTCGTCGTATGCGAATCTGCGACATAGCAACTCGTAGCTTAAAACACGGCCCAACGACCCACCTTATACCGATCTGCGACAAACTTGCATAGTTTCGTCAAACATCGATCGTTTCGAGTGGTAGGCAATCCGGCCGTCAATGGTGATTCATGGCCTCACCAGATATAAACAACAATAACTCCGCTTCTATTCGTCGTATGCGAATCTGCGACATAGCAACTCGTAGCTTAAAACACGGCCCAACGACCCACCTTATACCGATCTGCGACGAACTTGCATAGTTTTGTCAAACATCGATCGTTTCGAGTGGTAGGCAATCCGGCCGTCAATGGTGATTTTTGGCCCGACAGATATAAACAACTATAACTCCGCTTCTATTCGTCGTATGCAAATCTGCGACATAGCAATTTGTAGCTTAAGACACGTCACATCGACCCACCTTATACCGATCTGCGAAGAACTTGCATAGTTTCGGCAAACGTCGATCGTTCCGAGTGGTAGGCAATCCGGCCGTCAATGGTGATTCATGGCCTGACAGATATAAACAACTATAACTCCGCTTCTATTCGTCGTACGCAAAGCTGCGACATAGCAATCTGAAGCCTAAAACACGACACATCGAGCCACCTTATACCGATCTGCGACGAACTTGCATAGTTTCGTCAAACGTCGATCGTTCCGAGTGGTAGGTAATCCGGTCGTCAATGGTGATCAATGGCCTCACAGATATAAACATCGATAACTCCGCTTCTATTCGTCGTATGCGAATCTGCGACATAGCAACTTGTAGCTTAAACACGGCCCAACGACCCACCTTATACCGATCTGCGAAGAACTTGCATAGTTTCGTCAAACGTCGATCGTTCCGAGTGGTAGGCAATCCGGCCGTCAATGGTGATTCATGGCCTCACCAGATATAAACAACAATAACTCCGCTTCTATTCGTCGTATGCGAATCTGCGACATAGCAACTCGTAGCTTAAAACACGGCCCAACGACCCACCTTATACCGATCTGCGACAAACTTGCATAGTTTCGTCAAACATCGATCGTTTCGAGTGGTAGGCAATCCGGCCGTCAATGGTGATTCATGGCCTCACCAGATATAAACAACAATAACTCCGCTTCTATTCGTCGTTTGCAAATCTGCGACATAGCAATTTGTAGCTTAAGACACGTCACATCGACCCACCTTATACCGATCTGCGAAGAACTTGCATAGTTTCGTCAAACATCGATCGTTTCGAGTGGTAGGCAATCCGGCCGTCAATGGTGATTTTTGGCCCGACAGATATAAACAACTATAACTCCGCTTCTATTCGTCGTATGCAAATCTGCGACATAGCAATTTGTAGCTTAAAACACGTCACATCGACCCACCTTATACCGATCTGCGAAGAACTTGCATAGTTTCGGCAAACGTCGATCGTTCCGAGTGGTAGGCAATCCGGCCGTCAATGGTGATTCATGGCCTGACAGATATAAACAACTATAACTCCGCCTCTATTCGTCGTACGCAAAGCTGCGACATAGCAATCTGAAGCCTAAAACACGACATATCGAGCCACCTTATACCGATCTGCGACGAACTTGCATAGTTTCGTCAAACGTCGATCGTTCCGAGTGGTAGGTAATCCGGTCGTCAATGGTGATCAATGGCCTCACAGATATAAACATCGATAACTCCGCTTCTATTCGTCGTATGCGAATCTGCGACATAGCAACTTGTAGCTTAAACACGGCCCAACGACCCACCTTATACCGATCTGCGAAGAACTTGCATAGTTTCGGCAAACGTCGATCGTTCCGAGTGGTAGGCAATCCGGCCGTCAATGGTGATTCATGGCCTGACAGATATAAACAACTATAACTCCGCTTCTATTCGTCGTACGCAAAGCTGCGACATAGCAATCTGAAGCCTAAAACACGACATATCGAGCCACCTTATACCGATCTGCGACGAACTTGCATAGTTTCGTCAAACGTCGATCGTTCCGAGTGGTAGGCAATCCGGTCGTCAATGGTGATCAATGGCCTCACAGATATAAATATCGATAACCCTGCTTCTATTCGTCGTATGCGAATCTGCGACATAGCAACTTGTAGCTTAAAACACGGCCCAACGACCCACCTTATACCGATCTGCGACGAACTTGCATAGTTTCGTCAAACGTCGATCGTTTCGAGTGGTAGGCAATCCGGCCGTCAATGGTGATTTTTGGCCTGACAGATATAAACAACTATAACTCCGCTTCTATTCGTCGTATGCAAATCTGCGACATAGCAATTTGTAGCTTAAGACGGCACATCGACCCACCTTATACCGATCTCGATGAACTTGCATAGTTTCGGCAAACGTCGATCGTTCCGAGTGGTAGGCAATCCGGCGGTCAATGGTGATTCATGGCCTGACAGATATAAACAACTATAACTCCGCTTCTATTTGTCGTACGCAAATCTACGACATAGCAATTTGTAGCCTAAAACACGACACATCGAGCCACCTTATACCGATCTGCGACGAACTTGCATAGTTTCGTCAAACGTCGATCGTTCCGAGTGGTAGGCAATCCGGTCGTCAATGGTGATCAATGGCCTCACAGATATAAACATCGATAACTCCGCTTCTATTCGTCGTATGCGAATCTGCGACATAGCAACTTGTAGCATAAACACGGCCCAACGACCCACCTTATACCGATCTGCGAAGAACTTGCATAGTTTCGTCAAACGTCGATCGTTCCGAGTGGTAGGCAATCCGGCCGTCAATGGTGATTCATGGCCTGACAGATATAAACAACTATAACTCCGCTTCTATTCGTCGTACGCAAGCTGCGACATAGCAATCTGAAGCCTAAAACACGACATATCGAGCCACCTTATACCGATCTGCAACGAACTTGCATAGTTTCGTCAAACGTCGATCGTTCCGAGTGGTAGGCAATCCGGCCGTCAATGGTGATTCATGGCCTCACCAGATATAAACAACAGTAACTCCGCTTCTATTCGTCGTATGCGAATCTGCGACATAGCAACTTGTAGCTTAAAACACGGCCCAACGACCCACCTTATACCGATCTGCGACGAACTTGCATAGTTTCGTCAAACGTCGATCGTTCCGAGTGGTAGGCAATCCGGCAGTCAATGGTGATTCATGGCCTGACAGATATAAACAACTATAACTCCGCTTCTATTCGTCGTACGCAAATCTGCGACATAGCAATCTGAAGCCTAAAACACGACATATCGAGCCACCTTATACCGATCTGCGACGAACTTGCATAGTATCGTCAAACGTCGATCGTTCCGAGTGGTAGGCAATCCGGTCGTCAATGGTGATTTTTGGCCTCACAGATATAAACATCGATAACTCCGCTTCTATTCGTCGTATGCGAATCTGCGGCATAGCAACTTGTAGCTCAAAACACGGCCCAACGACCCACCTTATACCGATCTGCGACAAACTTGCATAGTTTCGTCAAACGTCGATCGTTTCGAGTGGTAGGCAATCCGGCCGTCAATGGTGATTCATGGCCTCACCAGACATAAACAACAATAACTCCGCTTCTATTCGTCGTATGCGAATCTGCGACATAGCAACTCGTAGCTTAAAACACGGCCCAACGACCCACCTTATGCCGATCTGCGACGAACTTGCATAGTTTCGTCAAACATCGATCGTTTCGAGTGGTAGGCAATCCGGCCGTCAATGGTGATTTTTGGCCCGACAGATATAAACAACTATAACTCCGCTTCTATTCGTCGTATGGGAATCTGCGACATAGCAACTTGGAGCTTAAAACACGGCCCAACGACCCACCTTATACCGATCTGCGACAAACTTGCATAGTTTCGTCAAACGTCGATCGTTTCGAGTGGTAGGCAATCCGGCCGTCAATGGTGATTTTTGGCCTGACAGATATAAACAACTATAACTCCGCTTCTATTCGTCGTATGCAAATCTGCGACATAGCAATTTGTAGCTTAAGACACGGCACATCGACCCACCTTATACCGATCTCGAAGAACTTGCATAGTTTCGGCAAACGTCGATCGTTCCGAGTGGTAGGCAATCCGGCGGTCAATGGTGATTCATGGCCTGACAGATATAAACAACTATAACTCCGCTTCTATTTGTCGTACGCAAATCTACGACTTAGCAATTTGTAGCCTAAAACACGACACATCGAGCCACCTTATACCGATCTGCGACGAACTTGCATAGTTTCGTCAAACGTCGATCGTTCCGAGTGGTAGGCAATCCGGTCGTCAATGGTGATTTTTGGCCTCACAGATATGAACATCGATAACTCCGCTTCTATTCGTCGTATGCGAATCTGCGGCATCGCAACTTGTAGCTTAAAACACGGCCCAACGACCCACCTTATACCGATCTGCGACAAACTTGCATAGTTTCGTCAAACATCGATCGTTTCGAGTGGTAGGCAATCCGGCCGTCAATGGTGATTCATGGCCTGACAGATATAAACAACTATAACTCCGCTTCTATTCGTCGTATGCGAATCTGCGACATAGCAACTCGTAGCTTAAAACACGGCCCAACGACCCACCTTATACCGATCTGCGACGAACTTGCATAGTTTCGTCAAACGTCGATCGTTCCGAGTGGTAGGCAATCCGGCCGTCAATGGTGATTCATGGCCTCACCGGATATAAACAACAATAACTCCGCTTCTATTCGTCGTATGCGAATCTGCGACATAGCAACTTGTAGCTTAAAACACGGCCCAACGACCCACCTTATACCGATCTGCGACGAACTTGCATAGTTTCGGCAAACGTCGATCGTTCCGAGTGGTAGGCAATCCGGCCGTCAATGGTGATTCATGGCCTGACAGATATAAACAACTATAACTCCGCTTCTATTCGTCGTACGCAAAGCTGCGACATAGCAATCTGAAGCCTAAAACACGACATATCGAGCCACCTTATACCGATCTGCGACGAACTTGCATAGTTTCGTCAAACGTCGATCGTTCCGAGTGGTAGGCAATCCGGTCGTCAATGGTGATCAATGGCCTCACAGATATAAATATCGATAACCCTGCTTCTATTCGTCGTATGCGAATCTGCGACATAGCAACTTGTAGCTTAAAACACGGCCCAACGACCCACCTTATACCGATCTGCGACGAACTTGCATAGTTTCGTCAAACGTCGATCGTTTCGAGTGGTAGGCAATCCGGCCGTCAATGGTGATTTTTGGCCTGACAGATATAAACAACTATAACTCCGCTTCTATTCGTCGTATGCAAATCTGCGACATAGCAATTTGTAGCTTAAGACGGCACATCGACCCACCTTATACCGATCTCGAAGAACTTGCATAGTTTCGGCAAACGTCGATCGTTCCGAGTGGTAGGCAATCCGGTCGTCAATGGTGATTTTTGGCCTCACAGATATAAACATCGATAACTCCGCTTCTATTCGTCGTATGCGAATCTGCCGCATAGCAACTTGTAGCTTAAAACACGGCCCAACGACCCACCTTATACCGATCTGCGACAAACTTGCATAGTTTCGTCAAACATCGGTCGTTTCGAGTGGTAGGCAATCCGGCCGTCAATGGTGATTCATGGCCTCACCAGATATAAACAACAATAACTCCGCTTCTATTCGTCGTATGCGAATCTGCGACATAGCAACTCGTAGCTTAAAACACGGCCCAACGACCCACCTTATACCGATCTGCGACGAACTTGCATAGTTTCGTCAAACATAGATCGTTTCGAGTGGTAGGCAATCCGGCCGTCAATGGTGATTTTTGGCCCGACAGATATAAACAACTATAACTCCGCTTCTATTCGTCGTATGCAAATCTGCGACATAGCAATTTGTAGCTTAAGACACGGCACATCGACCCACCTTATACCGATCTGCGAAGAACTTGCATAGTTTCGGCAAACGTCGATCGTTCCGAGTGGTAAACAATCCGGCCGTCAATGGTGATTCATGGCCTGACAGATATAAACATTGATAACTCTGCTTCTATTCGTCGTATGCGAATCTGCGACATAGCCACTTGTAGCTTAAAACACGGCCCAACGACCCACCTTATACCGATCTCGATGAACTTGCATAGTTTCGGCAAACGTCGATCGTTCCGAGTGGTAGGCAATCCGGCGGTCAATGGTGATTCATGGCCTGACAGATATAAACAACTATAACTCCGCTTCTATTTGTCGTACGCAAATCTACGACATAGCAATTTGTAGCCTAAAACACGACACATCGAGCCACCTTATACCGATCTGCGACGAACTTGCATAGTTTCGTCAAACGTCGATCGTTCCGAGTGGTAGGCAATCCGGTCGTCAATGGTGATCAATGGCCTCACAGATATAAACATCGATAACTCCGCTTCTATTCGTCGTATGCGAATCTGCGACATAGCAACTTGTAGCATAAACACGGCCCAACGACCCACCTTATACCGATCTGCGAAGAACTTGCACAGTTTCGTCAAACGTCGATCGTTCCGAGTGGTAGGCAATCCGGCCGTCAATGGTGATTCATGGCCTGACAGATATAAACAACTATAACTCCGCTTCTATTCGTCGTACGCAAAGCTGCGACATAGCAATCTGAAGCCTAAAACACGACATATCGAGCCACCTTATACCGATCTGCAACGAACTTGCATAGTTTCGTCAAACGTCGATCGTTCCGAGTGGTAGGCAATCCGGCCGTCAATGGTGATTCATGGCCTCACCAGATATAAACAACAGTAACTCCGCTTCTATTCGTCGTATGCGAATCTGCGACATAGCAACTTGTAGCTTAAAACACGGCCCAACGACCCACCTTATACCGATCTGCGACGAACTTGCATAGTTTCGTCAAACGTCGATCGTTCCGAGTGGTAGGCAATCCGGCCGTCAATGGTGATTCATGGCCTGACAGATATAAACAACTATAACTCCGCTTCTATTCGTCGTACGCAAATCTGCGACATAGCAATCTGAAGCCTAAAACACGGCATATCGAGCCACCTTATACCGATCTGCGACGAACTTGCATAGTATCGTCAAACGTCGATCGTTCCGAGTGGTAGGCAATCCGGTCGTCAATGGTGATTTTTGGCCTCACAGATATAAACATCGATAACTCCGCTTCTATTCGTCGTATGCGAATCTGCGGCATAGCAACTTGTAGCTCAAAACACGGCCCAACGACCCACCTTATACCGATCTGCGACAAACTTGCATAGTTTCGTCAAACGTCGATCGTTTCGAGTGGTAGGCAATCCGGCCGTCAATGGTGATTCATGGCCTCACCAGACATAAACAACAATAACTCCGCTTCTATTCGTCGTATGCGAATCTGCGACATAGCAACTCGTAGCTTAAAACACGGCCCAACGACCCACCTTATGCCGATCTGCGACGAACTTGCATAGTTTCGTCAAACATCGATCGTTTCGAGTGGTAGGCAATCCGGCCGTCAATGGTGATTTTTGGCCCGACAGATATAAACAACTATAACTCCGCTTCTATTCGTCGTATGGGAATCTGCGACATAGCAACTTGGAGCTTAAAACACGGCCCAACGACCCACCTTATACCGATCTGCGACACACTTGCATAGTTTCGTCAAACGTCGATCTTTTCGAGTGGTAGGCAATCCGGCCGTCAATGGTGATTTTTGGCCTGACAGATATAAACAACTATAACTCCGCTTCTATTCGTCGTATGCAAATCTGCGACATAGCAATTTGTAGCTTAAGACACGGCACATCGACCCACCTTATACCGATCTCGAAGAACTTGCATAGTTTCGTCAAACGTCGATCGTTCCGAGTGGTAGGCAATCCGGTCGTCAATGGTGATTTTTGGCCTCACAGATATGAACATCGATAACTCCGCTTCCATTCGTCGTATGCGAATCTGCGGCATAGCAACTTGTAGCTTAAAACACGGCCCAACGACCCACCTTATACCGATCTGCGACAAACTTGCATAGTTTCGTCAAACATCGATCGTTTCGAGTGGTAGGCAATCCGGCCGTCAATGGTGATTCATGGCCTGACAGATATAAACAACTATAACTCCGCTTCTATTCGTCGTACGCAAAGCTGCGACATAGCAATCTGTAGCCTAAAACACGACACATCGAGCCACCTTATACCAATCTGCGACGAACTTGCATAGTTTCGTCAAACGTCGATCGTTCCGAGTGGTAGGCAATCCGGTCGTCAATGGTGATCAATGGCCTCACAGATATAAACATCGATAACCCCGCTTCTATTCGTCGTATGCGAATCTGCGACATAGCAACTTGTAGCATAAACACGGCCCAACGACCCACCTTATACCGATCTGCGAAGAAGTTGCATAGTTTCGTCGAACGTCAATCGTTCCGAGTGGTAGGCAATCCGGCCGTCAATGGTGATTCATGGCCTCACCAGATATAAACAACAATAACTCCGCTTCTATTCGTCGTATGCGAATCTGCGACATAGCAACTCGTAGCTTAAAACACGGCCCAACGACCCACCTTATACCGATCTGCGACGAACTTGCATAGTTTCGTCAAACGTCGATCGTTCCGAGTGGTAGGCAATCCGGCCGTCAATGGTGATTCATGGCCTCACCGGATATAAACAACAATAACTCCGCTTCTATTCGTCGTATGCGAATCTGCGACATAGCAACTTGTAGCTTAAAACACGGCCCAACGACCCACCTTATACCGATCTGCGACGAACTTGCATAGTTTCGGCAAACGTCGATCGTTCCGAGTGGTAGGCAATCCGGCCGTCAATGGTGATTCATGGCCTGACAGATATAAACAACTATAACTCCGCTTCTATTCGTCGTATGCAAATCTGCGACATAGCAATTTGTAGCTTAAGACACGGCACATCGACCCACCTTATACCGATCTGCGAAGAACTTGCATAGTTTCGGCAAACGTCGATCGTTCCGAGTGGTAAACAATCCGGCCGTCAATGGTGATTCATGGCCTGACAGATATAAACATTGATAACTCTGCTTCTATTCGTCGTATGCGAATCTGCGACATAGCAACTTGTAGCTTAAAACACGGCCCAACGACCCACCTTATACCGATATGCGACGAACTTGCATAGTTTCGTCAAACGTCGATCGTTTCGAGTGGTAGGCAATCCGGCCGTCAATGGTGATTTTTGGCCTGACAGATATAAACAACTATAACTCCGCTTCTATTCGTCGTATGCAAATCTGCGACATAGCAATTTGTAGCTTAAGACACGGCACATCGACCCTCCTTATACCGATCTCGAAGAACTTGCATAGTTTCGGCAAACGTCGATCGTTCCGAGTGGTAGGCATTCCGGCGGTCAATGGTGATTCATGGCCTGACAGATATAAACAACTATAGCTCCGCTTCTATTTGTCGTACGCAAATCTACGACATAGCAATTTGTAGCCTAAAACACGACACATCGAGCCAGCTTATACCAATCTGCGACGAACTTGCATAGTTTCGTCAAACGTCGATCGTTCCGAGTGGTAGGCAATCCGGTCGTCAATGGTGATTTTTGGCCTCACAGATATAAACATCGATAACTCCGCTTCTATTCGTCGCATGCGAATCTGCGGCATAGCAACTTGTAGCTTAAAACACGGCCCAACGACTCACCTTATACCGATCTGCGACAAACTTGCATAGTTTCGTCAAACATCGATCGTTTCGAGTGGTAGGCAATCCGGCCGTCAATGGTGATTCATGGCCTGACAGATATAAACAACTATAACTCCGCTTCTATTCGTCGTACGCAAAGCTGCGACATAGCAATCTGTAGGCTAAAACACGACACATCGAGCCACCTTATACCGATCTGCGACGAACTTGCATAGTTTGGTCAAACGTCGATCGTTCCGAGTGGTAGGTAATCCGGTCGACAATGGTGATCAATGGCCTCACAGATATAAACATCGATAACTCCGCTTCTATTCGTCGTATGCGAATCTGCGACATAGCAACTTGTAGCTTAAACACGGCCCAACGACCCACCTTATAACGATCTGCGAAGAACTTGCATAGTTTCGTCAAACGTCGATCGTTCCGAGTGGTAGGCAATCCGGCCGTCAATGGTGATTCATGGCCTCACCAGATATAAACAACAATAACTCCGCTTCTATTCGTCGTATGCGAATCTGCGACATAGCAACTCGTAGCTTAAAACACGGCCCAACGACCCACCTTATACCGATCTGCGACAAACTTGCATAGTTTCGTCAAACATCGATCGTTTCGAGTGGTAGGCAATCCGGCCGTCAATGGTGATTCATGGCCTCACCAAATATAAACAACAATAACTCCGCTTCTATTCGTCGTATGCGAACCTGCGACATAGCAACTCGTAGCTTAAAACACGGCCCAACGACCCACCTTATACCGATCTGCGACGAACTTGCATAGTTTCGTCAAACATCGATCGTTTCGAGTGGTAGGCAATCCGGCCGTCAATGGTGATTTTTGGCCCGACAGATATAAACAACTATAACTCCGCTTCTATTCGTCGTATGCAAATCTGCGACATAGCAATTTGTAGCTTAAGACACGTCACATCGACCCACCTTATACCGATCTGCGAAGAACTTGCATAGTTTCGGCAAACGTCGATCGTTCCGAGTGGTAGGCAATCCGGCCGTCAATGGTGAATCATGGCCTGACAGATATAAACAACTATAACTCCGCTTCTATTCGTCGTACGCAAAGCTGCGACATAGCAATCTGAAGCCTAAAACACGACATATCGAGCCACCTTATACCGATCTGCGACGAACTTGCATAGTTTCGTCAAACGTCGATCGTTCCGAGTGGTAGGCAATCCGGTCGTCAATGGTGATCAATGGCCTCACAGATATAAATATCGATAACCCTGCTTCTATTCGTCGTATGCGAATCTGGGACATAGCAACTTGTAGCTTAAAACACGGCCCAACGACCCACCTTATACCGATCTGCGACGAACTTGCATAGTTTCGTCAAACGTCGATCGTTTCGAGTGGTAGGCAATCCGGCCGTCAATGGTGATTTTTGGCCTGACAGATATAAACAACTATAACTCCGCTTCTATTTGTCGTACGCAAATCTACGACATAGCAATTTGTAGCCTAAAACACGACACATCGAGCCACCTTATACCGATCTGCGACGAACTTGCATAGTTTCGTCAAACGTCGATCGTTCCGAGTGGTAAGCAATCCGGTCGTCAATGGTGATTTTTGGCCTCACAGATATGAACATCGATAACTCCGCTTCTATTCGTCGTATGCGAATCTGCGGCATAGCAACTTGTAGCTTAAAACACGGCCCAACGACCCACCTTATACCGATCTGCGAAGAAGTTGCATAGTTTCGTCGAACGTCAATCGTTCCGAGTGGTAGGCAATCCGGCCGTCAATGGTGATTCATGGCCTCACCAGATATAAACAACAATAACTCCGCTTCTATTCGTCGTATGCGAATCTGCGACATAGCAACTCGTAGCTTAAAACACGGCCCAACGACCCACCTTATACCGATCTGCGACGAACTTGCATAGTTTCGTCAAACGTCGATCGTTCCGAGTGGTAGGCAATCCGGCCGTCAATGGTGATTCATGGCCTCACCGGATATAAACAACAATAACTCCGCTTCTATTCGTCGTATGCGAATCTGCGACATAGCAACTTGTAGCTTAAAACACGGCCCAACGACCCACCTTATACCGATCTGCGACGAACTTGCATAGTTTCGGCAAACGTCGATCGTTCCGAGTGGTAGGCAATCCGGCCGTCAATGGTGATTCATGGCCTGACAGATATAAACAACTATAACTCCGCTTCTATTCGTCGTACGCAAAGCTGCGACATAGCAATCTGAAGCCTAAAACACGACATATCGAGCCACCTTATACCGATCTGCGACGAACTTGCATAGTTTCGTCAAACGTCGATCGTTCCGAGTGGTAGGCAATCCGGTCGTCAATGGTGATCAATGGCCTCACAGATATAAATATCGATAACCCTGCTTCTATTCGTCGTATGCGAATCTGCGACATAGCAACTTGTAGCTTAAAACACGGCCCAACGACCCACCTTATACCGATCTGCGACGAACTTGCATAGTTTCGTCAAACATCGATCGTTTCGAGTGGTAGGCAATCCGGCCGTCAATGGTGATTTTTGGCCCGACAGATATAAACAACTATAACTCCGCTTCTATTCGTCGTATGCAAATCTGCGACATAGCAATTTGTAGCTTAAGACACGGCACATCGACCCACCTTATACCGATCTGCGAAGAACTTGCATAGTTTCGGCAAACGTCGATCGTTCCGAGTGGTAAACAATCCGGCCGTCAATGGTGATTCATGGCCTGACAGATATAAACATTGATAACTCTGCTTCTATTCGTCGTATGCGAATCTGCGACATAGCAACTTGTAGCTTAAAACACGGCCCAACGACCCACCTTATACCGATCTGCGACGAACTTGCATAGTTTCGTCAAACGTCGATCGTTTCGAGTGGTAGGCAATCCGGCCGTCAATGGTGATTTTTGGCCTGACAGATATAAACAACTATAACTCCGCTTCTATTCGTCGTATGCAAATCTGCGACATAGCAATTTGTAGCTTAAGACACGGCACATCGACCCTCCTTATACCGATCTCGAAGAACTTGCATAGTTTCGGCAAACGTCGATCGTTCCGAGTGGTAGGCATTCCGGCGGTCAATGGTGATTCATGGCCTGACAGATATAAACAACTATAGCTCCGCTTCTATTTGTCGTACGCAAATCTACGACATAGCAATTTGTAGCCTAAAACACGACACATCGAGCCAGCTTATACCAATCTGCGACGAACTTGCATAGTTTCGTCAAACGTCGATCGTTCCGAGTGGTAGGCAATCCGGTCGTCAATGGTGATTTTTGGCCTCACAGATATAAACATCGATAACTCCGCTTCTATTCGTCGTATGCGAATCTGCGGCATAGCAACTTGTAGCTTAAAACACGGCCCAACGACTCACCTTATACCGATCTGCGACAAACTTGCATAGTTTCGTCAAACATCGATCGTTTCGAGTGGTAGGCAATCCGGCCGTCAATGGTGATTCATGGCCTGACAGATATAAACAACTATAACTCCGCTTCTATTCGTCGTACGCAAAGCTGCGACATAGCAACTTGTAGCTCAAAACACGGCCCAACGACCCACCTTATACCGATCTGCGACAAACTTGCATAGTTTCGTCAAACGTCGATCGTTTCGAGTGGTAGGCAATCCGGCCGTCAATGGTGATTCATGGCCTCACCAGACATAAACAACAATAACCCCGCTTCTATTCGTCGTATGCGAATCTGCGACATAGCACCTCGTAGCTTAAAACACGGCCCAACGACCCACCTTATGCCGATCTGCGACGAACTTGCATAGTTTCGTCAAACATCGATCGTTTCGAGTGGTAGGCAATCCGGCCGTCAATGGTGATTTTTGGCCCGACAGATATAAACAACTATAACTCCGCTTCTATTCGTCGTATGGGAATCTGCGACATAGCAACTTGGAGCTTAAAACACGGCCCAACGACCCACCTTATACCGATCTGCGACGAACTTGCATAGTTTCGTCCAACGTCGATCGTTTCGAGTGGTAGGCAATCCGGCCGTCAATGGTGATTTTTGGCCTGACAGATATAAACAACTATAACTCCGCTTCTATTCGTCGTATGCAAATCTGCGACATAGCAATTTGTAGCTTAAGACACGGCACATCGACCCACCTTATACCGATCTCGAAGAACTTGCATAGTTTCGGCAAACGTCGATCGTTCCGAGTGGTAGGCAATCCGGCGGTCAATGGTGATTCATGGCCTGACAGATATAAACAACTATAACTCCGCTTCTATTTGTCGTACGCAAATCTACGATATAGCAATTTGTAGCCTAAAACACGACACATCGAGCCACCTTATACCGATCTGCGACGAACTTACATAGTTTCGTCAAACGTCGATCGTTCCGAGTGGTAGGCAATCCGGTCGTCAATGGTGATTTTTGGCCTCACAGATATGAACATCGATAACTCCGCTTCTATTCGTCGTATGCGAATCTGCGGCATAGCAACTTGTAGCTTAAAACACGGCCCAACGACCCACCTTATACCGATCTGCGACAAACTTGCATAGTTTCGTCAAACATCGATCGTTTCGAGTGGTAGGCAATCCGGCCGTCAATGGTGATTCATGGCCTGACAGATATAAACAACTATAACTCCGCTTCTATTCGTCGTATGCAAAGCTGCGACATAGCAATCTGTAGCCTAAAATACGACACATCGAGCCACCTTATACCAATCTGCGACGAACTTGCATAGTTTCGTCAAACGTCGATCGTTCCGAGTGGTAGGCAATCCGGTCGTCAATGGTGATCAATGGCCTCACAGATATAAACATCGATAACCCCGCTTCTATTCGTCGTATGCGAATCTGCGACATAGCAACTTGTAGCATAAACACGGCCCAACGACCCACCTTATACCGATCTGCGAAGAACTTGCATAGTTTCGTCGAACGTCAATCGTTCCGAGTGGTAGGCAATCCGGCCGTCAATGGTGATTCATGGCCTCACCAGATATAAACAACAATAACTCCGCTTGTATTCGTCGTATGCGAATCTGCGACATAGCAACTCGTAGCTTAAAACACGGCCCAACGACCCACCTTATACCGATCTGCGACGAACTTGCATAGTTTCGTCAAACGTCGATCGTTCCGAGTGGTAGGCAATCCGGCCGTCAATGGTGATTCATGGCCTCACCAGATATAAACAACAATAACTCCGCTTCTATTCGTCGTATGCGAATCTGCGACATAGCAACTTGTAGCTTAAAACACGGCCCAACGACCCACCTTATACCGATCTGCGACGAACTTGCATAGTTTCGGCAAACGTCGATCGTTCCGAGTGGTAGGCAATCCGGCCGTCAATGGTGATTCATGGCCTGACAGATATAAACAACTATAACTCCGCTTCTATTCGTCGTATGCAAATCTGCGACATAGCAATTTGTAACTTAAGACACGGCACATCGACCCACCTTATACCGATCTCGAAGAACTTGCATAGTTTCGGCAACCGTCGATCGTTCCGAGTGGTAGGCAATCCGGCGGTCAATGGTGATTCATGGCCTGACAGATATAAACATCGATAACTCCGCTTCTATTCGTTGTATGCGAATCTGCGACATAGAAACTTGTAGCATAAACACGGCCCAACGACCCACCTTATACCGATCTGCGAAGAACTTGCATAGTTTCGTCAAACGTCGATCGTTCCGAGTGGTAGGCAATCCGGCCGTCAATGGTGATTCATGGCCTCACCAGATATAAACAACAATAACTCCGCTTCCATTCGTCGTATGCGAATCTGCGACATAGCAACTCGTAGCTTAAAACACGGCCCAACGACCGACCTCATACCGATCTGCGACGAACTTGCATAGTTTCGTCAAACATCGATCGTTTTGAGTGGTAGGCAATCCGGCCGTCAATGGTGATTTTTGGCCCGACAGATATAAACAACTATAACTCCGCTTCTATTCGTCGTATGCAAATCTGCGACATAGCAATTTGTAGCTTAAGACACGGCACATCGACCCATCTTATACCGATCTGCGAAGAACTTGCATAGTTTCGTCGAACGTCGATCGTTCCGAGTGGTAGGCAATCCGGCCGTCAATGGTGATTCATGGCCTCACCAGATATAAACAACAATAACTCCGCTTCTATTCGTCGTATGCGAATCTGCGACATAGCAACTCGTAGCTTAAAACACGGCCCAACGACCCACCTTATACCGATCTGCGACGAACTTGCATAGTTTCGTCAAACGTCGATCGTTCCGAGTGGTAGGCAATCCGGCCGTCAATGGTGATTCATGGCCTCACCAGATATAAACAACAATAACTCCGCTTCTATTCGTCGTATGCGAATCTGCGACATAGCAACTTGTAGCTTAAAACACGGCCCAACGACCCACCTTATACCGATCTGCGACGAACTTGCATAGTTTCGGCAAACGTCGATCGTTCCGAGTGGTAGGCAATCCGGCCGTCAATGGTGATTCATGGCCTGACGGATATAAACAACTATAACTCCGCTTCTATTCGTCGTACGCAAATCTGCGACATAGCAATTTGTAGCCTAAAACACGACACATCGAGCCACCTTATACCGATCTGCGACGAACTTGCATAGTATCGTCAAACGTCGATCGTTCCGAGTGGTAGGCAATCCGGTCGTCAATGGTGATTTTTGGCCTCACAGATATAAACATCGATAACTCCGCTTCTATTCGTCGTATGCGAATCTGCGGCATAGCAACTTGTAGCTTAAAACACGGCCCAACGACCCACCTAATACCGATCTGCGACAAACTTGCATAGTTTCGTCAAACATCGATCGTTTCGAGTGGTAGGCAATCCGGCCGTCAATGGTGATTCATGGCCTCACCAGATATAAACAACAGTAACTCCGCTTCTATTCGTC
This sequence comes from Anoplius nigerrimus, assembly GCA_914767735.1. NCBI lineage: Eukaryota > Metazoa > Arthropoda > Insecta > Hymenoptera > Pompilidae > Anoplius > Anoplius nigerrimus. Next base: position 207,271 of record CAJZBX010000099.1, on the reverse strand, counting down.
GTATGCGAATCTGCGACATAGCAACTTGTAGCTTAAAACACGGCCCAACGACCCACCTTATACCGATCTGCGACGAACTTGCATAGTTTCGTCAAACGTCGATCGTTTCGAGTGGTAGGCAATCCGGCCGTCAATGGTGATTTTTGGCCTGATAGATATAAACAACTATAACTCCGCTTCTATTCGTCGTATGCAAATCTGCGACATAGCAATTTGTAGCTTAAGACACGGCACATCGACCAACCTTATACCGATCTCGAAGAACTTGCATAGTTTCGGCAACCGTCGATCGTTCCGAGTGGTAGGCAATCCGGCGGTCCATGGTGATTCATGGCCTGACAGATATAAACATCGATAACTCCGCTTCTATTCGTTGTATGCGAATCTGCGACATAGCAACTTGTAGCATAAACACGGCCCAACGACCCACCTTATACCGATCTGCGAAGAACTTGCATAGTTTCGTCAAACATCGATCGTTTCGAGTGGTAGGCAATCCGGCCGTCAATGGTGATTTTTGGCCCGACAGATATAAACAACTATAACTCCGCTTCTATTCGTCGTATGGGAATCTGCGAAATAGCAACTTGGAGCTTAAAACACGGCCCAACGACACACCTTATACCGATCTGCGACGAACTTGCATAGTTTCGTCAAACGTCGATCGTTTCGAGTGGTAGGCAATCCGGCCGTCAATGGTGATTTTTGGCCTGACAGATATAAACAACTATAGCTCCGCTTCTATTCGTCGTATGCAAATCTGCGACATAGCAATTTGTAGCTTAAGACACGGCACATCGACCCACCTTATACCGATCTCGAAGAACTTGCATAGTTTCGGCAAACGTCGATCGTTCCGAGTGGTAGGCAATCCGGCGGTCAATGGTGATTTTTGGCCTCACAGATATGAACATCGATAACTCCGCTTCTATTCGTCGTATGCGAATCTGCGGCATAGCAACTTGTAGCTTAAAACACGGCCCAACGACCCACCTTATACCGATCTGCGACAAACTTGCATAGTTTCGTCAAACATCGATCGTTTCGAGTGGTAGGCAATCCGGCCGTCAATGGTGATTCATGGCCTGACAGATATAAACAACTATAACTCCGCTTCTATTCGTCGTACGCAAAGCTGCGACATAGCAATCTGTAGCCTAAAACACGACACATCGAGCCACCTTATACCGATCTGCGACGAACTTCCATAGTTTCGTCAAACGTCGAACGTTCCGAGTGGTAGGCAATCCGGTCGTCAATGGTGATCAATGGCCTCACAGATATAAACATCGATAACCCCGCTTCTATTCGTCGTATGCGAATCTGCGACATAGCAACTTGTAGCATAAACACTGCCCAACGACCCACCTTATACCGATCTGCGAAGAACTTGCATAGTTTCGTCGAACGTCGATCGTTCCGAGTGGTAGGCAATCCGGCCGTCAATGGTGATTCATGGCCTCACCAGATATAAACAACAATAACTCCGCTTCTATTCGTCGTATGCGAATCTGCGACATAGCAACTTGTAGCATAAACACGGCCCAACGACCCACCTTATACCGATCTGCGAAGAACTTGCATAGTTTCGGCAAACGTTGATCATTCCGAGTGGTAGACAATCCGGCCGTCAATGGTGATTAATGGCCTCACAGATATAAACATCGATAACTCCGCTTCTATTCGTCGTATGCGAATCTGCGACATAGCAACTTGTAGCTTAAAACACGGCCCAACGACCCACTTTATACCGATCTGCGACGAACTTGCATAGTTTCGTCAAACGTTGATCGTTCCGAGTGGTAGGCAATCCGGCCGTCGATGGTGATTCATGGCCTCACAGATATATCCAACTATAACTCCGCTTCTATTCGTCGTATGCAAATCTGCGACATTGCAATTTGTAGCTTAAAGCACGACACATCGACCCACCTTATACCGATCTGCGACGAACTTGCATAGTTTCGCCAAACGTCGATCGTTCCGAGTGGTAGGCAATCCTGTCGTCAATGGTGATTAATGGCCTCACAGATATAAACAACTATAACTCCGCTTCTATTCGTCGTATGCGAAACTGCGACATAGCAATTTGTAGCTTAAAACACGGCCCAACGACCCACCTTATACCGATCTGCGAAGAACTTGCATAGTTTCGTCAAACGTCGATTGTTCCGAGTGGTAGGCAATCCGGCCGTCAATGGTGATTCATGGCCTCACAGATATAAACAACAGTAACTCCGCTTCTATTCGTCGTATGCAAATCTGCGACATAGCAATTTGTAGCTTAAGACACGGCACATCGACCCACCTTATACCGATCTCGAAGAACTTGCATAGTTTCGGCAACCGTCGATCGTTCCGAGTGGTAGGCAATCCGGCGGTCAATGGTGATTCATGGCCTGACAGATATAAACATCGATAACTCCGCTTCTATTCGTTGTATGCGAATCTGCGACATAGCAACTTGTAGCATAAACACGGCCCAACGACCCACCTTATACCGATCTGCGAAGAACTTGCATAGTTTCGTCAAACGTCGATCGTTCCGAGTGGTAGGCAATCCGGCCGTCAATGGTGAATCATGGCCTCACCAGATATAAACAACAATAACTCCGCTTCTATTCGTCGTATGCGAATCTGCGACATAGCAACTCGTAGCTTAAAACACGGCCCAACGGCCCACCTCATACCGATCTGCGACGAACTTGCATAGTTTCGTCAAACATCGATCGTTTTGAGTGGTAGGCAATCCGGCCGTCAATGGTGATTTTTGGCCCGACAGATATAAACAACTATAACTCCGCTTCTATTCGTCGTATGCAAATCTGCGACATAGCAATTTGTAGCTTAAGACACGGCACATCGACCAACCTTATACCGATCTCGAAGAACTTGCATAGTTTCGGCAACCGTCGATCGTTCCGAGTGGTAGGCAATCCGGCGGTCCATGGTGATTCATGGCCTGACAGATATAAACATCGATAACTCCGCTTCTATTCGTTGTATGCGAATCTGCGACATAGCAACTTGTAGCATAAACACGGCCCAACGACCCACCTTATACCGATCTGCGAAGAACTTGCATAGTTTCGTCAAACATCGATCGTTTCGAGTGGTAGGCAATCCGGCCGTCAATGGTGATTTTTGGCCCGACAGATATAAACAACTATAACTCCGCTTCTATTCGTCGTATGGGAATCTGCGAAATAGCAACTTGGAGCTTAAAACACGGCCCAACGACACACCTTATACCGATCTGCGACGAACTTGCATAGTTTCGTCAAACGTCGATCGTTTCGAGTGGTAGGCAATCCGGCCGTCAATGGTGATTTTTGGCCTGACAGATATAAACAACTATAGCTCCGCTTCTATTCGTCGTATGCAAATCTGCGACATAGCAATTTGTAGCTTAAGACACGGCACATCGACCCACCTTATACCGATCTCGAAGAACTTGCATAGTTTCGGCAAACGTCGATCGTTCCGAGTGGTAGGCAATCCGGCGGTCAATGGTGATTTTTGGCCTCACAGATATGAACATCGATAACTCCGCTTCTATTCGTCGTATGCGAATCTGCGGCATAGCAACTTGTAGCTTAAAACACGGCCCAACGACCCACCTTATACCGATCTGCGACAAACTTGCATAGTTTCGTCAAACATCGATCGTTTCGAGTGGTAGGCAATCCGGCCGTCAATGGTGATTCATGGCCTGACAGATATAAACAACTATAACTCCGCTTCTATTCGTCGTACGCAAAGCTGCGACATAGCAATCTGTAGCCTAAAACACGACACATCGAGCCACCTTATACCGATCTGCGACGAACTTCCATAGTTTCGTCAAACGTCGAACGTTCCGAGTGGTAGGCAATCCGGTCGTCAATGGTGATCAATGGCCTCACAGATATAAACATCGATAACCCCGCTTCTATTCGTCGTATGCGAATCTGCGACATAGCAACTTGTAGCATAAACACTGCCCAACGACCCACCTTATACCGATCTGCGAAGAACTTGCATAGTTTCGTCGAACGTCGATCGTTCCGAGTGGTAGGCAATCCGGCCGTCAATGGTGATTCATGGCCTCACCAGATATAAACAACAATAACTCCGCTTCTATTCGTCGTATGCGAATCTGCGACATAGCAACTTGTAGCATAAACACGGCCCAACGACCCACCTTATACCGATCTGCGAAGAACTTGCATAGTTTCGGCAAACGTTGATCATTCCGAGTGGTAGACAATCCGGCCGTCAATGGTGATTAATGGCCTCACAGATATAAACATCGATAACTCCGCTTCTATTCGTCGTATGCGAATCTGCGACATAGCAACTTGTAGCTTAAAACACGGCCCAACGACCCACTTTATACCGATCTGCGACGAACTTGCATAGTTTCGTCAAACGTTGATCGTTCCGAGTGGTAGGCAATCCGGCCGTCGATGGTGATTCATGGCCTCACAGATATATCCAACTATAACTCCGCTTCTATTCGTCGTATGCAAATCTGCGACATTGCAATTTGTAGCTTAAAGCACGACACATCGACCCACCTTATACCGATCTGCGACGAACTTGCATAGTTTCGCCAAACGTCGATCGTTCCGAGTGGTAGGCAATCCTGTCGTCAATGGTGATTAATGGCCTCACAGATATAAACAACTATAACTCCGCTTCTATTCGTCGTATGCGAAACTGCGACATAGCAATTTGTAGCTTAAAACACGGCCCAACGACCCACCTTATACCGATCTGCGAAGAACTTGCATAGTTTCGTCAAACGTCGATTGTTCCGAGTGGTAGGCAATCCGGCCGTCAATGGTGATTCATGGCCTCACAGATATAAACAACAGTAACTCCGCTTCTATTCGTCGTATGCAAATCTGCGACATAGCAATTTGTAGCTTAAGACACGGCACATCGACCCACCTTATACCGATCTCGAAGAACTTGCATAGTTTCGGCAACCGTCGATCGTTCCGAGTGGTAGGCAATCCGGCGGTCAATGGTGATTCATGGCCTGACAGATATAAACATCGATAACTCCGCTTCTATTCGTTGTATGCGAATCTGCGACATAGCAACTTGTAGCATAAACACGGCCCAACGACCCACCTTATACCGATCTGCGAAGAACTTGCATAGTTTCGTCAAACGTCGATCGTTCCGAGTGGTAGGCAATCCGGCCGTCAATGGTGAATCATGGCCTCACCAGATATAAACAACAATAACTCCGCTTCTATTCGTCGTATGCGAATCTGCGACATAGCAACTCGTAGCTTAAAACACGGCCCAACGGCCCACCTCATACCGATCTGCGACGAACTTGCATAGTTTCGTCAAACATCGATCGTTTTGAGTGGTAGGCAATCCGGCCGTCAATGGTGATTTTTGGCCCGACAGATATAAACAACTATAACTCCGCTTCTATCCGTCGTATGCAAATCTGCGACATAGCAATTTGTAGCTTAAGACACGGCACATCGACCCACCTTATACCGATCTCGAAGAACTTGCATAGTTTCGGCAACCGTCGATCGTTCCGAGTGGTAGGCAATCCGGCGGTCAATGGTGATTCATGGCCTGACAGATATAAACAACTATAACTCCGCTTCTATTTGTCGTACGCAAATCTACGACATAGCAATTTGTAGCCTAAAACACGACACATCGAGCCACCTTATACCGATCTGCGACGAACTTGCATAGTTTCGTCAAACGTCGATCGTTCCGAGTGGTAGGCAATCCGGTCGTCAATGGTGATTTTTGGCCTCACAGATATGAACATCGATAACTCCGCTTCTATTCGTCGTATGCGAATCTGCGGCATAGCAACTTGTAGCTTAAAACACGGCCCAACGACCCACCTTATACCGATCTGCGACAAACTTGCATAGTTTCGTCAAACATCGATCGTTTCGAGTGGTAGGCAATCCGGCCGTCAATGGTGATTCATGGCCTGACAGATATAAACAACTATAACTCCGCTTCTATTCGTCGTACGCAAAGCTGCGACATAGCAATCTGTAGCCTAAAACACGACACATCGAGCCACCTTATACCGATCTGCGACGAACTTGCATAGTTTCGTCAAACGTCGATCGTTCCGAGTGGTAGGCAATCCGGTCGTCAATGGTGATCAATGGCCTCACAGATATAAACATCGATAACCCCGCTTCTATTCGTCGTATGCGAATCTGCGACATAGCAACTCGTAGCTTAAAACACGGCCCAACGACCCACCTTATACCGATCTGCGACGAACTTGCATAGTTTCGTCAAACGTCGATCGTTCCGAGTGGTAGGCAATCCGGCCGTCAATGGTGATTCATGGCCTCACCAGATATAAACAACAATAACTCCGCTTCTATTCGTCGTATGCGAATCTGCGACATAGCAACTTGTAGCTTAAAACACGGCCCAACGACCCACCTTATACCGATCTGCGACGAACTTGCATAGTTTCGGCAAACGTCGATCGTTCCGAGTGGTAGGCAATCCGGCCGTCAATGGTGATTCATGGCCTGACAGATATAAACAACTATAACTCCGCTTCTATTCGTCGTACGCAAATCTGCGACATAGCAATTTGTAGCCTAAAACACGACACATCGAGCCACCTTATACCGATCTGCGACGAACTTGCATAGTATCGTCAAACGTCGATCGTTCCGAGTGGTAGGCAATCCGGCGGTCAATGGTGATTTTTGGCCTCACAGATATAAACATCGATAACTCCGCTTCTATTCGTCGTATGCGAATCTGCGGCATAGCAACTTGTAGCTTAAAACACGGCCCAACGACCCACCTTATACCGATCTGCGACAAACTTGCATAGTTTCGTCAAACATCGATCGTTTCGAGTGGTAGGCAATCCGGCCGTCAATGGTGATTCATGGCCTCACCAGATATAAACAACAATAACTCCGCTTCTATTCGTCGTATGCGAATCTGCGACGTAGCAACTCGTAGCTTAAAACACGGCCCAACGACCCACCTTATACCGATCTGCGACGAACTTGCATAGTTTCGTCAAACATCGATCGTTTCGAGTGGTAGGCAATCCGGCCGTCAATGGTGATTCATGGCCTCACCAGATATAAACAACAGTAACTCCGCTTCTATTCGTCGTATGCGAATCTGCGACATAGCAACTTGTAGCTTAAAACACGGCCCAACGACCCACCTTATACCGATCTGCGACGAACTTGCATAGTTTCGTCAAACGTCGATCGTTTCGAGTGGTAGGCAATCCGGCCGTCAATGGTGATTTTTGGCCTGATAGATATAAACAACTATAACTCCGCTTCTATTCGTCGTATGCAAATCTGCGACATAGCAATTTGTAGCTTAAGACACGGCACATCGACCCACCTTATACCGATCTGCGAAGAACTTGCATAGTTTCGTCAAACGTCGATCGTTCCGAGTGGTAGGCAATCCGGTCGTCAATGGTGATCAATGGCCTCACAGATATAAACATCGATAACCCCGCTTCTATTCGTCGTATGCGAATCTGCGACATAGCAACTTGTAGCATAAACACGGCCCAACGACCCACCTTATACCGATCTGCGACGAACTTGCATAGTTTCGTCAAACGTCGATCGTTCCGAGTGGTAGGCAATCCGGCCGTCAATGGTGATTCATGGCCTCACCAGATATAAACAACAATAACTCCGCTTCTATTCGTCGTATGCGAATCTGCGACATAGCAACTTGTAGCTTAAAACACGGCCCAACGACCCACCTTATACCGATCTGCGACGAACTTGCATAGTTTCGGCAAACGTCGATCGTTCCGAGTGGTAGGCAATCCGGCCGTCAATGGTGATTCATGGCCTGACAGATATAAACAACAATAACTCCGCTTCTATTCGTCGTACGCAAATCTGCGACATAGCAATTTGTAGCCTAAAACACGACACATCGAGCCACCTTATACCGATCTGCGACGAACTTGCATAGTATCGTCAAACGTCGATCGTTCCGAGTGGTAGGCAATCCGGTCGTCAATGGTGATTTTTGGCCTCACAGATATAAACATCGATAACTCCGCTTCTAATCGTCGTATGCGAATCTGCGGCATAGCAACTTGTAGCTTAAAACACGGCCCAACGACCCACCTTATACCGATCTGTTACAAACTTGCATAGTTTCGTCAAACATCGATCGTTTCGAGTGGTAGGCAATCCGGCCGTCAATGGTGATTCATGGCCTCACCAGATATAAACAACAATAACTCCGCTTCTATTCGTCGTATGCGAATCTGCGACATAGCAACTCGTAGCTTAAAACACGGCCCAACGACCCACCTTATACCGATCTGCGACGAACTTGCATAGTTTCGTCAAACATCGATCGTTTCGAGTGGTAGGCAATCCGGCCGTCAATGGTGATTTTTGGCCCGACAGATATAAACAACTATAACTCCGCTTCTATTCGTCGTATGCAAATCTGCGACATAGCAATTTGTAGCTTATGACACGGCACATCGACCCACCTTATACCGATCTCGAAGAACTTGCATAGTTTCGGCAAACATCGATCGTTCCGAGTGATAGGCAATCCGGCGGTCAATGGTGATTAATGGCCTCGCAGGTATTAACATCGATAACTCCGCTTCTATTCGTCGTATGCGAATCTGCGACATAGCAACTTGTAGCTTAAAACACGGCCCAACGACCCACCTTATACCGATCTGCGACGAACTTGCATAGTTTCGTCAAACATCGATCGTTTCGAGTGGTAGGCAATCCGGCCGTCAATGGTGATTCATGGCCTGACAGATATAAACAACTATAACTCCGCTTCTATTCGTCGTACGCAAATCTGCGACATAGCAATTTGTAGCCTAAAACACGACACATCGAGCCACCTTATACCGATCTGCGACGAACTTGCATAGTTTCGTCAAACGTCGATCGTTTCGATTGGTAGGCATTCCGGCCGTCAATGATGATTCATGACCTCACAGATATAAACAACTATAACGCCGCTTCTATTCGTCGTATGCAAATCTGCGACAATAGCAATTTGTAGCTTAAAGCACGACACAACGACCCACCTTATACCGATCTGCGACGAACTTGCATAGTTTCGTCAAACATCGATCGTTTCGAGTGGTAGGCAGTCCGGCTGTCAATGATGATTCATGACCTCACAGATGTAAACAACAATAACTCCGCTTCTATTCGTCGTATGCAAATCTGCGACATAGCAATTTGTAGCCTAAAACACGACACATCGAGCCACCTTCTACCGATCTGCTACGAACTTGCATAGTTTCGTCAAACGTCGATCGTTCCGAGTGGTAGGCAATCCGGTCGTCAATGGTGATTTTTGGCCTCACAGATATGAACATCGATAACTCCGCTTCTATTCGTCGTATGCGAATCTGCGGCATAGCAACTTGTAGCTTAAAACACGGCCCAACGACCCACCTTATACCGATCTGCGACAAACTTGCATAGTTTCGTCAAACATCGATCGTTTCGAGTGGTAGGCAATCCGGCCGTCAATGGTGATTCATGGCCTCACCAGATATAAACAACAATAACTCCGCTTCTATTCGTCGTATGCGAATCTGCGACATAGCAACTTGTAGCTGAAAACACGGCCCAACGACCCACCTTATACCGATCTGCGACGAACTTGCATAGTTTCGGCAAACGTCGATCGTTCCGAGTGGTAGGCAATCCGGCCGTCAATGGTGATTCATGGCCTGACAGATATAAACAACTATAACTCCGCTTCTATTCGTCGTACGCAATTCTGCGACATAGCAATTTGTAGCCTAAAACACGACACATCGAACCACCTTATACCGATCTGCGACGATCTTGCATAGTATAGTCAAACGTCGATCGTTCCGAGTGGTAGGCAATCCGGTCGTCAATGGTGATTTTTGGCCTCACAGATATAAACATCGATAACTCCGCTTCTATTCGTCGTATGCGAATCTGCGGCATAGCAACTTGTAGCTTAAAACACGGCCCAACGACCCACCTTATACCGATCTGCGACAAACTTGCATAGTTTCGTCAAACATCGATCGTTTCGAGTGGTAGGCAATCCGGCCGTCAATGGTGATTCATGGCCTCACCAGATATAAACAACAATAACTCCGCTTCTATTCGTCGTATGCGAATCTGCGACATGGCAACTCGTAGCTTAAAACACGGCCCAACGACCCACCTTATACCGATCTGCGACGAACTTGCATAGTTTCGTCAAACATCGATCGTTTCGAGTGGTAGGAAATCCGGCCGTCAATGGTGATTTTTGGCACGACAGATATAAACAACTATAACTCCGCTTCTATTCGTCGTATGCAAATCTGCGACATAGCAATTTGTAGCTTAAGACACGGCACATCGACCCACCTTATACCGACCTGCGAAGAACTTGCATAGTTTCGGCAAACGTCGATCGTTCCGAGTGGTAGGCAATCCGGCCGTCAATGGTGATTTTTGGCCCGACAGATATAAACAACTATAACTCCGCTTCTATTCGTCGTATGCAAATCTGCGACATAGCAATTTGTAGCTTATGACACGGCACATCGACCCACCTTATACCGATCTCGAAGAACTTGCATAGTTTCGGCAAACGTCGATCGTTCCGAGTGGTAGGCAATCCGGCGGTCAATGGTGATTCATGGCCTGACAGATATAAACAACTATAACTCCGCTTCTATTTGTCGTACGCAAATCTGCGACATAGCAATTTGTAGCCTAAAACACGACACATCGAGCCACCTTATACCGATCTGCGACAAACTTGCATAGTTTCGTCAAACGTCGATCGTTCCGAGTGGTAGGCAATCCTGTCGTCAATGGTGATTAATGGCCTCGCAGGTATTAACATCGATAACTCCGCTTCTATTCGTCGTATGCGAATCTGCGACATAGCAACTTGTAGCTTAAAACACGGCCCAACGACCCACCTTATACCGATCTGCGACGAACTTGCATAGTTTCGTCAAACATCGATCGTTTCGAGTGGTAGGCAATCCGGCCGTCAATGGTGATTCATGGCCTGACAGATACAAACAACCATAACTCCGCTTCTATTCGTCGTACGCAAATCTGCGACATAGCAATTTGTAGCCTAAAACACGACACATCGAGCCACCTTATACCGATCTGCGACGAACTTGCATAGTTTCGTCAAACGTCTATCGTTTCGATTGGTAGGCAATCCGGTCGTCAATGGTGATTTTTGGCCTCACAGATATGAACATCGATAACTCCGCTTCTATTCGTCGTATGCGAATCTGCGGCATAGCAACTTGTAGCTTAAAACACGGCCCAACGACCCACCTTATACCGATCTGCGACAAACTTGCATAGTTTCGTCAAACATCGATCGTTTCGAGTGGTAGGCAATCCGGCCGTCAATGGTGATTCATGGCCTGACAGATATAAACAACTATAACTCCGCTTCTATTCGTCGTACACAAAGCTGCGACATAGCAATCTGTAGCCTAAAACACGACACATCGAGCCACCTTATACCGATCTGCGACGAACTTGCATAGTTTCGTCAAACGTCGATCGTTCCGAGTGGTAGGCAATCCGGTCGTCAATGGTGATCAATGGCCTCACAGATATAAACATCGATAACCTTGCTTCTATTCGTCGTATGCGAATCTGCGACATAGCAACTTGTAGCATAAACACGGCCCAACGACCCACCTTATACCGATCTGCGAAGAACTTGCATAGTTTCGTCAAACGTCGATCGTTCCGAGTGGTAGGCAATCCGGCCGTCAATGGTGATTCATGGCCTCACCAGATATAAACAACAATAACTCCGCTTCTATTCGTCGTATGCGAATCTGCGTCATAGCAACTTGTAGCTTAAAACACGGCCCAACGACCCACCTTATACCGATCTGCGACAAACTTGCATAGTTTCGTCAAACATCGATCGTTTCGAGTGGTAGGCAATCCGGCCGTCAATGGTGATTCATGGCCTCACCAGATAAAAACAACAATAACTCCGCTTCTATTCGTCGTATGCGAATCTGCGACATAGCAACTCGTAGCTTAAAACACGGCCCAACGACCCACCTTATACCGATCTGCGACGAACTTGCATAGTTTCGTCAAACATCGATCGTTTCGAGTGGTAGGCAATCCGGCCGTCAATGGTGATTTTTGGCCCGACAGATATAAACAACTATAACTCCGCTTCTATTCGTCGTATGCAAATCTGCGACATAGCAATTTGTAGCTTAAGACACGGCACATCGGCCCACCTTATACCGACCTGCGAAGAACTTGCATAGTTTCGGCAAACGTCGATCGTTCCGAGTGGTAGGCAATCCGGCCGTCAATGGTGATTTTTGGCCCGACAGATATAAACAACTATAACTCCGCTTCTATTCGTCGTACGCAAAGCTGCGACATAGCAATCTGAAGCCTAAAACACGACATATCGAGCCACCTTATACCGATCTGCGACGAACTTGCATAGTTTCGTCAAACGTCGATCGTTCCGAGTGGTAGGCAATCCGGTCGTCAATGGTGATCAATGGCCTCACAGATATAAACATCGATAACTCCGCTTCTATTCGTCGTATGGGAATCTGCGACATAGCAACTTGGAGCTTAAAACACGGCCCAACGACCCACCTTATACCGATCTGCGACGAACTTGCATAGTTTCGTCAAACGTCGATCGTTTCGAGTGGTAGGCAATCCGGCCGTCAATGGTGATTTTTGGCCTGACAGATATAAACAACTATAACTCTGCTTTTATTCGTCGTATGCAAATCTGCGACATAGCAATTTGTAGCCTATGACACGGCACATCGACCCACCTTATACCGATCTCGAAGAACTTGCATAGTTTCGGCAAACGTCGATCGTTCCGAGTGGTTGGCAATCCGGCGGTCAATGGTGATTCATGGCCTGACAGATATAAACAACTATATCTCCGCTTCTATTTGTCGTACGCAAATCTGCGACATAGCAATTTGTAGCCTAAAACACGACACATCGAGCCACCTTATACCGATCTGCGACGAACTTGCATAGTTTCGTCAAACGTCGATCGTTCCGAGTGGTAGGCAATCCGGCCGTCAATGGTGATTCATGGCCTCACCAGATATAAACAACAATAACTCCGCTTCTATTCGTCGTATGCGAATCTGCGACATAGCAACTCGTAGCTTAAAACACGGCCCAACGACCCACCTTATACCGATCTGCGACGAACTTGCATAGTTTCGTCAAACGTCGATCGTTTCGAGTGGTAGGCAATCCGGCCGTCAATGGTGATTTTTGGCCTGACAGATATAAACAACTATAACTCTGCTTCTATTCGTCGTATGCAAATCTGCGACATAGCAATTTGTAGCTTATGACACGGCACATCGACCCACCTTATACCGATCTCGAAGAACTTGCATAGTTTCGGCAAACGTCGATCGTTCCGAGTGGTTGGCAATCCGGCGGTCAATGGTGATTCATGGCCTGACAGATATAAACAACTATATCTCCGCTTCTATTTGTCGTACGCAAATCTGCGACATAGCAATTTGTAGCCTAAAACACGACACATCGAGCCACCTTATACCGATCTGCGACGAACTTGCATAGTATCGTCAAACGTCGATCGTTCCGAGTGGTAGGCAATCCGGTCGTCAATGGTGATTTTTGGCCTCACAGATATAAACATCGATAACTCCGCTTCTATTCGTCGTATGGGAATCTGCGACATAGCAACTTGGAGCTTAAAACACGGCCCAACGACCCACCTTATACCGATCTCGAAGAACTTGCATAGTTTCGGCAAACGTCGATCGTTCCGAGTGGTAGGCAATCCGGCGGTCAATGGTGATTCATGGCCTGACAGATATAAACAACTATAACTCCGCTTCTATTTGTCGTACGCAAATCTGCGACATAGCAATTTGTAGCCTAAAACACGACACATCGAGCCACCTTATACCGATCTGCGACGAACTTGCATAGTTTCGTCAAACGTCGATCGTTCCGAGTGGTAGGCAATCCTGTCGTCAATGGTGATTAATGGCCTCGCAGGTATTAACATCGATAACTCCGCTTCTATTCGTCGTATGCGAATCTGCGACATAGCAACTTGTAGCTTAAAACACGGCCCAACGACCCACCTTATACCGATCTGCGACGAACTTGCATAGTTTCGTCAAACATCGATCGTTTCGAGTGGTAGGCAATCCGGCCGTCAATGGTGATTCATGGCCTGACAGATATAAACAACTATAACTCCGCTTCTATTCGTCGTACGCAAATCTGCGACATAGCAATTTGTAGCCTAAAACACGACACATCGAGCCACCTTATACCGATCTGCGACGAACTTGCATAGTTTCGTCAAACGTCGATCGTTGCGATTGGTAGGCAATCCTGTCGTCAATGGTGATTAATGGCCTCACAGATATAAACATCGATAACTCCGCTTCTATTCGTCGTATGCGAATCTGCGACATAGCAACTTGTAGCTTAAAACACGGCCCAACGACCCACCTTATACCGATCTGCGACGAACTTGCATAGTTTCGTCAAACGTCGATCGTTCCGAGTGGTAGGCAATCCGGCTGTCGATGGTGATTCATGGCCTCACAGATATAGACAACTATAACTCCGCTTCTATTCGTCGTATGCAAATCTGCGACATAGCAATTTGTAGCTAAAAACACGGCCCAACGACCCAACTTATACCGATCTGCGACGAACTTGCATAGTTTCGTCAAACATCGATCGCTTCGAGTGGTAGGCATTCCGGCCGTCAATGATGATTCATGACCTCACAGATATAAACAACTATAACGCCGCTTCTATTCGTCGTATGCAAATCTGCGACAATAGCAATTTGTAGCTTAAAGCACGACACAACGACCCACCTTATACCGATCTGCGACGAACTTGCATAGTTTCGTCAAACATCGATCGTTTCGAGTGGTAGGCAGTCCGGCTGTCAATGATGATTCATGACCTCACAGATGTAAACAACAATAACTCCGCTTCTATTCGTCGTATGCAAATCTGCGACATAGCAATTTGTAGCCTAAAACACGACACATCGAGCCACCTTATACCGATCTGCTACGAACTTGCATAGTTTCGTCAAACGTCGATCGTTCCGAGTGGTAGGCAATCCGGTCGTCAATGGTGATTTTTGGCCTCACAGATATGAACATCGATAACTCCGCTTCTATTCGTCGTATGCGAATCTGCGGCATAGCAACTTGTAGCTTAAAACACGGCCCAACGACCCACCTTATACCGATCTGCGACAAACTTGCATAGTTTCGTCAAACATCGATCGTTTCGAGTGGTAGGCAATCCGGCCGTCAATGGTGATTCATGGCCTGACAGATATAAACAACTATAACTCCGCTTCTATTCGTCGTATGCGAATCTGCGACATAGCAACTCGTAGCTTAAAACACGGCCCAACGACCCACCTTATACCGATCTGCGACGAACTTGCATAGTTTCGGCAAACGTCGATCGTTCCGAGTGGTAGGCAATCCGGCCGTCAATGGTGATTCATGGCCTGACAGATATAAACAACTATAACTCCGCTTCTATTCGTCGTATGCAAATCTGCGACATAGCAATTTGTAGCTTAAGACACGGCACATCGACCCACCTTATACCGACCTGCGAAAAACTTGCATAGTTTCGGCAAACGTCGATCGTTCCGAGTGGTAGGCAATCCGGCCGTCAATGGTGATTTTTGGCCCGACAGATATAAACAACTATAACTCCGCTTCTATTCGTCGTACGCAAAGCTGCGACATAGCAATCTGAAGCCTAAAACACGACATATCGAGCCACCTTATACCGATCTGCGACGAACTTGCATAGTTTCGTCAAACGTCGATTGTTCCGAGTGGTAGGCAATCCGGTCGTCAATGGTGATCAATGGCCTCACAGATATAAACATCGATAACTCCGCTTCTATTCGTCGTATGGGAATCTGCGACATAGCAACTTGGAGCTTAAAACACGGCCCAACGACCCACCTTATACCGATCTCGAAGAACTTGCATAGTTTCGGCAAACGTCGATCGTTCCGAGTGGTAGGCAATCCGGCGGTCAATGGTGATTCATGGCCTGACAGATATAAACAACTATAACTCCGCTTCTATTTGTCGTACGCAAATCTGCGACATAGCAATTTGTAGCCTAAAACACGACACATCGAGCCACCTTATACCGATCTGCGACGAACTTGCATAGTTTCGTCAAACGTCGATCGTTCCGAGTGGTAGGCAATCCGGCTGTCGATGGTGATTCATGGCCTCACAGATATAAACAACTATAACTCCGCTTCTATTCGTCGTACGCAAATCTGCGACATAGCAATTTGTAGCCTAAAACACGACACATCGAGCCACCTTATACCGATCTGCGACGAACTTGCATAGTATCGTCAAACGTCGATCGTTCCGAGTGGTAGGCAATCCGGTCGTCAATGGTGATTTTTGGCCTCACAGATATAAACATCGATAACTCCGCTTCTATTCGTCGTATGCGAATCTGCGGCATAGCAACTTGTAGCTTAAAACACGGCCCAACGACCCACCTTATACCGATCTGCGACAAACTTGCATAGTTTCGTCAAACATCGATCGTTTCGAGTGGTAGGCAATCCGGCCGTCAATGGTGATTCATGGCCTCACCAGATATAAACAACAATAACTCCGCTTCTATTCGTCGTATGCGAATCTGCGACATAGCAACTCGTAGCTTAAAACACGGCCCAACGACCCACCTTATACCGATCTGCGACGAACTTGCATAGTTTCGTCAAACATCGATCGTTTCGAGTGGTAGGCAATCCGGCCGTCAATGGTGATTTTTGGCCCGACAGATATAAACAACTATAACTCCGCTTCTATTCGTCGTATGCAAATCTGCGACATAGCAATTTGTAGCTTAAGACACGGCACATCGACCCACCTTATACCGACCTGCGAAGAACTTGCATAGTTTCGGCAAACGTCGATCGTTCCGAGTGGTAGGCAATCCGGCCGTCAATGGTGATTTTTGGCCCGACAGATATAAACAACTATAACTCCGCTTCTATTCGTCGTACGCAAAGCTGCGACATAGCAATCTGAAGCCTAGAACACGACATATCGAGCCACCTTATACCGATCTGCGACGAACTTGCATAGTTTCGTCAAACGTCGATCGTTCCGAGTGGTAGGCAATCCGGTCGTCAATGGTGATCAATGGCCTCACAGATATAAACATCGATAACTCCGCTTCTATTCGTCGTATGGGAATCTGCGACATAGCAACTTGGAGCTTAAAACACGGCCCAACGACCCACCTTATACCGATCTCGAAGAACTTGCATAGTTTCGGCAAACGTCGATCGTTCCGAGTGGTAGGCAATCCGGCCGTCAATGGTGATTCATGGCCTCACCAGATATAAACAACAATAACTCCGCTTCTATTCGTCGTATGCGAATCTGCGACATAGCAACTCGTAGCTTAAAACACGGCCCAACGACCCACCTTATACCGATCTGCGACGAACTTGCATAGTTTCGTCAAACGTCGATCGTTTCGAGTGGTAGGCAATCCGGCCGTCAATGGTGATTTTTGGCCTGACAGATATAAACAACTATAACTCTGCTTCTATTCGTCGTATGCAAATCTGCGACATAGCAATTTGTAGCTTATGACACGGCACATCGACCCACCTTATACCGATCTCGAAGAACTTGCATAGTTTCGGCAAACGTCGATCGTTCCGAGTGGTTGGCAATCCGGCGGTCAATGGTGATTCATGGCCTGACAGATATAAACAACTATATCTCCGCTTCTATTTGTCGTACGCAAATCTGCGACATAGCAATTTGTAGCCTAAAACACGACACATCGAGCCACCTTATACCGATCTGCGACGAACTTGCATAGTATCGTCAAACCTCGATCGTTCCGAGTGGTAGGCAATCCGGTCGTCAATGGTGATTTTTGGCCTCACAGATATAAACATCGATAACTCCGCTTCTATTCGTCGTATGCGAATCTGCGGCATAGCAACTTGTAGCTTAAAACACGGCCCAACGACCCACCTTATACCGATCTGCGACAAACTTGCATAGTTTCGTCAAACATCGATCGTTTCGAGTGGTAGGCAATCCGGCCGTCAATGGTGATTCATGGCCTCACCAGATATAAACAACAATAACTCCGCTTCTATTCGTCGTATGCGAATCTACGACATAGCAACTCGTAGATTAAAACACGGCCCAACGACCCACCTTATACCGATCTGCGACGAACTTGCATAGTTTCGTCAAACATCGATCGTTTCGAGTGGTAGGCAATCCGGCCGTCAATGGTGATTTTTGGCCCGACAGATATAAACAACTATAACTCCGCTTCTATTCGTCGTATGCAAATCTGCGACATAGCAATTTGTAGCTTAAGACACGGCACATCGACCCACCTTATACCGACCTGCGAAGAACTTGCATAGTTTCGGCAAGCGTCGATCGTTCCGAGTGGTAGGCAATCCGGCCGTCAATGGTGATTTTTGGCCCGACAGATATAAACAACTATAACTCCGCTTCTATTCGTCGTACGCAAAGCTGCGACATAGCAATCTGAAGCCTAAAACACGACATATCGAGCCACCTTATACCGATCTGCGACGAACTTGCATAGTTTCGTCAAACGTCGATCGTTCCGAGTGGTAGGCAATCCGGTCGTCAATGGTGATCAATGGCCTCACAGATATAAACATCGATAACTCCGCTTCTATTCGTCGTATGGGAATCTGCGACATAGCAACTTGGAGCTTAAAACACGGCCCAACGACCCACCTTATACCGATCTCGAAGAACTTGCATAGTTTCGGCAAACGTCGATCGTTCCGAGTGGTAGGCAATCCGGCGGTCAATGGTGATTCATGGCCTGACAGATATAAACAACTATAACTCCGCTTCTATTTGTCGTACGCAAATCTGCGACATAGCAATTTGTAGCCTAAAACACGACACATCGAGCCACCTTATACCGATCTGCGACGAACTTGCATAGTTTCGTCAAACGTCGATCGTTCCGAGTGGTAGGCAATCCTGTCGTCAATGGTGATTAATGGCCTCGCAGGTATTAACATCGATAACTCCGCTTCTATTCGTCGTATGCGAATCTGCGACATAGCAACTTGTAGCTTAAAACACGGCACAACGACCCACCTTATACCGATCTGCGACGAACTTGCATAGTTTCGTCAAACATCGATCGTTTCGAGTGGTAGGCAATCCGGCCGTCAATGGTGATTCATGGCCTGACAGATATAAACAACTATAACTCCGCTTCTATTCGTCGTACGCAAATCTGCGACATAGCAATTTGTAGCCTAAAACACGACACATCGAGCCACCTTATACCGATCTGCGACGAACTTGCATAGTTTCGTCAAACGTCGATCGTTGCGATTGGTAGGCAATCCTGTCGTCAATGGTGATTAATGGCCTCACAGATATAAACATCGATAACTCCGCTTCTATTCGTCGTATGCGAATCTGCGACATAGCAACTTGTAGCTTAAAACACGGCCCAACGACCCACCTTATACCGATCTGCGACGAACTTGCATAGTTTCGTCAAACGTCGATCGTTCCGAGTGGTAGGCAATCCGGCTGTCGATGGTGATTCATGGCCTCACAGATATAGCCAACTATAACTCCGCTTCTATTCGTCGTATGCAAATCTGCGACATAGCAATTTGTAGCTAAAAACACGGCCCAACGACCCAACTTATACCGATCTGCGACGAACTTGCATAGTTTCGTCAAACATCGATCGCTTCGAGTGGTAGGCATTCCGGCCGTCAATGATGATTCATGACCTCACAGATATAAACAACTATAACGCCGCTTCTATTCGTCGTATGCAAATCTGCGACAATAGCAATTTGTAGCTTAAAGCACGACACAACGACCCACCTTATACCGATCTGCGACGAACTTGCATAGTTTCGTCAAACATCGATCGTTTCGAGTGGTAGGCAGTCCGGCTGTCAATGATGATTCATGACCTCACAGATGTAAACAACAATAACTCCGCTTCTATTCGTCGTATGCAAATCTGCGACATAGCAATTTGTAGCCTAAAACACGACACATCGAGCCACCTTATACCGATCTGCTACGAACTTGCATAGTTTCGTCAAACGTCGATCGTTCCGAGTGGTAGGCAATCCGGTCGTCAATGGTGATTTTTGGCCTCACAGATATGAACATCGATAACTCCGCTTCTATTCGTCGTATGCGAATCTGCGGCATAGCAACTTGTAGCTTAAAACACGGCCCAACGACCCACCTTATACCGATCTGCGACAAACTTGCATAGTTTCGTCAAACATCGATCGTTTCGAGTGGTAGGCAATCCGGCCGTCAATGGTGATTCATGGCCTGACAGATATAAACAACTATAACTCCGCTTCTATTCGTCGTACGCAAAGCTGCGACATAGCAATCTGAAGCCTAAAACACGACATATCGATCCACCTTATACCGATCTGCGACGAACTTGCATAGTTTCGTCAAACGTCGATCGTTCCGAGTGGTAGGCAATCCGGTCGTCAATGGTGATCAATGGCCTCACAGATATAAACATCGATAACTCCGCTTCTATTCGTCGTATGGGAATCTGCGACATAGCAACTTGGAGCTTAAAACACGGCCCAACGACCCACCTTATACCGATCTGCGACGAACTTGCATAGTTTCGTCAAACGTCGATCGTTTCGAGTGGTAGGAAATCCGGCCGTCAATGGTGATTCATGGCCTGACAGATATAAACAACTATAACTCCGCTTCTATTTGTCGTACGCAAATCTGCGACATAGCAATTTGTAGCCTAAAACACGACACATCGAGCCACCTTATACCGATCTGCGACGAACTTGCATAGTTTCGTCAAACGTCGATCGTTTCGAGTGGTAGGCAGTCCGGCTGTCAATGATGATTCATGACCTCACAGATGTAAACAACAATAACTCCGCTTCTATTCGTCGTATGCAAATCTGCGACATAGCAATTTGTAGCCTAAAACACGACACATCGAGCCACCTTATACCGATCTGCTACGAACTTGCATAGTTTCGTCAAACGTCGATCGTTCCGAGTGGTAGGCAATCCGGTCGTCAATGGTGATTTTTGGCCTCACAGATATAAACAACTATAACGCCGCTTCTATTCGTCGTATGCAAATCTGCGACAATAGCAATTTGTAGCTTAAAGCACGACACAACGACCCACCTTATACCGATCTGCGACGAACTTGCATAGTTTCGTCAAACATCGATCGTTTCGAGTGGTAGGCAGTCCGGCTGTCAATGATGATTCATGACCTCACAGATGTAAACAACAATAACTCCGCTTCTATTCGTCGTATGCAAATCTGCGACATAGCAATTTGTAGCCTAAAACACGACACATCGAGCCACCTTATACCGATCTGCTACGAACTTGCATAGTTTCGTCAAACGTCGATCGTTCCGAGTGGTAGGCAATCCGGTCGTCAATGGTGATTTTTGGCCTCACAGATATGAACATCGATAACTCCGCTTCTATTCGTCGTATGCGAATCTGCGGCATAGCAACTTGTAGCTTAAAACACGGCCCAACGACCCACCTTATACCGATCTGCGACAAACTTGCATAGTTTCGTCAAACATCGATCGTTTCGAGTGGTAGGCAATCCGGCCGTCAATGGTGATTCATGGCCTGACAGATATAAACAACTATAACTCCGCTTCTATTCGTCGTACGCAAAGCTGCGACATAGCAATCTGAAGCCTAAAACACGACATATCGATCCACCTTATACCGATCTGCGACGAACTTGCATAGTTTCGTCAAACGTCGATCGTTCCGAGTGGTAGGCAATCCGGTCGTCAATGGTGATCAATGGCCTCACAGATATAAACATCGATAACTCCGCTTCTATTCGTCGTATGGGAATCTGCGACATAGCAACTTGGAGCTTAAAACACGGCCCAACGACCCACCTTATACCGATCTGCGACGAACTTGCATAGTTTCGTCAAACGTCGATCGTTTCGAGTGGTAGGAAATCCGGCCGTCAATGGTGATTCATGGCCTGACAGATATAAACAACTATAACTCCGCTTCTATTTGTCGTACGCAAATCTACGACATAGCAATTTGTAGCCTAAAACACGACACATCGAGCCACCTTATACCGATCTGCGACGAACTTGCATAGTTTCGTCAAACGTCGATCGTTCCGAGTGGTAGGCAATCCGGCCGTCAATGGTGATTCATGGCCTCACCAGATATAAACAACAATAACTCCGCTTCTATTCGTCGTATGCGAATCTGCGTCATAGCAACTTGTAGCTTAAAACACGGCCCAACGACCCACCTTATACCGATCTGCGACGAACTTGCATAGTTTCGGCAAACGTCGATCGTTCCGAGTGGTAGGCAATCCGGCCGTCAATGGTGATTCATGGCCTGACAGATATAAACAACTATAACTCCGCTTCTATTTGTCGTACGCAAATCTGCGACATAGCAATTTGTAGCCTAAAACACGACACATCGAGCCACCTTATACCGATCTGCGACGAACTTGCATAGTATCGTCAAACGTCGATCGTTCCGAGTGGTAGGCAATCCGGTCGTCAATGGTGATTTTTGGCCTCACAGATATAAACATCGATAACTCCGCTTCTATTCGTCGTATGCGAATCTGCGGCATAGCAACTTGTAGCTTAAAACACGGCCCAACGACCCACCTTATACCGATCTGCGACAAACTTGCATAGTTTCGTCAAACATCGATCGTTTCGAGTGGTAGGCAATCCGGCCGTCAATGGTGATTCATGGCCTCACCAGATATAAACAACAATAACTCCGCTTCTATTCGTCGTATGCGAATCTGCGACATAGCAACTCGTAGCTTAAAACACGGCCCAACGACCCACCTTATACCGATCTGCGACGAACTTGCATAGTTTCGGCAAACGTCGATCGTTCCGAGTGGTAGGCAATCCGGCCGTCAATGGTGATTCATGGCCTGACAGATATAAACAACTATAACTCCGCTTCTATTCGTCGTATGCAAATCTGCGACATAGCAATTTGTAGCTTAAGACACGGCACATCGACCCACCTTATACCGACCTGCGAAGAACTTGCATAGTTTCGGCAAACGTCGATCGTTCCGAGTGGTAGGCAATCCGGCCGTCAATGGTGATTTTTGGCCCGACAGATATAAACAACTATAACTCCGCTTCTATTCGTCGTACGCAAAGCTGCGACATAGCAATCTGAAGCCTAAAACACGACATATCGAGCCACCTTATACCGATCTGCGACGAACTTGCATAGTTTCGTCAAACGTCGATCGTTCCGAGTGGTAGGCAATCCGGTCGTCAATGGTGATCAATGGCCTCACAGATATAAACATCGATAACTCCGCTTCTATTCGTCGTATGGGAATCTGCGACATAGCAACTTGGAGCTTAAAACACGGCCCAACGACCCACCTTATACCGATCTCGAAGAACTTGCATAGTTTCGGCAAACGTCGATCGTTCCGAGTGGTAGGCAATCCGGCGGTCAATGGTGATTCATGGCCTGACAGATATAAACAACTATAACTCCGCTTCTATTTGTCGTACGCAAATCTGCGACATAGCAATTTGTAGCCTAAAACACGACACATCGAGCCACCTTATACCGATCTGCGACGAACTTGCATAGTTTCGTCAAACGTCGATCGTTCCGAGTGGTAGGCAATCCGGCTGTCGATGGTGATTCATGGCCTCACAGATATAAACAACTATAACTCCGCTTCTATTCGTCGTACGCAAATCTGCGACATAGCAATTTGTAGCCTAAAACACGACACATCGAGCCACCTTATACCGATCTGCGACGAACTTGCATAGTATCGTCAAACGTCGATCGTTCCGAGTGGTAGGCAATCCGGTCGTCAATGGTGATTTTTGGCCTCACAGATATAAACATCGATAACTCCGCTTCTATTCGTCGTATGCGAATCTGCGGCATAGCAACTTGTAGCTTAAAACACGGCCCAACGACCCACCTTATACCGATCTGCGACAAACTTGCATAGTTTCGTCAAACATCGATCGTTTCGAGTGGTAGGCAATCCGGCCGTCAATGGTGATTCATGGCCTCACCAGATATAAACAACAATAACTCCGCTGCTATTCGTCGTATGCGAATCTGCGACATAGCAACTCGTAGCTTAAAACACGGCCCAACGAACCACCTTATACCGATCTGCGACGAACTTGCATAGTTTCGTCAAACATCGATCGTTTCGAGTGGTAGGCAATCCGGCCGTCAATGGTGATTTTTGGCCCGACAGATATAAACAACTATAACTCCGCTTCTATTCGTCGTATGCAAATCTGCGACATAGCAATTTGTAGCTTAAGACACGGCACATCGACCCACCTTATACCGACCTGCGAAGAACTTGCATAGTTTCGGCAAACGTCGATCGTTCCGAGTGGTAGGCAATCCGGCCGTCAATGGTGATTTTTGGCCCGACAGATATAAACAACTATAACTCCGCTTCTATTCGTCGTACGCAAAGCTGCGACATAGCAATCTGAAGCCTAGAACACGACATATCGAGCCACCTTATACCGATCTGCGACGAACTTGCATAGTTTCGTCAAACGTCGATCGTTCCGAGTGGTAGGCAATCCGGTCGTCAATGGTGATCAATGGCCTCACAGATATAAACATCGATAACTCCGCTTCTATTCGTCGTATGGGAATCTGCGACATAGCAACTTGGAGCTTAAAACACGGCCCAACGACCCACCTTATACCGATCTCGAAGAACTTGCATAGTTTCGGCAAACGTCGATCGTTCCGAGTGGTAGGCAATCCGGCGGTCAATGGTGATTCATGGCCTGACAGATATAAACAAGTATAACTCCGCTTCTATTTGTCGTACGCAAATCTGCGACATAGCAATTTGTAGCCTAAAACACGACACATCGAGCCACCTTATACCGATCTGCGACGAACTTGCATAGTTTCGTCAAACGTCGATCGTTCCGAGTGGTAGGCAATCCGGTCGTCAATGGTGATTTTTGGCCTCACAGATATGAACATCGATAACCCCGCTTCTATTCGTCGTATGCGAATCTGCGACATAGCAACTTGTAGCATAAACACGGCCCAACGACCCACCTTATACCGATCTGCGAAGAACTTGCATAGTTTCGTCAAACGTCGATCGTTCCGAGTGGTAGGCAATCCGGCCGTCAATGGCGATTCATGGCCTCACCAGATATAAACAACAATAACTCCGCTTCTATTCGTCGTATGCGAATCTGCGACATAACAACTTGTAGCTTAAAACACGGCCCAACGACCCACCTTAACCCGATCTGCGACGAACTTGCATAGTTTCGGCAAACGTCGATCGTTCCGAGTGGTAGGCAATCCGGCCGTCAATGGTGATTCATGGCCTGACAGATATAGACAACTATAACTCCGCTTCTATTCGTCGTACGCAAATCTGCGACATAGCAATTTGTAGCCTAAAACACGACACATCGAGCCACCTTATACCGATCTGCGACGAACTTGCATAGTATCGTCAAACGTCGATCGTTCCGAGTGGTAGGCAATCCGGTCGTCAATGGTGATTTTTGGCCTCACAGATATAAACATCGATAACTCCGCTTCTATTCGTCGTATGCGAATCTGCGGCATAGCAACTTGTAGCTTAAAACACGGCCCAACGACCCACCTTATACCGATCTGCGACAAACTTGCATAGTTTCGTCAAACATCGATCGTTCCGAGTGGTAGGCAATCCGGCCGTCAATGGTGATTCATGGCCTCACCAGATATAAACAACAATAACTCCGCTTCTATTCGTCGTATGCGAATCTGCGACATAGCAACTCGTAGCTTAAAACACGGCCCAACGACCCACCTTATACCGATCTGCGACGAACTTGCATAGTTTCGTCAAACATCGATCGTTTCGAGTGGTAGGCAATCCGGCCGTCAATGGTGATTTTTGGCCCGACAGATATAAACAACTATAACTCCGCTTCTATTCGTCGTATGCAAATCTGCGACATAGCAATTTGTAGCTTAAGACACGGCACATCGACCCACCTTATACCGACCTGCGAAGAACTTGCATAGTTTCGGCAAACGTCGATCGTTCCGAGTGGTAGGCAATCCGGCCGTCAATGGTGATTTTTGGCCCGACAGATATAAACAACTATAACTCCGCTTCTATTGGTCGTACGCAAAGCTGCGACATAGCAATCTGAAGCCTAAAACACGACATATCAAGCCACCTTATACCGATCTGCGACGAACTTGCATAGTTTCGTCAAACGTCGATCGTTCCGAGTGGTAGGCAATCCGGTCGTCAATGGTGATCAATGGCCTCACGGATATAAACATCGATAACTCCGCTTCTATTCGTCGTATGCGAATCTGCGCCATAGCAACTTGTAGCTTAAAACACGGCCCAACGACCCACCTTATACCGATCTGCGACGAACTTGCATAGTTTCGTCAAACATCGATCGTTTCGAGTGGTAGGCAATCCGGCCGTCAATGGTGATTCATGGCCTGACAGATATAAACAACTATAACTCCGCTTCTATTCGTCGTACGCAAATCTGCGACAGAGCAATTTGTAGCCTAAAACACGACACATCGAGCCACCTTATACCGATCTGCGACGAACTTGCATAGTTTCGTCAAACGTCGATCGTTTCGATTAGTAGACAATCCTGTCGTCAATGGTGATTAATGGCCTCACAGATATAAACATCGATAACTCCGCTTCTATTCGTCGTATGCGAATCTGCGACATAGCAACTTGTAGCTTAAAACACGGCCCAACGACCCACCTTATACCGATCTGCGACGAACTTGCATAGTTTCGTCAAACGTCGATCGTTCCGAGTGGTAGGCAATCCGGCCGTCGATGGTGATTCATGGCCTCACAGATATAGCCAACTATAACTCCGCTTCAATTCGTCGTATGCAAATCTGCGACATAGCAATTTGTAACTTAAAACACGACACATCGACCCACCTTATACCGATCTGCGACGAACTTGCATAGTTTCGTCAATCGTCGATCGTTCCGCGTGGTAGGCAATTCGGCCGTCAATGGTGATTCATAGCCTCACAGATATAAACACCTAAAACTTGGATTCTATTCGTCGTATGCGAATCTGCGACATAGCAATTTGTAGCTTAAAACACGGCCCAACGACCCACCTTATACCGATCTGCGAAGAACTTGCATAGTTTCGTCAAACGTCGATCGTTTCGATTGGTAGGCAATCCTGTCGTCATGGTGATTAATGGCCTCACAGATATAAACATCGATAACTCCGCTTCTATTCGTCGTATGCGAATCTGCGACATAGCAATTTGTAGCCTAAAACACGGCCCAACGACCCACCTTATACCGATCTGCGACGAACTTGCATAGTTTCGTCAAACGTCGATCGTTCCGAGTGGTAGGCAATCCGGCTGTCGATGGTGATTCATGGCCTCACAGATATAGACAACTATAACTCCGCTTCTATTCGTCGTATGCAAATCTGCGACATAGCAATTTGTAGCTTAAAGCACGACACAACGACCCACCTTATACCGATCTGCGACAAACTTGCATAGTTTCGTCAAACATCGAGCGTTTCGAGTGGTAGGCAGTCCGGCTGTCAATGATGATTCATGACCTCACAGATGTAAACAACAATAACTCCGCTTCTATTCGTCGTATGCAAATCTGCGACATAGCAATTTGTAGCCTAAAACACGACACATCGAGCCACCTTATACCGATCTGCTACGAACTTGCATAGTTTCGTCAAACGTCGATCGTTCCGAGTGGTAGGCAATCCGGTCGTCAATGGTGATTTTTGGCCTCACAGATATGAACATCGATAACTCCGCTTCTATTCGTCGTATGCGAATCTGCGGCATAGCAACTTGTAGCTTAAAACACGGCCCAACGACCCACCTTATACCGATCTGCGACGAACTTGCATAGTTTCGGCAAACGTCGATCGTTCCGAGTGGTAGGCAATCCGGCCGTCAATGGTGATTCATGGCCTGAGAGATATAAACAACTATAACTCCGCTTCTATTCGTCGTACGCAAATCTGCGACATAACAATTTGTAGCCTAAAACACGACACATCGAGCCACCTTATACCGATCTGCGACGAACTTGCATAGTATCGTCAAACGTCGATCGTTCCGAGTGGTAGGCAATCCGGTCGTCAATGGTGATTTTTGGCCTCACAGATATAAACATCGATAACTCCGCTTCTATTCGTCGTATGCGAATCTGCGGCATAGCAACTTGTAGCTTAAAACACGGCCCAACGACCCATCTTATACCGATCTGCGACAAACTTGCATAGTTTCGTCAAACATCGATCGTTTCGAGTGGTAGGCAATCCGGCCGTCAATGGTGATTCATGGCCTCACCAGATATAAACAACAATAACTCCGCTTCTATTCGTCGTATGCGAATCTGCGACATAGCAACTCGTAGCTTAAAACACGGCCCAACGACCCACCTTATACCGATCTGCGACGAACTTGCATAGTTTCGTCAAACATCGATCGTTTCGAGTGGTAGGCAATCCGGCCGTCAATGGTGATTTTTGGCCCGACAGATATAAACAACTATGACTCCGCTTCTATTCGTCGTATGCAATTCTGCGACATAGCAATTTGTAGCTTAAGACACGGCACATCGACCCACCTTATACCGACCTGCGAAGAACTTGCATAGTTTCGGCAAACGTCGATCGTTCCGAGTGGTAGGCAATCCGGCCGTCAATGGTGATTTTTGGCCCGACAGATATAAACAACTATAACTCCGCTTTTATTCGTCGTACGCAAAGCTGCGACATAGCAATCTGAAGCCTAAAACACGACATATCGAGCCACCTTATACCGATCTGCGACGAACTTGCATAGTTTCGTCAAACGTCGATCGTTCCGAGTGGTAGGCAATCCGGCTGTCGATGGTGATTCATGGCCTCACAGATATAGACAACTATAACTCCGCTTCTATTCGTCGTTTGCAAATCTGCGACATAGCAATTTGTAGCTAAAAACACGGCCCAACGACCCAACTTATACCGATCTGCGACGAACTTGCATAGTTTCGTCAAACATCGATCGCTTCGAGTGGTAGGCATTCCGGCCGTCAATGATGATTCATGACCTCACAGATATAAACAACTATAACGCCGCTTCTATTCGTCGTATGCAAATCTGCGACATAGCAATCTGTAGCCTAAAACACGACACATCGAGCCACCTTATACCGATCTGCGACGAACTTGCATAGTTTCGTCAAACGTCGATCGTTCCGAGTGGTAGGCAATCCTGTCGTCAATGGTGATTAATGGCCTCGCAGGTATTAACATCGATAACTCCGCTTCTATTCGTCGTATGCGAATCTGCGACATAGCAACTTGTAGCTTAAAACACGGCCGAACGACCCACCTTATACCGATCTGCGACGAACTTGCATAGTTTCGTCAAACATCGATCGTTTCGAGTGGTAGGCAATCCGGCCGTCAATGGTGATTTTTGGCCTCACAGATATGAACATCGATAACTCCGCTTCTATTCGTCGTATGCGAATCTGCAGCATAGCAACTTGTAGCTTAAAACACGGCCCAACGACCCACCTTATACCGATCTGCGACAAACTTGCATAGTTTCGTCAAACATCGATCGTTTCGAGTGGTAGGCAATCCGGCCGTCAATGGTGATTCATGGCCTGACGGATATAAACAACTATAACTCCGCTTCTATTCGTCGTACGCAAAGCTGCGACATAGCAATCTGTAGCCTAAAACACGACACATCGAGCCACCTTATACCGATCTGCGACGAACTTGCATAGTTTCGTCAAACGTCGATCGTTCCGAGTGGTAGGCAATCCGGTCGTCAATGGTGATCAATGGCCTCACAGATATAAACATCGATAACCCCGCTTCTATTCGTCGTATGCGAATCTGCGACATAGCAACTTGTAGCATAAACACGGCCCAACGACCCACCTTATACCGATCTGCGAAGAACTTGCATAGTTTCGTCAAACGTCGATCGTTCCGAGTGGTAGGCAATCCGGCCGTCAATGGTGATTCATGGCCTCACCAGATATAAACAACAATAACTCCGCTTCTATTCGTCGTATGCGAATCTGCGACATAGCAACTTGTAGCTTAAAACACGGCCCAACGACCCACCTTATACCGATCTGCGACGAACTTGCATAGTTTCGGCAAACGTCGATCGTTCCGAGTGGTAGGCAATCGGGCCGTCAATGGTGATTCATGGCCTGACAGATATAAACAACTATAACTCCGCTTCTATTCGTCGTACGCAAATCTGCGACATAGCAATTTGTAGCCTAAAACACGACACATCGAGCCAACTTATACCGATCTGCGACGAACTTGCATAGTTTCGTCAAACGTCGATCGTTCCGAGTGGTAGGCAATCCGGTCGTCAATGGTGATTTTTGGCCTCACAGATATAAACATCGATAACTCCGCTTCTATTCGTCGTATGCGAATCTGCGGCATAGCAATTTGTAGCTTAAGACACGGCACATCGACCCACCTTATACCGACCTGCGAAGAACTTGCATAGTTTCGGCAAACGTCGATCGTTCCGAGTGGTAGGCAATCCGGCCGTCAATGGTGATTTTTGGCCCGACAGATATAAACAACTATAACTCCGCTTCTATTCGTCGTACGCAAAGCTGCGACATAGCAATCTGAAGCCTAAAACACGACATATCGAGCCACCTTATACCGATCTGCGACGAACTTGCATAGTTTCGGCAAACGTCGATCGTTTCGAGTGGTAGGCAATCCGGCCGTCAATGGTGATTTTTGGCCTGACAGATATATACAACTATAACTCCGCTTCTATTCGTCGTATGCAAATCTGCGACATAGCAATTTGTAGCTTATGACACGGCACATCGACCCACCTTATACCGATCTCGAAGAACTTGCATAGTTTCGGCAAACGTCGATCGTTCCGAGTGGTAGGCAATCCGGCGGTCAATGGTGATTCATGGCCTGACAGATATAAACAACTATAACTCCGCTTCTATTTGTCGTACGCAAATCTGCGACATAGCAATTTGTAGCCTAAAACACGACACATCGAGCCACCTTATACCGATCTGCGACGAACTTGCATAGTTTCGTCAAACGTCGATCGTTCCGAGTGGTAGGCAATCCTGTCGTCAATGGTGATTAATGGCCTCGCAGGTATTAACATCGATAACTCCGCTTCTATTCGCCGTATGCGAATCTGCGACATATCAACTTGTAGCTTAAAACACGGCCCAACGACCCACCTTATACCGATCTGCGACGAACTTGCATAGTTTCGTCAAACATCGATCGTTTCGAGTGGTAGGCAATCCGGCCGTCAATGGTGATTCATGGCCTGACAGATATAAACAACTATAACTCCGCTTCTATTCGTCGTACGCAAATCTGCGACATAGCAATTTGTAGCCTAAAACACGACACATCGAGCCACCTTATACCGATCTGCGACGAACTTGCATAGTTTCGTCAAACGTCGATCGTTTCGATTGGTAGGCAATCCGGTCGTCAATGGTGATTTTTGGCCTCACAGATATGAACATCGATAACTCCGCTTCTATTCGTCGTATGCGAATCTGCGGCATAGCAACTTGTAGCTTAAAACACGGCCCAACGACCCACCTTATACCGATCTGCGACAAACTTGCATAGTTTCGTCAAACATCGATCGTTTCGAGTGGTAGGCAATCCGGCCGTCAATGGTGATTCATGGCCTGACAGATATAAACAACTATAACTCCGCTTCTATTCGTCATACGCAAAGCTGCGACATAGCAATCTGTAGCCTAAAACACGACACATCGAGCCACCTTATACCGATCTGCGACGAACTTGCATAGTTTCGTCAAACGTCGATCGTTCCGAGTGGTAGGCAATCCGGTCGTCAATGGTGATCAATGGCCTCACAGATATAAACATCGATAACCCCGCTTCTATTCGTCGTATGCGAATCTGCGACATAGCAACTTGTAGCATAAACACGGCCCAACGACCCACCTTATACCGATCTGCGAAGAACTTGCATAGTTTCGTCAAACGTCGATCGTTCCGAGTGGTAGGCAATCCGGCCGTCAATGGTGATTCATGGCCTCACCAGATATAAACAACAATAACTCCGCTTCTATTCGTCGTATGCGAATCTGCGACATAGCAACTTGTAGCTTAAAACACGGCCCAACGACCCACCTTATACCGATCTGCGACGAACTTGCATAGTTTCGGCAAACGTCGATCGTTCCGAGTGGTAGGCAATCCGGCCGTCAATGGTGATTCATGGCCTGACAGATATAAACAACTATAACTCCGCTTCTATTCGTCGTACGCAAATCTGCGACATAGCAATTTGTAGCCTAAAACACGACACATCGAGCCACCTTATACCGATCTGCGACGAACTTGCATAGTATCGTCAAACGTCGATCGTTCCGAGTGGTAGGCAATCCGGTCGTCAATGGTGATTTTTGGCCTCACAGATATAAACATCGATAACTCCGCTTCTATTCGTCGTATGCGAATCTGCGGCATAGCAACTTGTAGCTTAAAACACGGCCCAACGACCCACCTTATACCGATCTGCGACAAACTTGCATAGTTTCGTCAAACATCGATCGTTTCGAGTGGTAGGCAATCCGGCCGTCAATGGTGATTCATGGCCTCACCAGATATAAACAACAATAACTCCGCTTCTATTCGTCGTATGCGAATCTGCGACATAGCAACTCGTAGCTTAAAACACGGCCCAACGACCCACCTTATACCGATCTGCGACGAACTTGCATAGTTTCGTCAAACGTCGATCGTTCCGAGTGGTAGGCAATCCGGCCGTCAATGGTGATTCATGGCCTCACCAGATATAAACAACAATAACTCCGCTTCTATTCGTCGTATGCGAATCTGCGTCATAGCAACTTGTAGCTTAAAACACGGCCCAACGACCCACCTTATACCGATCTGCGACGAACTTGCATAGTTTCGGCAAACGTCGATCGTTCCGAGTGGTAGGCAATCCGGCCGTCAATGGTGATTCATGGCCTGACAGATATAAACAACTATAACTCCGCTTCTATTCGTCGTACGCAAATCTGCGACATAGCAATTTGTAGCCTAAAACACGACACATCGAGCCACCTTATACCGATCTGCGACGAACTTGCATAGTATCGTCAAACGTCGATCGTTCCGAGTGGTAGGCAATCCGGTCGTCAATGGTGATTTTTGGCCTCACAGATATAAACATCGATAACTCCGCTTCTATTCGTCGTATGCGAATCTGCGTCATAGCAACTTGTAGCTTAAAACACGGCCCAACGACCCACCTTATACCGATCTGCGACAAACTTGCATAGTTTCGTCAAACATCGATCGTTTCGAGTGGTAGGCAATCCGGCCGTCAATGGTGATTCATGGCCTCACCAGATATAAACAACAATAACTCCGCTTCTATTCGTCGTATGCGAATCTGCGACATAGCAACTCGTAGCTTAAAACACGGCCCAACGACCCACCTTATACCGATCTGCGACGAACTTGCATAGTTTCGGCAAACGTCGATCGTTCCGAGTGGTAGGCAATCCGGTCGTCAATGGTGATTTTTGGCCTCACAGATATGAACATCGATAACTCCGCTTCTATTCGTCGTATGCGAATCTGCGGCATAGCAACTTGTAGCTTAAAACACGGCCCAACGACCCACCTTATACCGATCTGCGACAAACTTGCATAGTTTCGTCAAACATCGATCGTTTCGAGTGGTAGGCAATCCGGCCGTCAATGGTGATTCATGGCCTGACAGATATAAACAACTATAACTCCGCTTCTATTCGTCGTACGCAAAGCTGCGACATAGCAATCTGTAGCCTAAAACACGACACATCGAGCCACCTTATACCGATCTGCGACGAACTTGCATAGTTTCGTCAAACGTCGATCGTTCCGAGTGGTAGGCAATCCGGTCGTCAATGGTGATCAATGGCCTCACAGATATAAACATCGATAACCCCGCTTCTATTCGTCGTATGCGAATCTGCGACATAGCAACTTGTAGCATAAACACGGCCCAACGACCCACCTTATACCGATCTGCGAAGAACTTGCATAGTTTCATCAAACGTCGATCGTTCCGAGTGGTAGGCAATCCGGCCGTCAATGGTGATTCATGGCCTCACCAGATATAAACAACAATAACTCCGCTTCTATTCGTCGTATGCGAATCTGCGACATAGCAACTCGTAGCTTAAAACACGGCCCAACGACCCACCTTATACCGATCTGCGACGAACTTGCATAGTTTCGTCAAACATCGATCGTTTCGAGTGGTAGGCAATCCGGCCGTCAATGGTGATTTTTGGCCCGACAGATATAAACAACTATAACTCCGCTTCTATTCGTCGTATGCAAATCTGCGACATAGCAATTTGTAGCTTAAGACACGGCACATCGACCCACCTTATACCGACCTGCGAAGAACTTGCATAGTTTCGGCAAACGTCGATCGTTCCGAGTGGTAGGCAATCCGGCCGTCAATGGTGATTTTTGGACCGACAGATATAAACAACTATAACTCCGCTTCTATTCGTCGTACGCAAAGCTGCGACATAGCAATCTGAAGCCTAAAACACGACATATCGAGCCACCTTATACCGATCTGCGACGAACTTGCATAGTTTCGTCAAACGTCGATCGTTCCGAGTGGTAGGCAATCCGGTCGTCAATGGTGATCAATGGCCTCACAGATATAAACATCGATAACTCCGCTTCTATTCGTCGTATGGGAATCTGCGACATAGCAACTTGGAGCTTAAAACACGGCCCAACGACCCACCTTATACCGATCTGCGACGAACTTGCATAGTTTCGTCAAACGTCGATCGTTTCGAGTGGTAGGAAATCCGGCCGTCAATGGTGATTCATGGCCTGACAGATATAAACAACTATAACTCCGCTTCTATTTGTCGTACGCAAATCTGCGACATAGCAATTTGTAGCCTAAAACACGACACATCGAGCCACCTTATACCGATCTGCGACGAACTTGCATAGTTTCGTCAAACGTCGATCGTTCCGAGTGGTAGGCAATCCGGCCGTCAATTGTGATTCATGGCCTCACCAGATATAAACAACAATAACTCCGCTTCTATTCGTCGTATGCGAATCTGCGACATAGCAACTTGTAGCTTAAAACACGGCCCAACGACCCACCTTATACCGATCTGCGACGAACTTGCATAGTTTCGGCAAACGTCGATCGTTCCGAGTGGTAGGCAATCCGGCCGTCAATGGTGATTCATGGCCTGTCAGATATAAACAACTATAACTCCGCTTCTATTCGTCGTACGCAAATCTGCGACATAGCAATTTGTAGCCTAAAACACGACACATCGAGCCACCTTATACCGATCTGCGACGAACTTGCATAGTATCGTCAAACGTCGATCGTTCCGAGTGGTAGGCAATCCGGTCGTCAATGGTGATTTTTGGCCTCACAGATATAAACATCGATAACTCCGCTTCTATTCGTCGTATGCGAATCTGCGGCATAGCAACTTGTAGCTTAAAACACGGCCCAACGTCCCACCTTATACCGATCTGCGACAAACTTGCATAGTTTCGTCAAACATCGATCGTTTCGAGTGGTAGGCAATCCGGCCGTCAATGGTGATTCATGGCCTCACCACATATAAACAACAATAACTCCGCTTCTATTCGTCGTATGCGAATCTGCGACATAGCAACTCGTAGCTTAAAACACGGCCCAACGACCCACCTTATACCGATCTGCGACGAACTTGCATAGTTTCGTCAAACATCGATCGTTTCGAGTGGTAGGCAATCCGGCCGTCAATGGTGATTTTTGGCCCGACAGATATAACCAACTATAACTCCGCTTCTATTCGTCGTATGCAAATCTGCGACATAGCAATTTGTAGCTTAAGACACGGCACATCGACCCACCTTATACCGACCTGCGAAGAACTTGCATAGTTTCGGCAAACGTCGATCGTTCCGAGTGGTAGGCAATCCGGCCGTCAATGGTGATTTTTGGCCCGACAGATATAAACAACTATAACTCCGCTTCTATTCGTCGTACGCAAAGCTGCGACATAGCAATCTGAAGCCTAAAACACGACATATCGAGCCACCTTATACCGATCTGCGACGAACTTGCATAGTTTCGTCAAACGTCGATCGTTCCGAGTGGTAGGCAATCCGGTCGTCAATGGTGATCAATGGCCTCACAGATATAAACATCGATAACTACGCTTCTATTCGTCGTATGGGAATCTGCGACATAGCAACTTGGAGCTTAAAACACGGCCCAACGACCCACCTTATACCGATCTGCGACGAACTTGCATAGTTTCGTCAAACGTCGATCGTTTCGAGTGGTAGGCAATCCGGCCGTCAATGGTGATTTTTGGCCTGACAGATATAAACATCGATAACTCCGCTTCTATTCGTCGTATGCGAATCTGCGACATAGCAACTTGTAGCTTAAAACACGGCCCAACGACCCACCTTATACCGATCTGCGACGAACTTGCATAGTTTCGTCAAACGTCGATCGTTCCGAGTGGTAGGCAATCCGGCTGTCGATGGTGATTCATGGCCTCACAGATATAGCCAACTATAACTCCGCTTCTATTCGTCGTATGCAAATCTGCGACATAGCAATTTGTAGCTAAAAACACGGCCCAACGACCCAACTTATACCGATCTGCGACGAACTTGCATAGTTTCGTCAAACATCGATCGCTTCGAGTGGTAGGCATTCCGGCCGTCAATGATGATTCATGACCTCACAGATATAAACAACTATAACGCCGCTTCTATTCGTCGTATGCAAATCTGCGACAATAGCAATTTGTAGCTTAAAGCACGACACAACGACCCACCTTATACCGATCTGCGACGAACTTGCATAGTTTCGTCAAACATCGATCGTTTCGAGTGGTAGGCAGTCCGGCTCTCAATGATGATTCATGACCTCACAGATGTAAACAACAATAACTCCGCTTATATTCGTCGTATGCAAATCTGCGACATAGCAATTTGTAGCCTAAAACACGACACATCGAGCCACCTTATACCGATCTGCTACGAACTTGCATAGTTTCGTCAAACATCGATCGTTTCGAGTGGTAGGCAATCCGGTCGTCAATGGTGATTTTTGGCCTCACAGATATGAACATCGATAACTCCGCTTCTATTCGTCGTATGCGAATCTGCGGCATAGCAACTTGTAGCTTAAAACACGGCCCAACGACCCACCTTATACCGATCTGCGACAAACTTGCATAGTTTCGTCAAACATCGATCGTTTCGAGTGGTAGGCAATCCGGCCGTCAATGGTGATTCATGGCCTGACAGATATAAACAACTATAACTCCGCTTCTATTCGTCGTACGCAAAGCTGCGACATAGCAATCTGTAGCCTAAAACACGACACATCGAGCCACCTTATACCGATCTGCGACGAACTTGCATAGTTTCGTCAAACGTCGATCGTTCCGAGTGGTAGGCAATCCGGTCGTCAATGGTGATCAATGGCCTCACAGATATAAACATCGATAACCCCGCTTCTATTCGTCGTATGCAAATCTGCGACATAGCAATTTGTAGCTAAAAACACGGCCCAACGCCCCAACTTATACCGATCTGCGACGAACTTGCATAGTTTCGTCAAACATCGATCGCTTCGAGTGGTAGGCATTCCGGCCGTCAATGATGATTCATGACCTCACAGATATAAACAACTATAACGCCGCTTCTATTCGTCGTATGCAAATCTGCGACAATAGCAATTTGTAGCTTAAAGCACGACACAACGACCCACCTTATACCGATCTGCGATGAACTTGCACAGTTTCGTCAAACATCGATCG
This sequence comes from Anoplius nigerrimus, assembly GCA_914767735.1. Classification (NCBI taxonomy): domain Eukaryota; kingdom Metazoa; phylum Arthropoda; class Insecta; order Hymenoptera; family Pompilidae; genus Anoplius; species Anoplius nigerrimus. Next base: position 169,187 of record CAJZBX010000099.1, on the reverse strand, counting down.
TTTCGAGTGGTAGGCAGTCCGGCTGTCAATGATGATTCATGACCTCACCGATGTAACCAACAATAACTCCGCTTCTATTCGTCGTATGCAAATCTGCGACATAGCAATTTGTAGCCTAAAACACGACACATCGAGCCACCTTATACCGATCTGCTACGAACTTGCATAGTTTCGTCAAACGTCGATCGTTCCGAGTGGTAGGCAATCCTGTCGTCAATGGTGATTTTTGGCCTGACAGATATAAACAACTATAACTCCGCTTCTATTCGTCGTTTGCAAATCTGCGACATAGCAATTTGTAGCTTAAAACACGGCCCAACGACCACCTTATACCGATCTGCGAAGAACATGCATAGTTTCGTCAAACGTCCATCGTTCCGAGTGGTAGGCAATCCGGCCGTCAATGGTGATTCATGGCCTGACAGATATAAACAACTATAACTCCGCTTCTATTCGTTGTACGCAAATCTGCGACATTGCAATTTGTAGCCTAAAACACGACACATCGAGCCACCTTATACCGATCTGCGACGAACTTGCATAGTTTCGTCAAACGTCGATCGTTCCGAGTGGTAGGCAATCCTGTCGTCAATGGTGATTTTTGGCCTGACAGATATAAACAACTATAACTCCGCTTCTACTCGTCGTATGCAAATCTGCGACATAGCAACTTGTAGCTTAAAACACGGCCCAACGACCCACCTTATACCGATCTGCGACGAACTTGCATAGTTTCGTCAAACATCGATCGTTTCGAGTGGTAGGCAATCCGGCCGTCAATGGTGATTCATGGCCTGACAGATATAAACAACTATAACTCCGCTTCTATTCGTCGTACGCAAATCTGCGACATAGCAATTTGTAGCCTAAAACACGACACATCGAGCCACCTTATACCGATCTGCGACGAACTTGCATAGTTTCGTCAAACGTCGATCGTTTCGATTGGTAGGCAATCCTGTCGTCAATGGTGATTAATGGCCTCACAGATATAAACATCGATAACTCCGCTTCTATTCGTCGTATGCGAATCTGCGACATAGCAACTTGTAGCTTAAAACACGGCCCAACGACCCACCTTATACCGATCTGCGACGAACTTGCATAGTTTCGTCAAACGTCGATCGTTCCGAGTGGTAGGCAATCCGGCCGTCGATGGTGATTCATGGCCTCACAGATATAGACAACTATAACTCCGCTTCTATTCGTCGTATGCAAATCTGCGACATAGCAATTTGTAGCTAAAAATACGGCCCAACGACCCAACTTATACCGATCTGCGACGAACTTGCATAGTTTCGTCAAACATCGATCGCTTCGAGTGGTAGGCATTCCGGCCGTCAATGATGATTCATGACCTCACAGATATAAACAACTATAACGCCGCTTCTATTCGTCCCATGCAAATCTGCGACAATAGCAATTTGTAGCTTAAAGCACGACACAACGACCCACCTTATACCGATCTGCGATGAACTTGCATAGTTTCGTCAAACATCGATCGTTTCGAGTGGTAGGCAGTCCGGCTGTCAATGATGATTCATGACCTCACAGATGTAAACAACAATAACTCCGCTTCTATTCGTCGTATGCAAATCTGCGACATAGCAATTTGTAGCCTAAAACACGACACATCGAGCCACCTTATACCGATCTGCTACGAACTTGCATAGTTTCGTCAAACGTCGATCGTTCCGAGTGGTAGGCAATCCTGTCGTCAATGGTGATTTTTGGCCTGACAGATATAAACAACTATAACTCCGCTTCTATTCGTCGTTTGCAAATCTGCGACATAGCAATTTGTAGCTTAAAACACGGCCCAACGACCACCTTATACCGATCTGCGAAGAACATGCATAGTTTCGTCAAACGTCCATCGTTCCGAGTGGTAGGCAATCCGGCCGTCAATGGTGATTCGTGGCCTGACAGATATAAACAACTATAACTCCGCTTCTATTCGTTGTACGCAAATCTGCGACATTGCAATTTGTAGCCTAAAACACGACACATCGAGCCACCTTATACCGATCTGCGACGAACTTGCATAGTTTCGTCAAACGTCGATCGTTCCGAGTGGTAGGCAATCCTGTCGTCAATGGTGATTTTTGGCCTGACAGATATAAACAACTATAACTCCGCTTCTACTCGTCGTATGCAAATCTGCGACATAGCAATTTGTAGCTTAAAACACGGCCCGACGACCCACCTTTTACCGATCTGCGACGAACTTGCATAGTTTCGTCAAACGTCGATCGTTCCGAGTGGTAGGCAATCCGGCCGTCCATGGTGATTCATGGCCTCACAGATATAGACAACTATAACTCCGCTTCTATTCGTCGTATGCAAATCTGCGACATAGCAATTTGCAGCTAAAAACACGGCCCATCGACCCACCTTATACCGATCTGCGACGAACTTGCATAGTTTCGTCAAACATCGATCGTTTCGAGTGGTAGGCATTCCGGCCGTCAATGATAATTCATGACTTCACAGATATAAACAACTATAACTCCGCTTCTATTCGTCGTATGCAAATCTGCGAAATAGCAATTTGTAACTTAAAACACGACACATCGACCCACCTTATACCGATCTGCGACGAACTTGCATAGTTTCGTCAATCGTCGATCGTTCCGCGTGGTAGGCAATTCGGCCGTCAATGGTGATTCATAGCCTCACAGATATAAACACCTAAACCTTGGATTCTATTCGTCGTATGCGAATCTGCGACATAGCAATTTGTAGCTTAAAACACGGCCCAACGACCCACCTTATACCGATCTGCGAAGAACTTGCATAGTTTCGTCAAACGTCGATCGTTCCGAGTGGTAGGCAATCCGGCCGTCAATGGTGATTCATGGCCTCACAGATATAAACAACAATAACTCCGCTTCTATTCGTTGTACGCAAATCTGCGACATAGCAATTTGTAGCCTAAAACACGACACATCGAGCCACCTTATACCGATCTGCTACGAACTTGCATAGTTTCGTCAAACGTCGATCGTTCCGAGTGGTAGGCAATCCTGTCGTCAATGGTGATTTTTGGCCTGACAGATATAAACAACTATAACTCCGCTTCTATTCGTCGTTTGCAAATCTGCGACATAGCAATTTGTAGCTTAAAACACGGCCCAACGACCACCTTACACCGATCTGCGAAGAACATGCATAGTTTCGTCAAACGTCGATCGTTCCGAGTGGTAGGCAATCCGGCCGTCAATGGTGATTCATGGCCTCACAGATATAAACAACAATATCTCCGCTTCTATTCGTTGTACGCAAATCTGCGACATAGCAATTTGTAGCCTAAAACACGACACATCGAGCCACCTTATACCGATCTGCTACGAACTTGCATAGTTTCGTCAAACGTCGATCGTTCCGAGTGGTAGGCAATCCTGTCGTCAATGGTGATTTTTGGCCTGACAGATATAAACAACTATAACTCCGCTTCTACTCGTCGTATGCAAATCTGCGACATAGCAGTTTGTAGCTTAAAACACGGCCCAACGACCCACCTTATACCGATCTGCGAAGAACTTGCATAGTTTCGTCAAACGTCGATCGTTCCGAGTGGTAGGCAATCCGGCCGTCAATGGTGATTCATGGCCTCACAGATATAAACAACAATATCTCCGCTTCTATTCGTTGTACGCAAATCTGCGACATAGCAATTTGTAGCCTAAAACACGACACATCGAGCCACCTTATACCGATCTGCTACGAACTTGCATAGTTTCGTCAAACATCGATCGTTTCGAGTGGTAGGCAATCCGGCCGTCAATGGTGATTCATGGCCTGACAGATATAAACAACTATAACTCCGCTTCTATTCGTCGTACGCAAATCTGCGACATAGCAATTTGTAGCCTAAAACACGACACATCGAGCCACCTTATACCGATCTGCGACGAACTTGCATAGTTTCGTCAAACGTCGATCGTTTCGATTGGTAGGCAATCCTGTCGTCAATGGTGATTAATGGCCTCACAGATATAAACATCGATAACTCCGCTTCTATTCGTCGTATGCGAATCTGCGACATAGCAACTTGTAGCTTAAAACACGGCCCAACGACCCACCTTATACCGATCTGCGACGAACTTGCATAGTTTCGTCAAACGTCGATCGTTCCGAGTGGTAGGCAATCCGGCCGTCGATGGTGATTCATGGCCTCACAGATATAGACAACTATAACTCCGCTTCTATTCGTCGTATGCAAATCTGCGACATAGCAATTTGTAGCTAAAAACACGGCCCAACGACCCAACTTATACCGATCTGCGACGAACTTGCATAGTTTCGTCAAACATCGATCGCTTCGAGTGGTAGGCATTCCGGCCGTCAATGATGATTCATGACCTCACAGATATAAACAACTATAACGCCGCTTCTATTCGTCGCATGCAAATCTGCGACAATAGCAATTTGTAGCTTAAAGCACGACACAACGACCCACCTTATACCGATCTGCGATGAACTTGCATAGTTTCGTCAAACATCGATCGTTTCGAGTGGTAGGCAGTCCGGCTGTCAATGATGATTCATGACCTCACAGATGTAAACAACAATAACTCCGCTTCTATTCGTCGTATGCAAATCTGCGACATAGCAATTTGTAGCCTAAAACACGACACATCGAGCCACCTTATACCGATCTGCTACGAACTTGCATAGTTTCGTCAAACGTCGATCGTTCCGAGTGGTAGGCAATCCTGTCGTCAATGGTGATTTTTGGCCTGACAGATATAAACAACTATAACTCCGCTTCTATTCGTCGTTTGCAAATCTGCGACATAGCAATTTGTAGCTTAAAACACGGCCCAACGACCACCTTATACCGATCTGCGAAGAACATGCATAGTTTCGTCAATCGTCCATCGTTCCGAGTGGTAGGCAATCCGGCCGTCAATGGTGATTCGTGGCCTGACAGATATAAACAACTATAACTCCGCTTCTATTCGTTGTACGCAAATCTGCGACATTGCAATTTGTAGCCTAAAACACGACACATCGAGCCACCTTATACCGATCTGCGACGAACTTGCATAGTTTCGTCAAACGTCGATCGTTCCGAGTGGTAGGCAATCCTGTCGTCAATGGTGATTTTTGGCCTGACAGATATAAACAACTATAACTCCGCTTCTACTCGTCGTATGCAAATCTGCGACATAGCAATTTGTAGCTTAAAACACGGCCCGACGACCCACCTTTTACCGATCTGCGACGAACTTGCATAGTTTCGTCAAACGTCGATCGTTCCGAGTGGTAGGCAATCCGGCCGTCGATGGTGATTCATGGCCTCACAGATATAGACAACTATAACTCCGCTTCTATTCGTCGTATGCAAATCTGCGACATAGCAATTTGCAGCTAAAAACACGGCCCATCGACCCACCTTATACCGATCTGCGACGAACTTGCATAGTTTCGTCAAACATCGATCGTTTCGAGTGGTAGGCATTCCGGCCGTCAATGATAATTCATGACTTCACAGATATAAACAACTATAACTCCGCTTCTATTCGTCGTATGCAAATCTGCGAAATAGCAATTTGTAGCCTAAAACACGACACATCGAGCCACCTTATACCGATCTGCGATGAACTTGCATAGTTTCGTCAAACGTCGATCGTTCCGAGTGGTAGGCAATCCGGCCGTCAATGGTGATTCATGGCCTCACAGATATGAACAACAATATCTCCGCTTCTATTCGTTGTACGCAAATCTGCGACATAGCAATTTGTAGCCTAAAACACGACACATCGAGCCACCTTATACCGATCTGCTACGAACTTGCATAGTTTCGTCAAACGTCGATCGTTCCGAGTGGTAGGCAATCCTGTCGTCAATGGTGATTTTTGGACCGAGACAGATATAAACAACTATAACTCCGCTTCTATTCGTCGTTTGCAAATCTGCGACATAGCAATTTGTAGCTTAAAACACGGCCCAACGACCACCTTATACCGATCTGCGAAGAACATGCATTGTTTCGTCAAACGTCCATCGTTCCGAGTGGTAGGCAATCCGGCCGTCAATGGTGATTCATGGCCTCACCAGATATAAACAACAAGACCTCCGCTTCTATTCGTCGTATGCGAATCTGCGACATAGCAACTCGTAGCTTAAAACACGGCCCAGCGACCCACCTTATACCGATCTGCGACGAACTTGCATAGTTTCGTCAAACATCGATCGTTTCGAGTGGTAGGCAATCCGGCCGTCAATGGTGATTTTTGGCCCGACAGATATAAACAACTATAACTCCGCTTCTATTCGTCGTATGCAAATCTGTGACATAGCAATTTGTAGCTTAAGACACGGCACATCGACCCACCTTATACCGATCTGCGAAGAACTTGCATAGTTTCGGCAAACGTCGATCGTTCCGAGTGGTAGGCAATCCGGCCGTCAATGGTGATTCATGGCCTGACAGATATAAACAACTATAACTCCGCTTCTGTTCGTCGTACGCAAAGCTGCGACATAGCCATCTGAAGCCTAAAACACGACATATCGAGCCACCTTATACCGATCTGCGACGAACTTGCATAGTTTCGTCAAACGTCGATCGTTCCGAGTGGTAGGCAATCCGGCCGTCAATGGTGTTTCATGGCCTCACCAGATATAAACAACAGTAACTCCGCTTCTATTCGTCGTATGCGAATCTGCGACATAGCAACTTGTGGCTTAAAACACGGCCCAACGACCCACCTTATACCGATCTGCGACGAACTTGCATAGTTTCGTCAAACGTCGATCGTTTCGAGTGGTAGGCAATCCGGCCGTCAATGGTGATTTTTGGCCTAACAGATATAAACAACTATAACTCCGCTTCTATTCGTCGTATGCAAATCTGCGACATAGCAATTTGTAGCTTAAGACACGGCACATCGACCCACCTTATACCGACCTGCGAGGAACTTGCATAGTTTCGGCAAACGTCGATCGTTCCGAGTGGTAGGCAATCCGGCCGTCAATGGTGATTTTTGGCCCGACAGATATAAACAACTATAACTCCGCTTCTATTCGTCGTACGCAAAGCTGCGACATAGCAATCTGAAGCCTAAAACACGACATATCGAGCCACCTTATACCGATCTGCGACGAACTTGCATAGTTTCGTCAAACGTCGATCGTTCCGAGTGGTAGGCAATCCGGTCGTCAATGGTGATCAATGGCCTCACGGATATAAACATCGATAACTCCGCTTCTATTCGTCGTATGGGAATCTGCAACATAGCAACTTGGAGCTTAAAACACGGCCCAACGACCCACCTTATACCGATCTGCGACGAACTTGCATAGTTTCGTCAAACGTCGATCGTTTCGAGTGGTAGGCAATCCGGCCGTCAATGGTGATTTTTGGCCTGACAGATATATACAACTATAACTCCGCTTCTATTCGTCGTATGCAAATCTGCGACATAGCAATTTGTAGCTTATGACACGGCACATCGACCCACCTTATACCGATCTCGAAGAACTTGCATAGTTTCGGCAAACGTCGATCGTTCCGAGTGGTAGGCAATCCGGCGGTCAATGGTGATTCATGGCCTGACAGATATAAACAACTATAACTCCGCTTCTATTTGTCGTACGCAAATCTGCGACATAGCAATTTGTAGCCTAAAACACGACACATCGAGCCACCTTATACCGATCTGCGACGAACTTGCATAGTTTCGTCAAACGTCGATCGTTCCGAGTGGTAGGCAATCCTGTCGTCAATGGTGATTAATGGCCTCGCAGGTATTAACATCGATAACTCCGCTTCTATTCGCCGTATGCGAATCTGCGACATAGCAACTTGTAGCTTAAAACACGGCCCAACGACCCACCTTATACCGATCTGCGACGAACTTGCATAGTTTCGTCAAACATCGATCGTTTCGAGTGGTAGGCAATCCGGCCGTCAATGGTGATTCATGGCCTGACAGATATAAACAACTATAACTCCGCTTCTATTCGTCGTACGCAAATCTGCGACATAGCAATTTGTAGCCTAAAACACGACACATCGAGCCACCTTATACCGATCTGCGACGAACTTGCATAGTTTCGTCAAACGTCGATCGTTTCGATTGGTAGGCAATCCGGTCGTCAATTGTGATTTTTGGCCTCACAGATATGAACATCGATAACTCCGCTTCTATTCGTCGTATGCGAATCTGCGGCATAGCAACTTGTAGCTTAAAACACGGCCCAACGACCCACCTTATACCGATCTGCGACAAACTTGCATAGTTTCGTCAAACATCGATCGTTTCGAGTGGTAGGCAATCCGGCCGTCAATGGTGATTCATGGCCTGACAGATATAAACAACTATAACTCCGCTTCTATTCGTCATACGCAAAGCTGCGACATAGCAATCTGTAGCCTAAAACACGACACATCGAGCCACCTTATACCGATCTGCGACGAACTTGCATAGTTTCGTCAAACGTCGATCGTTCCGAGTGGTAGGCAATCCGGTCGTCAATGGTGATCAATGGCCTCACAGATATAAACATCGATAACCCCGCTTCTATTCGTCGTATGCGAATCTGCGACATAGCAACTTGTAGCATAAACACGGCCCAACGACCCACCTTATACCGATCTGCGAAGAACTTGCATAGTTTCGTCAAACGTCGGTCGTTCCGAGTGGTAGGCAATCCGGCCGTCAATGGTGATTCATGGCCTCACCAGATATAAACAACAATAACTCCGCTTCTATTCGTCGTATGCGAATCTGCGACATAGCAACTTGTAGCTTAAAACACGGCCCAACGACCCACCTTATACCGATCTGCGACGAACTTGCATAGTTTCGGCAAACGTCGATCGTTCCGAGTGGTAGGCAATCCGGCCGTCAATGGTGATTCATGGCCTGACAGATATAAACAACTATAACTCCGCTTCTATTCGTCGTACGCAAATCTGCGACATAGCAATTTGTAGCCTAAAACACGACACATCGAGCCACCTTATACCGATCTGCGACGAACTTGCATAGTATCGTCAAACGTCGATCGTTCCGAGTGGTAGGCAATCCGGTCGTCAATGGTGATTTTTGGCCTCACAGATATAAACATCGATAACTCCGCTTCTATTCGTCGTATGCGAATCTGCGGCATAGCAACTTGTAGCTTAAAACACGGCCCAACGACCCACCTTATACCGATCTGCGACAAACTTGCATAGTTTCGTCAAACATCGATCGTTTCGAGTGGTAGGCAATCCGGCCGTCAATGGTGATTCATGGCCTCACCAGATATAAACAACAATAACTCCGCTTCTATTCGTCGTATGCGAATCTGCGACATAGCAACTCGTAGCTTAAAACACGGCCCAACGACCCACCTTATACCGATCTGCGACGAACTTGCATAGTTTCGGCAAACGTCGATCGTTCCGAGTGGTAGGCAATCCGGCCGTCAATGGTGATTTTTGGCCCGACAGATATAAACAACTATAACTCCGCTTCTATTCGTCGTATGCAAATCTGCGACATAGCAATTTGTAGCTTAAGACACGGCACATCGACCCACCTTATACCGACCTGCGAAGAACTTGCATAGTTTCGGCAAACGTCGATCGTTCCGAGTGGTAGGCAATCCGGCCGTCAATGGTGATTTTTGGCCCGACAGATATAAACAACTATAACTCCGCTTTTATTCGTCGTACGCAAAGCTGCGACATAGCAATCTGAAGCCTAAAACACGACATATCGAGCCACCTTATACCGATCTGCGACGAACTTGCATAGTTTCGTCAAACGTCGATCGTTCCGAGTGGTAGGCAATCCGGTCGTCAATGGTGATCAATGGCCTCACAGATATAAACATCGATAACTCCGCTTCTATTCGTCGTATGGGAATCTGCGACATAGCAACTTGGAGCTTAAAACACGGCCCAACGACCCACCTTATACCGATCTGCGACGAACTTGCATAGTTTCGTCAAACGTCGATCGTTCCGAGTGGTAGGCAATCCGGCCGTCAATGGTGATTTTTGGCCCGACAGATATAAACAACTATAACTCCGCTTCTATTCGTCGTATGCAAATCTGCGACATAGCAATTTGTAGCTTAAGACACGGCACATCGACCCACCTTATACCGACCTGCGAAGAACTTGCATAGTTTCGGCAAACGTCGATCGTTCCGAGTGGTAGGCAATCCGGCCGTCAATGGTGATTTTTGGCCCGACAGATATAAACAACTATAACTCCGCTTTTATTCGTCGTACGCAAAGCTGCGACATAGCAATCTGAAGCCTAAAACACGACATATCGAGCCACCTTATACCGATCTGCGACGAACTTGCATAGTTTCGTCAAACGTCGATCGTTCCGAGTGGTAGGCAATCCGGTCGTCAATGGTGATTTTTGGCCTCACAGATATGAACATCGATAACTCCGCTTCTATTCGTCGTATGCGAATCTGCGGCATAGCAACTTGTAGCTTAAAACACGGCCCAACGACCCACCTTATACCGATCTGCGACAAACTTGCATAGTTTCGTCAAACATCGATCGTTTCGAGTGGTAGGCAATCCTGTCGTCAATGGTGATTAATGGCCTCGCAGGTATTAACATCGATAACTCCGCTTCTATTCGTCGTATGCGAATCTGCGACATAGCAACTTGTAGCTTAAAACACGGCCCAACGACCCACCTTATACCGATCTGCGACGAACTTGCATAGTTTCGTCAAACATCGATCGTTTCGAGTGGTAGGCAATCCGGCCGTCAATGGTGATTCATGGCCTGACAGATATAAACAACTATAACTCCGCTTCTATTCGTCGTACGCAAATCTGCGACATAGCAATTTGTAGCCTAAAACACGACACATCGAGCCACCTTATACCGATCTGCTACGAACTTGCATAGTTTCGTCAAACGTCGATCGTTCCGAGTGGTAGGCAATCCGGTCGTCAATGGTGATTTTTGGCCTCACAGATATGAACATCGATAACTCCGCTTCTATTCGTCGTATGCGAATCTGCGGCATAGCAACTTGTAGCTTAAAACACGGCCCAACGACCCACCTTATACCGATCTGCGACAAACTTGCATAGTTTCGTCAAACATCGATCGTTTCGAGTGGTAGGCAATCCGGCCGTCAATGGTGATTCATGGCCTGACAGATATAAACAACTATAACTCCGCTTCTATTCGTCGTACGCAAAGCTGCGACATAGCAATCTGTAGCCTAAAACACGACACATCGAGCCACCTTATACCGATCTGCGACGAACTTGCATAGTTTCGTCAAACGTCGATCGTTCCGAATGGTAGGCAATCCGGTCGTCAATGGTGATCAATGGCCTCACAGATATAAACATCGATAACCCCGCTTCTATTCGTCGTATGCGAATCTGCGACATAGCAACTTGTAGCATAAACACGGCCCAACGACCCACCTTATACCGATCTGCGAAGAACTTGCATAGTTTTGGTCAAACGTCGATCGTTCCGAGTGGTAGGCAATCCGGCCGTCAATGGTGATTCATGGCCTCACCAGATATAAACAACAATAACTCCGCTTCTATTCGTCGTATGCGAATCTGCGACATAGCAACTTGTAGCTTAAAACACGGCCCAACGACCCACCTTATACCGATCTGCGACGAACTTGCATAGTTTCGGCAAACGTCGATCGTTCCGAGTGGTAGGCAATCCGGCCGTCAATGGTGATTCATGGCCTGTCAGATATAAACAACTATAACTCCGCTTCTATTCGTCGTACGCAAATCTGCGACATAGCAATTTGTAGCCTAAAACACGACACATCGAGCCACCTTATACCGATCTGCTACGAACTTGCATAGTTTCGTCAAACGTCGATCGTTCCGAGTGGTAGGCAATCCGGTCGTCAATGGTGATTTTTGGCCTCACAGATATGAACATCGATAACTCCGCTTCTATTCGTCGTATGCGAATCTGCGGCATAGCAACTTGTAGCTTAAAACACGGCCCAACGACCCACCTTATACCGATCTGCGACAAACTTGCATAGTTTCGTCAAACATCGATCGTTTCGAGTGGTAGGCAATCCGGCCGTCAATGGTGATTCATGGCCTGACAGATATAAACAACTATAACTCCGCTTCTATTCGTCGTACGCAAAGCTGCGACATAGCAATCTGTAGCCTAAAACACGACACATCGAGCCACCTTATACCGATCTGCGACGAACTTGCATAGTTTCGTCAAACGTCGATCGTTCCGAATGGTAGGCAATCCGGTCGTCAATGGTGATCAATGGCCTCACAGATATAAACATCGATAACCCCGCTTCTATTCGTCGTATGCGAATCTGCGACATAGCAACTTGTAGCATAAACACGGCCCAACGACCCACCTTATACCGATCTGCGAAGAACTTGCATAGTTTTGGTCAAACGTCGATCGTTCCGAGTGGTAGGCAATCCGGCCGTCAATGGTGATTCATGGCCTCACCAGATATAAACAACAATAACTCCGCTTCTATTCGTCGTATGCGAATCTGCGACATAGCAACTTGTAGCTTAAAACACGGCCCAACGACCCACCTTATACCGATCTGCGACGAACTTGCATAGTTTCGGCAAACGTCGATCGTTCCGAGTGGTAGGCAATCCGGCCGTCAATGGTGATTCATGGCCTGTCAGATATAAACAACTATAACTCCGCTTCTATTCGTCGTACGCAAATCTGCGACATAGCAATTTGTAGCCTAAAACACGACACATCGAGCCACCTTATACCGATCTGCGACGAACTTGCATAGTTTCGTCAAACGTCGATCGTTCCGAATGGTAGGCAATCCGGTCGTCAATGGTGATTTTTGGCCTCACAGATATAAACATCGATAACTCCGCTTCTATTCGTCGTATGCGAATCTGCGGCATAGCAACTTGTAGCTTAAAACACGGCCCAACGACCCACCTTATACCGATCTGCGACAAACTTGCATAGTTTCGTCAAACATCGATCGTTTCGAGTGGAAGGCAATCCGGCCGTCAATGGTGATTCATGGCCTCACCACATATAAACAACAATAACTCCGCTTCTATTCGTCGTATGCGAATCTGCGACATAGCAACTCGTAGCTTAAAACACGGCCCAACGACCCACCTTATACCGATCTGCGACGAACTTGCATAGTTTCGTCAAACATCGATCGTTTCGAGTGGTAGGCAATCCGGCCGTCAATGGTGATTTTTGGCCCGACAGATATAACCAACTATAACTCCGCTTCTATTCGTCGTATGCAAATCTGCGACATAGCAATTTGTAGCTTAAGACACGGCACATCGACCCACCTTATACCGACCTGCGAAGAACTTGCATAGTTTCGGCAAACGTCGATCGTTCCGAGTGGTAGGCAATCCGGCCGTCAATGGTGATTTTTGGCCCGACAGATATAAACAACTATAACTCCGCTTCTATTCGTCGTACGCAAAGCTGCGACATAGCAATCTGAAGCCTAAAACACGACATATCGAGCCACCTTATACCGATCTGCGACGAACTTGCATAGTTTCGTCAAACGTCGATCGTTCCGAGTGGTAGGCAATCCGGTCGTCAATGGTGATCAATGGCCTCACAGATATAAACATCGATAACTACGCTTCTATTCGTCGTATGGGAATCTGCGACATAGCAACTTGGAGCTTAAAACACGGCCCAACGACCCACCTTATACCGATCTGCGACGAACTTGCATAGTTTCGTCAAACGTCGATCGTTTCGAGTGGTAGGCAATCCGGCCGTCAATGGTGATTTTTGGCCTGACAGATATAAACAACTATAACGCCGCTTCTATTCGTCGTATGCAAATCTGCGACATAGCAATTTGTAGCTTATGACACGGCACATCGACCCACCTTATACCGATCTCGAAGAACTTGCATAGTTTCGGCAAACGTCGATCGTTCCGAGTGGTAGGCAATCCGGCGGTCAATGGTGATTCATGGCCTGACAGATATAAACAACTATAACTCCGCTTCTATTTGTCGTACGCAAATCTGCGACATAGCAATTTGTAGCCTAAAACACGACACATCGAGCCACCTTATACCGATCTGCGACGAACTTGCATAGTTTCGTCAAACGTCGATCGTTCCGAGTGGTAGGCAATCCTGTCGTCAATGGTGATTAATGGCCTCGCAGGTATTAACATCGATAACTCCGCTTCTATTCGTCGTATGCGAATCTGCGACATAGCAACTTGTAGCTTAAAACACGGCCCAACGACCCACCTTATACCGATCTGCGACGAACTTGCATAGTTTCGTCAAACATCGATCGTTTCGAGTGGTAGGCAATCCGGCCGTCAATGGTGATTCATGGCCTGACAGATATAAACAACTATAACTCCGCTTCTATTCGTCGTACGCAAATCTGCGACATAGCAATTTGTAGCCTAAAACACGACACATCGAGCCACCTTATACCGATCTGCGACGAACTTGCATAGTTTCGTCAAACGTCGATCGTTTCGATTGGTAGGCAATCCTGTCGTCAATGGTGATTAATGGCCTCACAGATATAAACATCGATAACTCCGCTTCTATTCGTCGTATGCGAATCTGCGACATAGCAACTTGTAGCTTAAAACACGGCCCAACGACCCACCTTATACCGATCTGCGACGAACTTGCATAGTTTCGTCAAACGTCGATCGTTCCGAGTGGTAGGCAATCCGGCCGTCGATGGTGATTCATGGCCTCACAGATATAGACAACTATAACTCCGCTTCTATTCGTCGTATGCAAATCTGCGACATAGCAATTTGTAGCTAAAAACACGGCCCAACGACCCAACTTATACCGATCTGCGACGAACTTGCATAGTTTCGTCAAACATCGATCGCTTCGAGTGGTAGGCATTCCGGCCGTCAATGATGATTCATGACCTCACAGATATAAACAACTATAACGCCGCTTCTATTCGTCGCATGCAAATCTGCGACAATAGCAATTTGTAGCTTAAAGCACGACACAACGACCCACCTTATACCGATCTGCGATGAACTTGCATAGTTTCGTCAAACGTCGATCGTTCCGAGTGGTAGGCAATCCGGCCGTCAATGGTGATTCATGGCCTCACAGATATAAACAACAATATCTCCGCTTCGATTCGTTGTACGCAAATCTGCGACATAGCAATTTGTAGCCTAAAACACGACACATCGAGCCACCTTATACCGATCTGCTACGAACTTGCATAGTTTCGTCAAACGTCGATCGTTCCGAGTGGTAGGCAATCCTGTCGTCAATGGTGATTTTTGGCCTGACAGATATAAACAACTATAACTCCGCTTCTACTCGTCGTATGCAAATCTGCGACATAGCAGTTTGTAGCTTAAAACACGGCCCAACGACCCACCTTATACCGATCTGCGAAGAACTTGCATAGTTTCGTCAAACGTCGATCGTTCCGAGTGGTAGGCAATCCGGCCGTCAATGGTGATTCATGGCCTCACAGATATAAACAACAATATCTCCGCTTCTATTCGTTGTACGCAAATCTGCGACATAGCAATTTGTAACCTAAAACACGACACATCGAGCCACCTTATACCGATCTGCTACGAACTTGCATAGTTTCGTCAAACGTCGATCGTTCCGAGTGGTAGGCAATCCGGCCGTCAATGGTGATTCATGGCCTGACAGATATAAACAACTATAACTCCGCTTCTATTCGTCGTACGCAAATCTGCGACATAGCAATTTGTAGCCTAAAACACGACACATCGAGCCACCTTATACCGATCTGCGACGAACTTGCATAGTTTCGTCAAACGTCGATCGTTTCGATTGGTAGGCAATCCTGTCGTCAATGGTGATTAATGGCCTCACAGATATAAACATCGATAACTCCGCTTCTATTCGTCGTATGCGAATCTGCGACATAGCAACTTGTAGCTTAAAACACGGCCCAACGACCCACATTATACCGATCTGCGACGAACTTGCATAGTTTCGTCAAACGTCGATCGTTCCGAGTGGTAGGCAATCCGGCCGTCAATGGTGATTTTTGGCCTGACAGATATAGACAACTATAACTCCGCTTCTATTCGTCGTATGCAAATCTGCGACATAGCAATTTGTAGCTAAAAACACGGCCCAACGACCCAACTTATACCGATCTGCGACGAACTTGCATAGTTTCGTCAAACATCGATCGCTTCGAGTGGTAGGCATTCCGGCCGTCAATGATGATTCATGACCTCACAGATATAAACAACTATAACGCCGCTTCTATTCGTCGCATGCAAATCTGCGACAATAGCAATTTGTAGCTTAAAGCACGACACAACGACCCACCTTATACCGATCTGCGATGAACTTGCATAGTTTCGTCAAACATCGATCGTTTCGAGTGGTAGGCAGTCCGGCTGTCAATGATGATTCATGACCTCACAGATGTAAACAACAATAACTCCGCTTCTATTCGTCGTATGCAAATCTGCGACATAGCAATTTGTAGCCTAAAACACGACACATCGAGCCACCTTATACCGATCTGCTACGAACTTGCATAGTTTCGTCAAACGTCGATCGTTCCGAGTGGTAGGCAATCCTGTCGTCAATGGTGATTTTTGGCCTGACAGATATAAACAACTATAACTCCGCTTCTATTCGTCGTTTGCAAATCTGCGACATAGCAATTTGTAGCTTAAAACACGGCCCAACGACCACCTTATACCGATCTGCGAAGAACATGCATAGTTTCGTCAAACGTCCATCGTTCCGAGTGGTAGGCAATCCGGCCGTCGATGGTGATTCATGGCCTCACAGATATAGACAACTATAACTCCGCTTCTATTCGTTGTACGCAAATCTGCGACATTGCAATTTGTAGCCTAAAACACGACACATCGAGCCACCTTATACCGATCTGCGACGAACTTGCATAGTTTCGTCAAACGTCGATCGTTCCGAGTGGTAGGCAATCCTGTCGTCAATGGTGATTTTTGGCCTGACAGATATAAACAACTATAACTCCGCTTCTACTCGTCGTATGCAAATCTGCGACATAGCAATTTGTAGCTTAAAACACGGCCCGACGACCCACCTTTTACCGATCTGCGACGAACTTGCATAGTTTCGTCAAACGTCGATCGTTCCGAGTGGTAGGCAATCCGGCCGTCGATGGTGATTCATGGCCTCACAGATATAGACAACTATAACTCCGCTTCTATTCGTCGTATGCAAATCTGCGACATAGCAATTTGCAGCTAAAAACACGGCCCATCGACCCACCTTATACCGATCTGCGACGAACTTGCATAGTTTCGTCAAACATCGATCGTTTCGAGTGGTAGGCATTCCGGCCGTCAATGATAATTCATGACTTCACAGATATAAACAACTATAACTCCGCTTCTATTCGTCGTATGCAAATCTGCGAAATAGCAATTTGTAGCCTAAAACACGACACATCGAGCCACCTTATACCGATCTGCGATGAACTTGCATAGTTTCGTCAAACGTCGATCGTTCCGAGTGGTAGGCAATCCGGCCGTCAATGGTGATTCATGGCCTCACAGATATAAACAACAATATCTCCGCTTCTATTCGTTGTACGCAAATCTGCGACATAGCAATTTGTAGCCTAAAACACGACACATCGAGCCACCTTATACCGATCTGCTACGAACTTGCATAGTTTCGTCAAACGTCGATCGTTCCGAGTGGTAGGCAATCCTGTCGTCAATGGTGATTTTTGGCCTGACAGATATAAACAACTATAACTCCGCTTCTATTCGTCGTTTGCAAATCTGTGACATAGCAATTTGTAGCTTAAAACACGGCCCAACGACCACCTTATACCGATCTGCGAAGAACATGCATTGTTTCGTCAAACGTCCATCGTTCCGAGTGGTAGGCAATCCGGCCGTCAATGGTGATTCATGGCCTCACCAGATATAAACAACAAGACCTCCGCTTCTATTCGTCGTATGCGAATCTGCGACATAGCAACTCGTAGCTTAAAACACGGCCCAGCGACCCACCTTATACCGATCTGCGACGAACTTGCATAGTTTCGTCAAACATCGATCGTTTCGAGTGGTAGGCAATCCGGCCGTCAATGGTGATTTTTGGCCCGACAGATATAAACAACTATAACTCCGCTTCTATTCGTCGTATGCAAATCTGTGACATAGCAATTTGTAGCTTAAGACACGGCACATCGACCCACCTTATACCGATCTGCGAAGAACTTGCATAGTTTCGGCAAACGTCGATCGTTCCGAGTGGTAGGCAATCCGGCCGTCAATGGTGATTCATGGCCTGACAGATATAAACAACTATAACTCCGCTTCTATTCGTCGTACGCAAAGCTGCGACATAGCCATCTGAAGCCTAAAACACGACATATCGAGCCACCTTATACCGATCTGCGACGAACTTGCATAGTTTCGTCAAACGTCGATCGTTCCGAGTGGTAGGCAATCCGGCCGTCAATGGTGTTTCATGGCCTCACCAGATATAAACAACAGTAACTCCGCTTCTATTCGTCGTATGCGAATCTGCGACATAGCAACTTGTGGCTTAAAACACGGCCCAACGACCCACCTTATACCGATCTGCGACGAACTTGCATAGTTTCGTCAAACGTCGATCGTTTCGAGTGGTAGGCAATCCGGCCGTCAATGGTGATTTTTGGCCTAACAGATATAAACAACTATAACTCCGCTTCTATTCGTCGTATGCAAATCTGCGACATAGCAATTTGTAGCTTAAGACACGGCACATCGACCCACCTTATACCGACCTGCGAGGAACTTGCATAGTTTCGGCAAACGTCGATCGTTCCGAGTGGTAGGCAATCCGGCCGTCAATGGTGATTTTTGGCCCGACAGATATAAACAACTATAACTCCGCTTCTATTCGTCGTACGCAAAGCTGCGACATAGCAATCTGAAGCCTAAAACACGACATATCGAGCCACCTTATACCGATCTGCGACGAACTTGCATAGTTTCGTCAAACGTCGATCGTTCCGAGTGGTAGGCAATCCGGTCGTCAATGGTGATTCGTGGCCTGACAGATATAAACAACTATAACTCCGCTTCTATTCGTTGTACGCAAATCTGCGACATTGCAATTTGTAGCCTAAAACACGACACATCGAGCCACCTTATACCGATCTGCGACGAACTTGCATAGTTTCGTCAAACGTCGATCGTTCCGAGTGGTAGGCAATCCTGTCGTCAATGGTGATTTTTGGCCTGACAGATATAAACAACTATAACTCCGCTTCTACTCGTCGTATGCAAATCTGCGACATAGCAATTTGTAGCTTAAAACACGGCCCGACGACCCACCTTTTACCGATCTGCGACGAACTTGCATAGTTTCGTCAAACGTCGATCGTTCCGAGTGGTAGGCAATCCGGCCGTCGATGGTGATTCATGGCCTCACAGATATAGACAACTATAACTCCGCTTCTATTCGTCGTATGCAAATCTGCGACATAGCAATTTGCAGCTAAAAACACGGCCCATCGACCCACCTTATACCGATCTGCGACGAACTTGCATAGTTTCGTCAAACATCGATCGTTTCGAGTGGTAGGCATTCCGGCCGTCAATGATAATTCATGACTTCACAGATATAAACAACTATAACTCCGCTTCTATTCGTCGTATGCAAATCTGCGAAATAGCAATTTGTAGCCTAAAACACGACACATCGAGCCACCTTATACCGATCTGCGATGAACTTGCATAGTTTCGTCAAACGTCGATCGTTCCGAGTGGTAGGCAATCCGGCCGTCAATGGTGATTCATGGCCTCACAGATATGAACAACAATATCTCCGCTTCTATTCGTTGTACGCAAATCTGCGACATAGCAATTTGTAGCCTAAAACACGACACATCGAGCCACCTTATACCGATCTGCTACGAACTTGCATAGTTTCGTCAAACGTCGATCGTTCCGAGTGGTAGGCAATCCTGTCGTCAATGGTGATTTTTGGACCGAGACAGATATAAACAACTATAACTCCGCTTCTATTCGTCGTTTGCAAATCTGCGACATAGCAATTTGTAGCTTAAAACACGGCCCAACGACCACCTTATACCGATCTGCGAAGAACATGCATTGTTTCGTCAAACGTCCATCGTTCCGAGTGGTAGGCAATCCGGCCGTCAATGGTGATTCATGGCCTCACCAGATATAAACAACAAGACCTCCGCTTCTATTCGTCGTATGCGAATCTGCGACATAGCAACTCGTAGCTTAAAACACGGCCCAGCGACCCACCTTATACCGATCTGCGACGAACTTGCATAGTTTCGTCAAACATCGATCGTTTCGAGTGGTAGGCAATCCGGCCGTCAATGGTGATTTTTGGCCCGACAGATATAAACAACTATAACTCCGCTTCTATTCGTCGTATGCAAATCTGTGACATAGCAATTTGTAGCTTAAGACACGGCACATCGACCCACCTTATACCGATCTGCGAAGAACTTGCATAGTTTCGGCAAACGTCGATCGTTCCGAGTGGTAGGCAATCCGGCCGTCAATGGTGATTCATGGCCTGACAGATATAAACAACTATAACTCCGCTTCTGTTCGTCGTACGCAAAGCTGCGACATAGCCATCTGAAGCCTAAAACACGACATATCGAGCCACCTTATACCGATCTGCGACGAACTTGCATAGTTTCGTCAAACGTCGATCGTTCCGAGTGGTAGGCAATCCGGCCGTCAATGGTGTTTCATGGCCTCACCAGATATAAACAACAGTAACTCCGCTTCTATTCGTCGTATGCGAATCTGCGACATAGCAACTTGTGGCTTAAAACACGGCCCAACGACCCACCTTATACCGATCTGCGACGAACTTGCATAGTTTCGTCAAACGTCGATCGTTTCGAGTGGTAGGCAATCCGGCCGTCAATGGTGATTTTTGGCCTAACAGATATAAACAACTATAACTCCGCTTCTATTCGTCGTATGCAAATCTGCGACATAGCAATTTGTAGCTTAAGACACGGCACATCGACCCACCTTATACCGACCTGCGAGGAACTTGCATAGTTTCGGCAAACGTCGATCGTTCCGAGTGGTAGGCAATCCGGCCGTCAATGGTGATTTTTGGCCCGACAGATATAAACAACTATAACTCCGCTTCTATTCGTCGTACGCAAAGCTGCGACATAGCAATCTGAAGCCTAAAACACGACATATCGAGCCACCTTATACCGATCTGCGACGAACTTGCATAGTTTCGTCAAACGTCGATCGTTCCGAGTGGTAGGCAATCCGGTCGTCAATGGTGATCAATGGCCTCACGGATATAAACATCGATAACTCCGCTTCTATTCGTCGTATGGGAATCTGCAACATAGCAACTTGGAGCTTAAAACACGGCCCAACGACCCACCTTATACCGATCTGCGACGAACTTGCATAGTTTCGTCAAACGTCGATCGTTTCGAGTGGTAGGCAATCCGGCCGTCAATGGTGATTTTTGGCCTGACAGATATATACAACTATAACTCCGCTTCTATTCGTCGTATGCAAATCTGCGACATAGCAATTTGTAGCTTATGACACGGCACATCGACCCACCTTATACCGATCT
Organism: Anoplius nigerrimus; assembly: GCA_914767735.1. NCBI lineage: Eukaryota > Metazoa > Arthropoda > Insecta > Hymenoptera > Pompilidae > Anoplius > Anoplius nigerrimus. Next base: position 147,595 of record CAJZBX010000099.1, on the reverse strand, counting down.
CGAAGAACTTGCATAGTTTCGGCAAACGTCGATCGTTCCGAGTGGTAGGCAATCCGGCGGTCAATGGTGATTCATGGCCTGACAGATATAAACAACTATAACTCCGCTTCTATTTGTCGTACGCAAATCTGCGACATAGCAATTTGTAGCCTAAAACACGACACATCGAGCCACCTTATACCGATCTGCGACGAACTTGCATAGTTTCGTCAAACGTCGATCGTTCCGAGTGGTAGGCAATCCTGTCGTCAATGGTGATTAATGGCCTCGCAGGTATTAACATCGATAACTCCGCTTCTATTCGCCGTATGCGAATCTGCGACATAGCAACTTGTAGCTTAAAACACGGCCCAACGACCCACCTTATACCGATCTGCGACGAACTTGCATAGTTTCGTCAAACATCGATCGTTTCGAGTGGTAGGCAATCCGGCCGTCAATGGTGATTCATGGCCTGACAGATATAAACAACTATAACTCCGCTTCTATTCGTCGTACGCAAATCTGCGACATAGCAATTTGTAGCCTAAAACACGACACATCGAGCCACCTTATACCGATCTGCGACGAACTTGCATAGTTTCGTCAAACGTCGATCGTTTCGATTGGTAGGCAATCCGGTCGTCAATTGTGATTTTTGGCCTCACAGATATGAACATCGATAACTCCGCTTCTATTCGTCGTATGCGAATCTGCGGCATAGCAACTTGTAGCTTAAAACACGGCCCAACGACCCACCTTATACCGATCTGCGACAAACTTGCATAGTTTCGTCAAACATCGATCGTTTCGAGTGGTAGGCAATCCGGCCGTCAATGGTGATTCATGGCCTGACAGATATAAACAACTATAACTCCGCTTCTATTCGTCATACGCAAAGCTGCGACATAGCAATCTGTAGCCTAAAACACGACACATCGAGCCACCTTATACCGATCTGCGACGAACTTGCATAGTTTCGTCAAACGTCGATCGTTCCGAGTGGTAGGCAATCCGGTCGTCAATGGTGATCAATGGCCTCACAGATATAAACATCGATAACCCCGCTTCTATTCGTCGTATGCGAATCTGCGACATAGCAACTTGTAGCATAAACACGGCCCAACGACCCACCTTATACCGATCTGCGAAGAACTTGCATAGTTTCGTCAAACGTCGGTCGTTCCGAGTGGTAGGCAATCCGGCCGTCAATGGTGATTCATGGCCTCACCAGATATAAACAACAATAACTCCGCTTCTATTCGTCGTATGCGAATCTGCGACATAGCAACTTGTAGCTTAAAACACGGCCCAACGACCCACCTTATACCGATCTGCGACGAACTTGCATAGTTTCGGCAAACGTCGATCGTTCCGAGTGGTAGGCAATCCGGCCGTCAATGGTGATTCATGGCCTGACAGATATAAACAACTATAACTCCGCTTCTATTCGTCGTACGCAAATCTGCGACATAGCAATTTGTAGCCTAAAACACGACACATCGAGCCACCTTATACCGATCTGCGACGAACTTGCATAGTATCGTCAAACGTCGATCGTTCCGAGTGGTAGGCAATCCGGTCGTCAATGGTGATTTTTGGCCTCACAGATATAAACAACGATAACTCCGCTTCTATTCGTCGTATGCGAATCTGCGGCATAGCAACTTGTAGCTTAAAACACGGCCCAACGACCCACCTTATACCGATCTGCGACAAACTTGCATAGTTTCGTCAAACATCGATCGTTTCGAGTGGTAGGCAATCCGGCCGTCAATGGTGATTCATGGCCTCACCAGATATAAACAACAATAACTCCGCTTCTATTCGTCGTATGCGAATCTGCGACATAGCAACTCGTAGCTTAAAACACGGCCCAACGACCCACCTTATACCGATCTGCGACGAACTTGCATAGTTTCGGCAAACGTCGATCGTTCCGAGTGGTAGGCAATCCGGCCGTCAATGGTGATTTTTGGCCCGACAGATATAAACAACTATAACTCCGCTTCTATTCGTCGTATGCAAATCTGCGACATAGCAATTTGTAGCTTAAGACACGGCACATCGACCCACCTTATACCGACCTGCGAAGAACTTGCATAGTTTCGGCAAACGTCGATCGTTCCGAGTGGTAGGCAATCCGGCCGTCAATGGTGATTTTTGGCCCGACAGATATAAACAACTATAACTCCGCTTTTATTCGTCGTACGCAAAGCTGCGACATAGCAATCTGAAGCCTAAAACACGACATATCGAGCCACCTTATACCGATCTGCGACGAACTTGCATAGTTTCGTCAAACGTCGATCGTTCCGAGTGGTAGGCAATCCGGTCGTCAATGGTGATCAATGGCCTCACAGATATAAACATCGATAACTCCGCTTCTATTCGTCGTATGGGAATCTGCGACATAGCAACTTGGAGCTTAAAACACGGCCCAACGACCCACCTTATACCGATCTGCGACGAACTTGCATAGTTTCGTCAAACGTCGATCGTTCCGAGTGGTAGGCAATCCGGCCGTCAATGGTGATTTTTGGCCCGACAGATATAAACAACTATAACTCCGCTTCTATTCGTCGTATGCAAATCTGCGACATAGCAATTTGTAGCTTAAGACACGGCACATCGACCCACCTTATACCGACCTGCGAAGAACTTGCATAGTTTCGGCAAACGTCGATCGTTCCGAGTGGTAGGCAATCCGGCCGTCAATGGTGATTTTTGGCCCGACAGATATAAACAACTATAACTCCGCTTTTATTCGTCGTACGCAAAGCTGCGACATAGCAATCTGAAGCCTAAAACACGACATATCGAGCCACCTTATACCGATCTGCGACGAACTTGCATAGTTTCGTCAAACGTCGATCGTTCCGAGTGGTAGGCAATCCGGTCGTCAATGGTGATTTTTGGCCTCACAGATATGAACATCGATAACTCCGCTTCTATTCGTCGTATGCGAATCTGCGGCATAGCAACTTGTAGCTTAAAACACGGCCCAACGACCCACCTTATACCGATCTGCGACAAACTTGCATAGTTTCGTCAAACATCGATCGTTTCGAGTGGTAGGCAATCCTGTCGTCAATGGTGATTAATGGCCTCGCAGGTATTAACATCGATAACTCCGCTTCTATTCGTCGTATGCGAATCTGCGACATAGCAACTTGTAGCTTAAAACACGGCCCAACGACCCACCTTATACCGATCTGCGACGAACTTGCATAGTTTCGTCAAACATCGATCGTTTCGAGTGGTAGGCAATCCGGCCGTCAATGGTGATTCATGGCCTGACAGATATAAACAACTATAACTCCGCTTCTATTCGTCGTACGCAAATCTGCGACATAGCAATTTGTAGCCTAAAACACGACACATCGAGCCACCTTATACCGATCTGCTACGAACTTGCATAGTTTCGTCAAACGTCGATCGTTCCGAGTGGTAGGCAATCCGGTCGTCAATGGTGATTTTTGGCCTCACAGATATGAACATCGATAACTCCGCTTCTATTCGTCGTATGCGAATCTGCGGCATAGCAACTTGTAGCTTAAAACACGGCCCAACGACCCACCTTATACCGATCTGCGACAAACTTGCATAGTTTCGTCAAACATCGATCGTTTCGAGTGGTAGGCAATCCGGCCGTCAATGGTGATTCATGGCCTGACAGATATAAACAACTATAACTCCGCTTCTATTCGTCGTACGCAAAGCTGCGACATAGCAATCTGTAGCCTAAAACACGACACATCGAGCCACCTTATACCGATCTGCGACGAACTTGCATAGTTTCGTCAAACGTCGATCGTTCCGAATGGTAGGCAATCCGGTCGTCAATGGTGATCAATGGCCTCACAGATATAAACATCGATAACCCCGCTTCTATTCGTCGTATGCGAATCTGCGACATAGCAACTTGTAGCATAAACACGGCCCAACGACCCACCTTATACCGATCTGCGAAGAACTTGCATAGTTTTGGTCAAACGTCGATCGTTCCGAGTGGTAGGCAATCCGGCCGTCAATGGTGATTCATGGCCTCACCAGATATAAACAACAATAACTCCGCTTCTATTCGTCGTATGCGAATCTGCGACATAGCAACTTGTAGCTTAAAACACGGCCCAACGACCCACCTTATACCGATCTGCGACGAACTTGCATAGTTTCGGCAAACGTCGATCGTTCCGAGTGGTAGGCAATCCGGCCGTCAATGGTGATTCATGGCCTGTCAGATATAAACAACTATAACTCCGCTTCTATTCGTCGTACGCAAATCTGCGACATAGCAATTTGTAGCCTAAAACACGACACATCGAGCCACCTTATACCGATCTGCTACGAACTTGCATAGTTTCGTCAAACGTCGATCGTTCCGAGTGGTAGGCAATCCGGTCGTCAATGGTGATTTTTGGCCTCACAGATATGAACATCGATAACTCCGCTTCTATTCGTCGTATGCGAATCTGCGGCATAGCAACTTGTAGCTTAAAACACGGCCCAACGACCCACCTTATACCGATCTGCGACAAACTTGCATAGTTTCGTCAAACATCGATCGTTTCGAGTGGTAGGCAATCCGGCCGTCAATGGTGATTCATGGCCTGACAGATATAAACAACTATAACTCCGCTTCTATTCGTCGTACGCAAAGCTGCGACATAGCAATCTGTAGCCTAAAACACGACACATCGAGCCACCTTATACCGATCTGCGACGAACTTGCATAGTTTCGTCAAACGTCGATCGTTCCGAATGGTAGGCAATCCGGTCGTCAATGGTGATCAATGGCCTCACAGATATAAACATCGATAACCCCGCTTCTATTCGTCGTATGCGAATCTGCGACATAGCAACTTGTAGCATAAACACGGCCCAACGACCCACCTTATACCGATCTGCGAAGAACTTGCATAGTTTTGGTCAAACGTCGATCGTTCCGAGTGGTAGGCAATCCGGCCGTCAATGGTGATTCATGGCCTCACCAGATATAAACAACAATAACTCCGCTTCTATTCGTCGTATGCGAATCTGCGACATAGCAACTTGTAGCTTAAAACACGGCCCAACGACCCACCTTATACCGATCTGCGACGAACTTGCATAGTTTCGGCAAACGTCGATCGTTCCGAGTGGTAGGCAATCCGGCCGTCAATGGTGATTCATGGCCTGTCAGATATAAACAACTATAACTCCGCTTCTATTCGTCGTACGCAAATCTGCGACATAGCAATTTGTAGCCTAAAACACGACACATCGAGCCACCTTATACCGATCTGCGACGAACTTGCATAGTTTCGTCAAACGTCGATCGTTCCGAATGGTAGGCAATCCGGTCGTCAATGGTGATTTTTGGCCTCACAGATATAAACATCGATAACTCCGCTTCTATTCGTCGTATGCGAATCTGCGGCATAGCAACTTGTAGCTTAAAACACGGCCCAACGACCCACCTTATACCGATCTGCGACAAACTTGCATAGTTTCGTCAAACATCGATCGTTTCGAGTGGAAGGCAATCCGGCCGTCAATGGTGATTCATGGCCTCACCACATATAAACAACAATAACTCCGCTTCTATTCGTCGTATGCGAATCTGCGACATAGCAACTCGTAGCTTAAAACACGGCCCAACGACCCACCTTATACCGATCTGCGACGAACTTGCATAGTTTCGTCAAACATCGATCGTTTCGAGTGGTAGGCAATCCGGCCGTCAATGGTGATTTTTGGCCCGACAGATATAACCAACTATAACTCCGCTTCTATTCGTCGTATGCAAATCTGCGACATAGCAATTTGTAGCTTAAGACACGGCACATCGACCCACCTTATACCGATCTGCGAAGAACTTGCATAGTTTCGGCAAACGTCGATCGTTCCGAGTGGTAGGCAATCCGGCCGTCAATGGTGATTTTTGGCCCGACAGATATAAACAACTATAACTCCGCTTCTATTCGTCGTACGCAAAGCTGCGACATAGCAATCTGAAGCCTAAAACACGACATATCGAGCCACCTTATACCGATCTGCGACGAACTTGCATAGTTTCGTCAAACGTCGATCGTTCCGAGTGGTAGGCAATCCGGTCGTCAATGGTGATCAATGGCCTCACAGATATAAACATCGATAACTACGCTTCTATTCGTCGTATGGGAATCTGCGACATAGCAACTTGTAGCTTAAAACACGGCCCAACGACCCACCTTATACCGATCTGCGACGAACTTGCATAGTTTCGTCAAACGTCGATCGTTTCGAGTGGTAGGCAATCCGGCCGTCAATGGTGATTTTTGGCCTGACAGATATAAACAACTATAACGCCGCTTCTATTCGTCGTATGCAAATCTGCGACATAGCAATTTGTAGCTTATGACACGGCACATCGACCCACCTTATACCGATCTCGAAGAACTTGCATAGTTTCGGCAAACGTCGATCGTTCCGAGTGGTAGGCAATCCGGCGGTCAATGGTGATTCATGGCCTGACAGATATAAACAACTATAACTCCGCTTCTATTTGTCGTACGCAAATCTGCGACATAGCAATTTGTAGCCTAAAACACGACACATCGAGCCACCTTATACCGATCTGCGACGAACTTGCATAGTTTCGTCAAACGTCGATCGTTCCGAGTGGTAGGCAATCCTGTCGTCAATGGTGATTAATGGCCTCGCAGGTATTAACATCGATAACTCCGCTTCTATTCGTCGTATGCGAATCTGCGACATAGCAACTTGTAGCTTAAAACACGGCCCAACGACCCACCTTATACCGATCTGCGACGAACTTGCATAGTTTCGTCAAACATCGATCGTTTCGAGTGGTAGGCAATCCGGCCGTCAATGGTGATTCATGGCCTGACAGATATAAACAACTATAACTCCGCTTCTATTCGTCGTACGCAAATCTGCGACATAGCAATTTGTAGCCTAAAACACGACACATCGAGCCACCTTATACCGATCTGCGACGAACTTGCATAGTTTCGTCAAACGTCGATCGTTTCGATTGGTAGGCAATCCTGTCGTCAATGGTGATTAATGGCCTCACAGATATAAACATCGATAACTCCGCTTCTATTCGTCGTATGCGAATCTGCGACATAGCAACTTGTAGCTTAAAACACGGCCCAACGACCCACCTTATACCGATCTGCGACGAACTTGCATAGTTTCGTCAAACGTCGATCGTTCCGAGTGGTAGGCAATCCGGCCGTCGATGGTGATTCATGGCCTCACAGATATAGACAACTATAACTCCGCTTCTATTCGTCGTATGCAAATCTGCGACATAGCAATTTGTAGCTAAAAACACGGCCCAACGACCCAACTTATACCGATCTGCGACGAACTTGCATAGTTTCGTCAAACATCGATCGCTTCGAGTGGTAGGCATTCCGGCCGTCAATGATGATTCATGACCTCACAGATATAAACAACTATAACGCCGCTTCTATTCGTCGCATGCAAATCTGCGACAATAGCAATTTGTAGCTTAAAGCACGACACAACGACCCACCTTATACCGATCTGCGATGAACTTGCATAGTTTCGTCAAACGTCGATCGTTCCGAGTGGTAGGCAATCCGGCCGTCAATGGTGATTCATGGCCTCACAGATATAAACAACAATATCTCCGCTTCGATTCGTTGTACGCAAATCTGCGACATAGCAATTTGTAGCCTAAAACACGACACATCGAGCCACCTTATACCGATCTGCTACGAACTTGCATAGTTTCGTCAAACGTCGATCGTTCCGAGTGGTAGGCAATCCTGTCGTCAATGGTGATTTTTGGCCTGACAGATATAAACAACTATAACTCCGCTTCTACTCGTCGTATGCAAATCTGCGACATAGCAGTTTGTAGCTTAAAACACGGCCCAACGACCCACCTTATACCGATCTGCGAAGAACTTGCATAGTTTCGTCAAACGTCGATCGTTCCGAGTGGTAGGCAATCCGGCCGTCAATGGTGATTCATGGCCTCACAGATATAAACAACAATATCTCCGCTTCTATTCGTTGTACGCAAATCTGCGACATAGCAATTTGTAACCTAAAACACGACACATCGAGCCACCTTATACCGATCTGCTACGAACTTGCATAGTTTCGTCAAACGTCGATCGTTCCGAGTGGTAGGCAATCCGGCCGTCAATGGTGATTCATGGCCTGACAGATATAAACAACTATAACTCCGCTTCTATTCGTCGTACGCAAATCTGCGACATAGCAATTTGTAGCCTAAAACACGACACATCGAGCCACCTTATACCGATCTGCGACGAACTTGCATAGTTTCGTCAAACGTCGATCGTTTCGATTGGTAGGCAATCCTGTCGTCAATGGTGATTAATGGCCTCACAGATATAAACATCGATAACTCCGCTTCTATTCGTCGTATGCGAATCTGCGACATAGCAACTTGTAGCTTAAAACACGGCCCAACGACCCACCTTATACCGATCTGCGACGAACTTGCATAGTTTCGTCAAACGTCGATCGTTCCGAGTGGTAGGCAATCCGGCCGTCGATGGTGATTCATGGCCTCACAGATATAGACAACTATAACTCCGCTTCTATTCGTCGTATGCAAATCTGCGACATAGCAATTTGTAGCTAAAAACACGGCCCAACGACCCAACTTATACCGATCTGCGACGAACTTGCATAGTTTCGTCAAACATCGATCGCTTCGAGTGGTAGGCATTCCGGCCGTCAATGATGATTCATGACCTCACAGATATAAACAACTATAACGCCGCTTCTATTCGTCGCATGCAAATCTGCGACAATAGCAATTTGTAGCTTAAAGCACGACACAACGACCCACCTTATACCGATCTGCGATGAACTTGCATAGTTTCGTCAAACATCGATCGTTTCGAGTGGTAGGCAGTCCGGCTGTCAATGATGATTCATGACCTCACAGATGTAAACAACAATAACTCCGCTTCTATTCGTCGTATGCAAATCTGCGACATAGCAATTTGTAGCCTAAAACACGACACATCGAGCCACCTTATACCGATCTGCTACGAACTTGCATAGTTTCGTCAAACGTCGATCGTTCCGAGTGGTAGGCAATCCTGTCGTCAATGGTGATTTTTGGCCTGACAGATATAAACAACTATAACTCCGCTTCTATTCGTCGTTTGCAAATCTGCGACATAGCAATTTGTAGCTTAAAACACGGCCCAACGACCACCTTATACCGATCTGCGAAGAACATGCATAGTTTCGTCAAACGTCCATCGTTCCGAGTGGTAGGCAATCCGGCCGTCGATGGTGATTCATGGCCTCACAGATATAGACAACTATAACTCCGCTTCTATTCGTTGTACGCAAATCTGCGACATTGCAATTTGTAGCCTAAAACACGACACATCGAGCCACCTTATACCGATCTGCGACGAACTTGCATAGTTTCGTCAAACGTCGATCGTTCCGAGTGGTAGGCAATCCTGTCGTCAATGGTGATTTTTGGCCTGACAGATATAAACAACTATAACTCCGCTTCTACTCGTCGTATGCAAATCTGCGACATAGCAATTTGTAGCTTAAAACACGGCCCGACGACCCACCTTTTACCGATCTGCGACGAACTTGCATAGTTTCGTCAAACGTCGATCGTTCCGAGTGGTAGGCAATCCGGCCGTCGATGGTGATTCATGGCCTCACAGATATAGACAACTATAACTCCGCTTCTATTCGTCGTATGCAAATCTGCGACATAGCAATTTGCAGCTAAAAACACGGCCCATCGACCCACCTTATACCGATCTGCGACGAACTTGCATAGTTTCGTCAAACATCGATCGTTTCGAGTGGTAGGCATTCCGGCCGTCAATGATAATTCATGACTTCACAGATATAAACAACTATAACTCCGCTTCTATTCGTCGTATGCAAATCTGCGAAATAGCAATTTGTAGCCTAAAACACGACACATCGAGCCACCTTATACCGATCTGCGATGAACTTGCATAGTTTCGTCAAACGTCGATCGTTCCGAGTGGTAGGCAATCCGGCCGTCAATGGTGATTCATGGCCTCACAGATATAAACAACAATATCTCCGCTTCTATTCGTTGTACGCAAATCTGCGACATAGCAATTTGTAGCCTAAAACACGACACATCGAGCCACCTTATACCGATCTGCTACGAACTTGCATAGTTTCGTCAAACGTCGATCGTTCCGAGTGGTAGGCAATCCTGTCGTCAATGGTGATTTTTGGCCTGACAGATATAAACAACTATAACTCCGCTTCTATTCGTCGTTTGCAAATCTGTGACATAGCAATTTGTAGCTTAAAACACGGCCCAACGACCACCTTATACCGATCTGCGAAGAACATGCATTGTTTCGTCAAACGTCCATCGTTCCGAGTGGTAGGCAATCCGGCCGTCAATGGTGATTCATGGCCTCACCAGATATAAACAACAAGACCTCCGCTTCTATTCGTCGTATGCGAATCTGCGACATAGCAACTCGTAGCTTAAAACACGGCCCAGCGACCCACCTTATACCGATCTGCGACGAACTTGCATAGTTTCGTCAAACATCGATCGTTTCGAGTGGTAGGCAATCCGGCCGTCAATGGTGATTTTTGGCCCGACAGATATAAACAACTATAACTCCGCTTCTATTCGTCGTATGCAAATCTGTGACATAGCAATTTGTAGCTTAAGACACGGCACATCGACCCACCTTATACCGATCTGCGAAGAACTTGCATAGTTTCGGCAAACGTCGATCGTTCCGAGTGGTAGGCAATCCGGCCGTCAATGGTGATTCATGGCCTGACAGATATAAACAACTATAACTCCGCTTCTATTCGTCGTACGCAAAGCTGCGACATAGCCATCTGAAGCCTAAAACACGACATATCGAGCCACCTTATACCGATCTGCGACGAACTTGCATAGTTTCGTCAAACGTCGATCGTTCCGAGTGGTAGGCAATCCGGCCGTCAATGGTGTTTCATGGCCTCACCAGATATAAACAACAGTAACTCCGCTTCTATTCGTCGTATGCGAATCTGCGACATAGCAACTTGTGGCTTAAAACACGGCCCAACGACCCACCTTATACCGATCTGCGACGAACTTGCATAGTTTCGTCAAACGTCGATCGTTTCGAGTGGTAGGCAATCCGGCCGTCAATGGTGATTTTTGGCCTAACAGATATAAACAACTATAACTCCGCTTCTATTCGTCGTATGCAAATCTGCGACATAGCAATTTGTAGCTTAAGACACGGCACATCGACCCACCTTATACCGACCTGCGAGGAACTTGCATAGTTTCGGCAAACGTCGATCGTTCCGAGTGGTAGGCAATCCGGCCGTCAATGGTGATTTTTGGCCCGACAGATATAAACAACTATAACTCCGCTTCTATTCGTCGTACGCAAAGCTGCGACATAGCAATCTGAAGCCTAAAACACGACATATCGAGCCACCTTATACCGATCTGCGACGAACTTGCATAGTTTCGTCAAACGTCGATCGTTCCGAGTGGTAGGCAATCCGGTCGTCAATGGTGATCAATGGCCTCACAGATATAATCATCGATAACTCCGCTTCTATTCGTCGTATGGGGATCTGCGACATAGCAACTTGGAGCTTAAAACACGGCCCAACGACCCACCTTATACCGATCTGCGACGAACTTGCATAGTTTCGTCAAACGTCGATCGTTTCGAGTGGTAGGCAATCCGGCCGTCAATGGTGATTTTTGGCCTGACAGATATAAACAACTATAACTCCGCTTCTATTCGTCGTATGCAAATCTGCGACATAGCAATTTGTAGCTTAAGACACGGCACATCGACCCACCTTATCCCGATCTCGAAGAACTTGCATAGTTTCCGCAAACGTCGATCGTTCCGAGTGGTAGGCAATCCGGCCGTCAATGGTGATTTTTGGCCCGACAGATATAAACAACTATAACTCCGCTTCTATTCGTCGTACGCAAAGCTGCGACATAGCAATCTGAAGCCTAAAACACGACATATCGAGCCACCTTATACCGATCTGCGACGAACTTGCATAGTTTCGTCAAACGTCGATCGTTCCGAGTGGTAGGCAATCCGGTCGTCAATGGTGATCAATGGCCTCACAGATATAATCATCGATAACTCCGCTTCTATTCGTCGTATGGGAATCTGCGACATAGCAACTTGGAGCTAAAAACACGGCCCAACGACCCACCTTATACCGATCTGCGACGAACTTGCATAGTTTCGTCAAACGTCGATCGTTTCGAGTGGTAGGCAATCCGGTCGTCAATGGTGATCAATGGCCTCACAGATATAATCATCGATAACTCCGCTTCTATTCGTCGTATGGGAATCTGCGACATAGCAACTCGTAGCTTAAAACACGGCCCAACGACCCACCTTATACCGATCTGCGACGAACTTGCATAGTTTTGTCAAACATCGATCGTTTCGAGTGGTAGGCAATCCGGCCGTCAATGGTGATTTTTGGCCCGACAGATATAAACAACTATAACTCCGCTTCTATTCGTCGTATGCAAATCTGCGACATAGCAATTTGTAGCTTAAGACACGTCACATCGACCCACCTTATACCGATCTGCGAAGAACTTGCATAGTTTCGGCAAACGTCGATCGTTCCGAGTGGTAGGCAATCCGGCCGTCAATGGTGATTCATGGCCTGACAGATATAAACAACTATAACTCCGCTTCTATTCGTCGTACGCAAAGCTGCGACATAGCAATCTGAAGCCTAAAACACGACATATCGAGCCACCTTATACCGATCTGCGACGAACTTGCATAGTTTCGTCAAACGTCGATCGTTCCGAGTGGTAGGCAATCCGGTCGTCAATGGTGATCAATGGCCTCACAGATATAATCATCGATAACTCCGCTTCTATTCGTCGTATGGGAATCTGCGACATAGCAACTCGTAGCTTAAAACACGGCCCAACGACCCACCTTATACCGATCTGCGACGAACTTGCATAGTTTTGTCAAACATCGATCGTTTCGAGTGGTAGGCAATCCGGCCGTCAATGGTGATTTTTGGCCCGACAGATATAAACAACTATAACTCCGCTTCTATTCGTCGTATGCAAATCTGCGACATAGCAATTTGTAGCTTAAGACACGTCACATCGACCCACCTTATACCGATCTGCGAAGAACTTGCATAGTTTCGGCAAACGTCGATCGTTCCGAGTGGTAGGCAATCCGGCCGTCAATGGTGATTCATGGCCTGACAGATATAAACAACTATAACTCCGCTTCTATTCGTCGTACGCAAAGCTGCGACATAGCAATCTGAAGCCTAAAACACGACATATCGAGCCACCTTATACCGATCTGCGACGAACTTGCATAGTTTCGTCAAACGTCGATCGTTCCGAGTGGTAGGCAATCCGGTCGTCAATGGTGATCAATGGCCTCACAGATATAAATATCGATAACCCTGCTTCTATTCGTCGTATGCGAATCTGCGACATAGCAACTTGTAGCTTAAAACACGGTCCAACGACCCACCTTATACCGATCTGCGACGAACTTGCATAGTTTCGTCAAACGTCGATCGTTTCGAGTGGTAGGCAATCCGGCCGTCAATGGTGATTTTTGGCCTGACAGATATAAACAACTATAACTCCGCTTCTATTCGTCGTATGCAAATCTGCGACATAGCAATTTGTAGCTTAAGACGGCACATCGACCCACCTTATACCGATCTCGAAGAACTTGCATAGTTTCGGCAAACGTCGATCGTTCCGAGTGGTAGGCAATCCGGTCGTCAATGGTGATTTTTGGCCTCACAGATATAAACATCGATAACTCCGCTTCTATTCGTCGTATGCGAATCTGCCGCATAGCAACTTGTAGCTTAAAACACGACACATCGAGCCACCTTATACCGATCTGCGACGAACTTGCATAGTTTCGTCAAACATCGATCGTTTCGAGTGGTAGGCAATCCGGCCGTCAATGGTGATTCATGGCCTGACAGATATAAACAACTATAACTCCGCTTCTATTCGTCGTACGCAAAGCTGCGACATAGCAATCTGAAGCCTAAAACACGACATATCGAGCCACCTTATACCGATCTGCGACGAACTTGCATAGTTTCGTCAAACGTCGATCGTTCCGAGTGGTAGGCAATCCGGCCGTCAATGGTGATTTTTGGCCTGACAGATATAAACAACTATAACTCCGCTTCTATTCGTCGTATGCAAATCTGCGACATAGCAATTTGTAGCTTAAGACACGGCACATCGACCCACCTTATCCCGATCTCGAAGAACTTGCATAGTTTCGGCAAACGTCGATCGTTCCGAGTGGTAGGCAATCCGGCCGTCAATGGTGATTTTTGGCCCGACAGATATAAACATCTATAACTCCGCTTCTATGCGTCGTACGCAAAGCTGCGACATAGCAATCTGAAGCCTAAAACACGACATATCGAGCCACCTTATACCGATCTGCGACGAACTTGCATAGTTTCGTCAAACGTCGATCGTTCCGAGTGGTAGGCAATCCGGTCGTCAATGGTGATCAATGGCCTCACAGATATAATCATCGATAACTCCGCTTCTATTCGTCGTATGGGAATCTGCGACATAGCAACTTGGAGCTTAAAACACGGCCCAACGACCCACCTTATACCGATCTGCGACGAACTTGCATAGTTTCGTCAAACGTCGATCGTTTCGAGTGGTAGGCAATCCGGCCGTCAATGGTGATTTTTGGCCTGACAGATATAAACAACTATAACTCCGCTTCTATTCGTCGTATGCAAATCTGCGACATAGCAATTTGTAGCTTAAGACACGGCACATCGACCCACCTTATCCCGATCTCGAAGAACTTGCATAGTTTCGGCAAACGTCGATCGTTCCGAGTGGTAGGCAATCCGGCGGTCAATGGTGATTCATGGCCTGACAGATATAAACATCGATAACTCCGCTTCTATTCGTCGTATGCAAATCTGCGACATAGCAATTTGTAGCTTAAGACACGGCACATCGACCCACCTTATACCGACCTGCGAGGAACTTGCATAGTTTCGGCAAACGTCGATCGTTCCGAGTGGTAGGCAATCCGGCCGTCAATGGTGATTTTTGGCCCGACAGATATATACAACTATAACTCCGCTTCTATTCGTCGTACGCAAAGCTGCGACATAGCAATCTGAAGCCTAAAACACGACATATCGAGCCACCTTATACCGATCTGCGACGAACTTGCATAGTTTCGTCAAACGTCGATCGTTCCGAGTGGTAGGCAATCCGGTCGTCAATGGTGATCAATGGCCTCACAGATATAATCATCGATAACTCCGCTTCTATTCGTCGTATGGGAATCTGCGACATAGCAACTCGTAGCTTAAAACACGGCCCAACGACCCACCTTATACCGATCTGCGACGAACTTGCATAGTTTTGTCAAACATCGATCGTTTCGAGTGGTAGGCAATCCGGCCGTCAATGGTGATTTTTGGCCCGACAGATATAAACAACTATAACTCCGCTTCTATTCGTCGTATGCAAATCTGCGACATAGCAATTTGTAGCTTAAGACACGTCACATCGACCCACCTTATACCGATCTGCGAAGAACTTGCATAGTTTCGGCAAACGTCGATCGTTCCGAGTGGTAGGCAATCCGGCCGTCAATGGTGATTCATGGCCTGACAGATATAAACAACTATAACTCCGCTTCTATTCGTCGTACGCAAAGCTGCGACATAGTAATCTGAAGCCTAAAACACGACATATCGAGCCACCTTATACCGATCTGCGACGAACTTGCATAGTTTCGTCAAACGTCGATCGTTCCGAGTGGTAGGCAATCCGGTCGTCAATGGTGATCAATGGCCTCACAGATATAAATATCGATAACCCTGCTTCTATTCGTCGTATGCGAATCTGCGACATAGCAACTTGTAGCTTAAAACACGGTCCAACGACCCACCTTATACCGATCTGCGACGAACTTGCATAGTTTCGTCAAACGTCGATCGTTTCGAGTGGTAGGCAATCCGGCCGTCAATGGTGATTTTTGGCCTGACAGATATAAACAACTATAACTCCGCTTCTATTCGTCGTATGCAAATCTGCGACATAGCAATTTGTAGCTTAAGACGGCACATCGACCCACCTTATACCGATCTCGAAGAACTTGCATAGTTTCGGCAAACGTCGATCGTTCCGAGTGGTAGGCAATCCGGTCGTCAATGGTGATTTTTGGCCTCACAGATATAAACATCGATAACTCCGCTTCTATTCGTCGTATGCGAATCTGCCGCATAGCAACTTGTAGCTTAAAACACGACACATCGAGCCACCTTATACCGATCTGCGACGAACTTGCATAGTTTCGTCAAACATCGATCGTTTCGAGTGGTAGGCAATCCGGCCGTCAATGGTGATTCATGGCCTGACAGATATAAACAACTATAACTCCGCTTCTATTCGTCGTACGCAAATCTGCGACATAGCAACTCGTAGCTTAAAACACGGCCCAACGACCCACCTTATACCGATCTGCGACAAACTTGCATAGTTTCGTCAAACATCGATCGTTTCGAGTGGTAGGCAATCCGGCCGTCAATGGTGATTCATGGCCTCACCAGATATAAACAACAATAACTCCGCTTCTATTCGTCGTATGCGAATCTGCGACATAGCAACTCGTAGCTTAAAACACGGTCCAACGACCCACCTTATACCGATCTGCGACGAACTTGCATAGTTTCGTCAAACGTCGATCGTTTCGAGTGGTAGGCAATCCGGCCGTCAATGGTGATTTTTGGCCTGACAGATATAAACAACTATAACTCCGCTTCTATTCGTCGTATGCAAATCTGCGACATAGCAATTTGTAGCTTAAGACGGCACATCGACCCACCTTATACCGATCTCGAAGAACTTGCATAGTTTCGGCAAACGTCGATCGTTCCGAGTGGTAGGCAATCCGGTCGTCAATGGTGATTTTTGGCCTCACAGATATAAACATCGATAACTCCGCTTCTATTCGTCGTATGCGAATCTGCCGCATAGCAACATGTAGCTTAAAACACGGCCCAACGACCCACCTTATACCGATCTGCGACAAACTTGCATAGTTTCGTCAAACATCGGTCGTTTCGAGTGGTAGGCAATCCGGCCGTCAATGGTGATTCATGGCCTCACCAGATATATACAACAATAACCCCGCTTCTATTCGTCGTATGCGAATCTGCGACATAGCAACTCGTAGCTTAAAACACGGCCCAACGACCCACCTTATACCGATCTGCGACGAACTTGCATAGTTTCGTCAAACATCGATCGTTTCGAGTGGTAGGCAATCCGGCCGTCAATGGTGATTTTTGGCCCGACAGATATAAACAACTATAACTCCGCTTCTATTCGTCGTATGCGAATCTGCGACATAGCAACTCGTAGCTTAAAACACGGTCCAACGACCCACCTTATACCGATCTGCGACGAACTTGCATAGTTTCGTCAAACGTCGATCGTTTCGAGTGGTAGGCAATCCGGCCGTCAATGGTGATTTTTGGCCTGACAGATATAAACAACTATAACTCCGCTTCTATTCGTCGTATGCAAATCTGCGACATAGCAATTTGTAGCTTAAGACGGCACATCGACCCACCTTATACCGATCTCGAAGAACTTGCATAGTTTCGGCAAACGTCGATCGTTCCGAGTGGTAGGCAATCCGGTCGTCAATGGTGATTTTTGGCCTCACAGATATAAACATCGATAACTCCGCTTCTATTCGTCGTATGCGAATCTGCCGCATAGCAACATGTAGCTTAAAACACGGCCCAACGACCCACCTTATACCGATCTGCGACAAACTTGCATAGTTTCGTCAAACATCGGTCGTTTCGAGTGGTAGGCAATCCGGCCGTCAATGGTGATTCATGGCCTCACCAGATATAAACAACAATAACTCCGCTTCTATTCGTCGTATGCGAATCTGCGACATAGCAACTCGTAGCTTAAAACACGGCCCAACGACCCACCTTATACCGATCTGCGACGAACTTGCATAGTTTCGTCAAACATCGATCGTTTCGAGTGGTAGGCAATCCGGCCGTCAATGGTGATTTTTGGCCCGACAGATATAAACAACTATAACTCCGCTTCTATTCGTCGTATGCAAATCTGCGACATAGCAATTTGTAGCTTAACCCTCGGACGACCGAACTCTCCGTTGGCGCCTGGGTCTCTTTCGGCCCCTCACAGACAGTTCACTAATACCAATCCGTGACGGCTCGAGCGAGCTGCTCGCCGGATGCCGTCGGCCCACTTCAAAAGATCTTTTATGCGTTATCGCTTTGAGAACAATTGACGAACGCCGCGCCGGTGACACCGGCTCAAGTAGCGAACGTCTTGTTAGAATGTGTGCGTTTCCGCAGCCAAGACATCCCGGTACCTCGATCCAGGCACGGTAGTCGGACGGTTAAGACACGGCACATCGACCCACCTTATACCGATCTGCGAAGAACTTGCATAGTTTCGGCAAACGTCGATCGTTCCGAGTGGTAAACAATCAGGCCGTCAATGGTGATTCATGGCCTGACAGATATAAACATTGATAACTCTGCTTCTATTCATCGTATGCGAATCTGCGACATAGCAACTTGTAGCTTAAAACACGGCCCAACGACCCACCTTATACCGATCCGCGACGAACTTGCATAGTTTCGTCAAACGTCGATCGTTTCGAGTTGTAGGCAATCCGGCCGTCAATGGTGATTTTTGACCTGACAGATATAAACAACTATAACTCCGCTTCTATTCGTCGTATGCAAATCTGCGACATAGCAATTTGTAGCTTAAGACACGGCACATCGACCCACCTTATACCGATCTGCGAAGAACTTGCATAGTTTCGGCAAACGTCGATCGTTCCGAGTGGTAAACAATCAGGCCGTCAATGGTGATTCATGGCCTGACAGATATAAACATTGATAACTCTGCTTCTATTCGTCGTATGCGAATCTGCGACATAGCAACTTGTAGCTTAAAACACGGCCCAACGACCCACCTTATACCGATCTGCGACGAACTTGCATAGTTTCGTCAAACGTCGATCGTTTCGAGTGGTAGGCAATCCGGCCGTCAATGGTGATTTTTGGCCTGACAGATATAAACAACTATAACTCCGCTTCTATTCGTCGTATGCAAATCTGCGACATAGCAATTTGTAGCTTAAGACACGGCACATCGACCCTCCTTATACCGATCTCGAAGAACTTGCATAGTCTCGGCAAACGTCGATCGTTCCGAGTGGTAGGCAATCCGGTCGTCAATGGTGATTTTTGGCCTCACAGATATAAACATCGATAACTCCGCTTCTATTCGTCGTATGCGAATCTGCGGCATAGCAACTCGTAGCTTAAAACACGGCCCAACGACCCACCTTATACCGATCTGCGACGAACTTGCATAGTTTCGTCAAACATCGATCGTTTCGAGTGGTAGGCAATCCGGCCGTCAATGGTGATTTTTGGCCCGACAGATATAAACAACTATAACTCCGCTTCTATTCGTCGTATGCAAATCTGCGACATAGCAATTTGTAGCTTAAGACACGGCACATCGACCCTCCTTATACCGACCTCGAAGAACTTGCATAGTCTCGGCAAACGTCGATCGTTCCGAGTGGTAGGCAATCCGGTCGTCAATGGTGATTTTTGGCCTCACAGATATAAACATCGATAACTCCGCTTCTATTCGTCGTATGCGAATCTGCGGCATAGCAACTCGTAGCTTAAAACACGGCCCAACGACCCACCTTATACCGATCTGCGACGAACTTGCATAGTTTCGTCAAACATCGATCGTTTCGAGTGGTAGGCAATCCGGCCGTCAATGGTGATTTTTGGCCCGACAGATATAAACAACTATAACTCCGCTTCTATTCGTCGTATGCAAATCTGCGACATAGCAATTTGTAGCTTAAGACACGGCACATCGACCCACCTTATACCGATCTGCGAAGAACTTGCATAGTTTCGGCAAACGTCGATCGTTCCGAGTGGTAAACAATCAGGCCGTCAATGGTGATTCATGGCCTGACAGATATAAACATTGATAACTCTGCTTCTATTCATCGTATGCGAATCTGCGACATAGCAACTTGTAGCTTAAAACACGGCCCAACGACCCACCTTATACCGATCTGCGACGAACTTGCATAGTTTCGTCAAACGTCGATCGTTTCGAGTTGTAGGCAATCCGGCCGTCAATGGTGATTTTTGGCCTGACAGATATAAACAACTATAACTCCGCTTCTATTCGTCGTATGCAAATCTGCGACATAGCAATTTGTAGCTTAAGACACGGCACATCGACCCACCTTATACCGATCTGCGAAGAACTTGCATAGTTTCGGCAAACGTCGATCGTTCCGAGTGGTAAACAATCAGGCCGTCAATGGTGATTCATGGCCTGACAGATATAAACATTGATAACTCTGCTTCTATTCGTCGTATGCGAATCTGCGACATAGCAACTTGTAGCTTAAAACACGGCCCAACGACCCACCTTATACCGATCTGCGACGAACTTGCATAGTTTCGTCAAACGTCGATCGTTTCGAGTGGTAGGCAATCCGGCCGTCAATGGTGATTTTTGGCCTGACAGATATAAACAACTATAACTCCGCTTCTATTCGTCGTATGCAAATCTGCGACATAGCAATTTGTAGCTTCAGACACGGCACATCGACCCTCCTTATACCGATCTCGAAGAACTTGCATAGTCTCGGCAAACGTCGATCGTTCCGAGTGGTAGGCAATCCGGTCGTCAATGGTGATTTTTGGCCTCACAGATATAAACATCGATAACTCCGCTTCTATTCGTCGTATGCGAATCTGCGGCATAGCAACTTGTAGCTTAAAACACGGCCCAACGACTCACCTTATACCGATCTGCGACAAACTTGCATAGTTTCGTCAAACATCGATCGTTTCGAGTGGTAGGCAATCCGGCCGTCAATGGTGATTCATGGCCTGACAGATATAAACAACTATAACTCCGCTTCTATTCGTCGTACGCAAAGCTGGGACATAGCAATGTGTAGCCTAAAACACGACACATCGAGCCACCTTATACCGATCTGCGACGAACTTGCATAGTTTCGTCAAACGTCGATCGTTCCGAGTGGTAGGTAATCCGGTCGTCAATGGTGATCAATGGCCTCACAGATATTAACATCGATAACTCCGCTTCTAATCGTCGTATGCGAATCTGCGACATAGCAACTTGTAGCTTAAACACGGCCCAACGACCCACCTTATACCGATCTGCGAAGAACTTGCATAGTTTCGTCAAACGTCGATCGTTCCGAGTGGTAGGCAATCCGGCCGTCAATGGTGATTCATGGCCTCACCAGATATAAACAACAATAACTCCGCTTCTATTCGTCGTATGCGAATCTGCGACATAGCAACTCGTAGCTTAAAACACGGCCCAACGACCCACCTTATACCGATCTGCGACAAACTTGCATAGTTTCGTCAAACATCGATCGTTTCGAGTGGTAGGCAATCCGGCCGTCAATGGTGATTCATGGCCTCACCAGATATAAACAACAATAACTCCGCATCTATTCGTCGTATGCGAACCTGCGACATAGCAACTCGTAGCTTAAAACACGGCCCAACGACCCACCTTATACCGATCTGCGACGAACTTGCATAGTTTCGTCAAACATCGATCGTTTCGAGGGGTAGGCAATCCGGCCGTCAATGGTGATTTTTGGCCCGACAGATATAAACAACTATAACTCCGCTTCTATTCGTCGTATGCAAATCTGCGACATAGCAATTTGTAGCTTAAGACACGTCACATCGACCCACCTTATACCGATCTGCGAAGAACTTGCATAGTTTCGGCAAACGTCGATCGTTCCGAGTGGTAGGCAATCCGGCCGTCAATGGTGATTCATGGCCTGACAGATATAAACAACTATAACTCCGCCTCTATTCGTCGTACGCAAATCTGCGACATAGCAATCTGAAGCCTAAAACACGACATATCGAGCCACCTTATACCGATCTGCGACGAACTTGCATAGTTTCGCCAAACGTCGATCGTTCCGAGTGGTAGGTAATCCGGTCGTCAATGGTGATCAATGGCCTCACAGATATAAACATCGATAACTCCGCTTCTATTCGTCGTATGCGAATCTGCGACATAGCAACTTGTAGCGTAAACACGGCCCAACGACCCACCTTATACCGATCTGCGAAGAACTTGCATAGTTTCGGCAAACGTCGATCGTTCCGAGTGGTAGGCAATCCGGCCGTCAATGGTGATTCATGGCCTGACAGATATAAACAACTATAACTCCGCTTCTATTCGTCGTACGCAAAGCTGCGACATAGC
This sequence comes from Anoplius nigerrimus, assembly GCA_914767735.1. Classification (NCBI taxonomy): domain Eukaryota; kingdom Metazoa; phylum Arthropoda; class Insecta; order Hymenoptera; family Pompilidae; genus Anoplius; species Anoplius nigerrimus. The sequence continues at coordinate 125,193 of CAJZBX010000099.1, read as the reverse complement.
AATCTGAAGCCTAAAACACGACATATCGAGCCACCTTATACCGATCTGCGACGAACTTGCATAGTTTCGTCAAACGTCGATCGTTCCGAGTGGTAGGCAATCCGGTCGTCAATGGTGATCAATGGCCTCACAGATATAAATATCGATAACCCTGCTTCTATTCGTCGTATGCGAATCTGCGACATAGCAACTTGTAGCTTAAAACACGGCCCAACGACCCACCTTATACCGATCTGCGACGAACTTGCATAGTTTCGTCAAACGTCGATCGTTTCGAGTGGTAGGCAATCCGGCCGTCAATGGTGATTTTTGGCCTGACAGATATAAACAACTATAACTCCGCTTCTATTCGTCGTATGCGAATCTGCCGCATAGCAACTTGTAGCTTAAAACACGGCCCAACGACCCACCTTATACCGATCTGCGACAAACTTGCATAGTTTCGTCAAACATCGGTCGTTTCGAGTGGTAGGCAATCCGGCCGTCAATGGTGATTCATGGCCTCACCAGATATAAACAACAATAACTCCGCTTCTATTCGTCGTATGCGAATCTGCGACATAGCAACTCGTAGCTTAAAACACGGCCCAACGACCCACCTTATACCGATCTGCGACGAACTTGCATAGTTTCGTCAAACATCGATCGTTTCGAGTGGTAGGCAATCCGGCCGTCAATTGTGATTTTTGGCCCGACAGATATAAACAACTATAACTCCGCTTCTATTCGTCGTATGCAAATCTGCGACATAGCAATTTGTAGCTTAAGACACGGCACATCGACCCACCTTATACCGATCTGCGAAGAACTTGCATAGTTTCGGCAAACGTCGATCGTTCCGAGTGGTAAACAATCCGGCCGTCAATGGTGATTCATGGCCTCACAGATATAAACATCGATAACTCCGCTTCTATTCGTCGTATGCGAATCTGCGACATAGCAACTTGTAGCTTAAACACGGCACATCGACCCACCTTATACCGATCTCGAAGAACTTGCATAGTTTCGGCAAACGTCGATCGTTCCGAGTGGTAGGCAATCCGGCGGTCAATGGTGACTCATGGCCTGACAGATATAAACAACTATAACTCCGCTTCTATTTGTCATACGCAAATCTACGACATAGCAATTTGTAGCCTAAAAAACGACACATCGAGCCACCTTATACCGATCTGCGACGAACTTGCATAGTTTCGTCAAACGTCGATCGTTTCGAGTGGTAGGCAATCCGGCCGTCAATGGTGATTTTTGGCCTGACAGATATAAACAACTATAACTCCGCTTCTATTCGTCGTAGGCAAATCTGCGACATAGCAATTTGTAGCTTAAGACACGGCACATCGACCCACCTTATACCGATCTCGAAGAACTTGCATAGTTTCGGCAAACGTCGATCGTTCCGAGTGGTAGGCAATCCGGCGGTCAATGGTGATTCATGGCCTGACAGATATAAACAACTATAACTCCGCTTCTATTTGTCATACGCAAATCTACGACATAGCAATTTGTAGCCTAAAAAACGACACATCGAGCCACCTTATACCGATCTGCGACGAACTTGCATAGTTTCGTCAAACGTCGATCGTTTCGAGTGGTAGGCAATCCGGCCGTCAATGGTGATTTTTGGCCTGACAGATATAAACAACTATAACTCCGCTTCTATTCGTCGTAGGCAAATCTGCGACATAGCAATTTGTAGCTTAAGACACGGCACATCGACCCACCTTATACCGATCTCGAAGAACTTGCATAGTTTCGGCAAACGTCGATCGTTCCGAGTGGTAGGCAATCCGGCGGTCAATGGTGATTCATGGCCTGACAGATATAAACAACTATAACTCCGCTTCTATTTGTCATACGCAAATCTACGACATAGCAATTTGTAGCCTAAAAAACGACACATCGAGCCACCTTATACCGATCTGCGACGAACTTGCATAGTTTCGTCAAACGTCGATCGTTCCGAGTGGTAGGCAATCCGGTCGTCAATGGTGATTTTTGGCCTCACAGATATGAACATCGATAACTCCGCTTCTATTCGTCGTATGCGAATCTGCGGCATAGCAACTTGTAGCTTAAAACACGGCCCAACGACCCACCTTATACCGATCTGCGACAAACTTGCATAGTTTCGTCAAACATCGATCGTTTCGAGTGGTAGGCAATCCGGCCGTCAATGGTGATTCATGGCCTGACAGATATAAACAACTATAACTCCGCTTCTATTCGTCGTACGCAATGCTGCGACATAGCAATCTGTAGCCTAAAACACGACACATCGAGCCACCTTATACCAATCTGCGACGAACTTGCATAGTTTCGTCAAACGTCGATCGTTCCGAGTGGTAGGCAATCCGGTCGTCAATGGTGATCAATGGCCTCACAGATATAAACATCGATAACCCCGCTTCTATTCGTCGTATGCGAATCTGCGACATAGCAACTTGTAGCATAAGCACGGCCCAACGACCCACCTTATACCGATCTGCGAAGAACTTGCATAGTTTCGTCGAACGTCAATCGTTCCGAGTGGTAGGCAATCCGGCCGTCAATGGTGATTCATGGCCTCACCAGATATAAACAACAATAACTCCGCTTCTATTCGTCGTATGCGAATCTGCGACATAGCAACTCGTAGCTTAAAACACGGCCCAACGACCCACCTTATACCGATCTGCGACGAACTTGCATAGTTTCGTCAAACGTCGATCGTTCCGAGTGGTAGGCAATTCGGCCGTCAATGGTGATTCATGGCCTCACCGGATATAAACAACAATAACTCCGCTTCTATTCGTCGTATGCGAATCTGCGACATAGCAACTTGTAGCTTAAAACACGGCCCAACCACCCACCTTATACCGATCTGCGACGAACTTGCATAGTTTCGGCAAACGTCGATCGTTCCGAGTGGTAGGCAATCCGGCCGTCAATGGTGATTCATGGCCTGACAGATATAAACAACTATAACTCCGCTTCTATTCGTCGTACGCAAAGCTGCGACATAGCAATCTGAAGCCTAAAACACGACATATCGAGCCACCTTATACCGATCTGCGACGCACTTGCATAGTTTCGTCAAACGTCGATCGTTCCGAGTGGTAGGCAATCCGGTCGTCAATGGTGATCAATGGCCTCACAGATATAAATATCGATAACCCTGCTTCTATTCGTCGTATGCGAATCTGCGACATAGCAACTTGTAGCTTAAAACACGGCCCAACGACCCACCTTATACCGATCTGCGACGAACTTGCATAGTTTCGTCAAACGTCGATCGTTTCGAGTGGTAGGCAATCCGGCCGTCAATGGTGATTTTTGGCCTGACAGATATAAACAACTATAACTCCGCTTCTATTCGTCGTATGCAAATCTGCGACATAGCAATTTGTAGCTTAAGACGGCACATCGACCCACCTTATACCGATCTCGAAGAACTTGCATAGTTTCGGCAAACGTCGATCGTTCCGAGTGGTAGGCAATCCGGTCGTCAATGGTGATTTTTGGCCTGACAGATATAAACAACTATAACTCCGCTTCTATTCGTCGTATGCAAATCTGCGACATAGCAATTTGTAGCTTAAGACACGGCACATCGACCCTCCTTATACCGATCTCGAAGAACTTGCATAGTTTCGGCAAACGTCGATCGTTCCGAGTGGTAGGCATTCCGGCGGTCAATGGTGATTCATGGCCTGACAGATATAAACAACTATAGCTCCGCTTCTATTTGTCGTACGCAAATCTACGACATAGCAATTTGTAGCCTGAAACACGACACATCGAGCCAGCTTATACCAATCTGCGACGAACTTGCATAGTTTCGTCAAACGTCGATCGTTCCGAGTGGTAGGCAATCCGGTCGTCAATGGTGATTTTTGGCCTCACAGATATAAACATCGATAACTCCGCTTCTATTCGTCGTATGCGAATCTGCGGCATAGCAACTTGTAGCTTAAAACACGGCCCAACGACTCACCTTATACCGATCTGCGACAAACTTGCATAGTTTCGTCAAACATCGATCGTTTCGAGTGGTAGGCAATCCGGCCGTCAATGGTGATTCATGGCCTGACAGATATAAACAACTATAACTCCGCTTCTATTCGTCGTACGCAAAGCTGCGACATAGCAATCTGTAGCCTAAAACACGACACATCGAGCCACCTTATACCGATCTGCGACGAACTTGCATAGTTTCGTCAAACGCCGATCGTTCCGAGTGGTAGGTAATCCGGTCGTCAATGGTGATCAATGGCCTCACAGATATAAACATCGATAACTCCGCTTCTATTCGTCGTATGCGAATCTGCGACATAGCAACTTGTAGCTTAAACACGGCCCAACGACCCACCTTATACCGATCTGCGAAGAACTTGCATAGTTTCGTCAAACGTCGATCGTTCCGAGTGGTAGGCAATCCGGCCGTCAATGGTGATTCATGGCCTCACCAGATATAAACAACAATTACTCCGCTTCTATTCGTCGTATGCGAATCTGTGACATAGCAACTCGTAGCTTAAAACACGGCCCAACGACCCACCTTATACCGATCTGCGACAAACTTGCATAGTTTCGTCAAACATCGATCGTTTCGAGTGGTAGGCAATCCGGCCGTCAATGGTGATTCATGGCCTCACCAGATATAAACAACAATAACTCCGCTTCTATTCGTCGTATGCGAACCTGCGACATAGCAACTCGTAGCTTAAAACACGGCCCAACGACCCACCTTATACCGATCTGCGACGAACTTGCATAGTTTCGTCAAACGTCGATCGTTCCGAGTGGTAGGCAATCCGGTCGTCAATGGTGATTTTTGGCCTCACAGATATGAACATCGATAACTCCGCTTCTATTCGTCGTATGCGAATCTGCGGCATAGCAACTTGTAGCTTAAAACACGGCCCAACGACCCACCTTATACCGATCTGCGACAAACTTGCATAGTTTCGTCAAACATCGATCGTTTCGAGTGGTAGGCAATCCGGCCGTCAATGGTGATTCATGGCCTCACAGATATAAATATCGATAACCCTGCTTCTATTCGTCGTATGCGAATCTGCGACATAGCAACTTGTAGCTTAAAACACGGCCCAACGACCCACCTTATACCGGTCTGCGACGAACTTGCATAGTTTCGTCAAACGTCGATCGTTTCGAGTGGTAGGCAATCCGGCCGTCAATGGTGATTTTTGGCCTGACAGATATAAACAACTATAACTCCGCTTCTATTCGTCGTATGCAAATCTGCGACATAGCAATTTGTAGCTTAAGACGGCACATCGACCCACCTTATACCGATCTCGATGAACTTGCATAGTTTCGGCAAACGTCGATCGTTCCGAGTGGTAGGCAATCCGGCGGTCAATGGTGATTCATGGCCTGACAGATATAAACAACTATAACTCCGCTTCTATTTGTCGTACGCAAATCTACGACATAGCAATTTGTAGCCTAAAACACGACACATCGAGCCACCTTATACCGATCTGCGACGAACTTGCATAGTTTCGTCAAACGTCGATCGTTCCGAGTGGTAGGCAATCCGGTCGTCAATGGTGATCAATGGCCTCACAGATATAAACATCGATAACTCCGCTTCTATTCGTCGTATGCGAATCTGCGACATAGCAACTTGTAGCATAAACACGGCCCAACGACCCACCTTATACCGATCTGCGAAGAACTTGCATAGTTTCGTCAAACGTCGATCGTTCCGAGTGGTAGGCAATCCGGCCGTCAATGGTGATTCATGGCCTGACAGATATAAACAACTATTACTCCGCTTCTATTCGTCGTACGCAAAGCTGCGACATAGCAATCTGAAGCCTAAAACACGACATATCGAGCCACCTTATACCGATCTGCAACGAACTTGCATAGTTTCGTCAAACGTCGATCGTTCCGAGTGGTAGGCAATCCGGCCGTCAATGGTGATTCATGGCCTCACCAGATATAAACAACAGTAACTCCGCTTCTATTCGTCGTATGCGAATCTGCGACATAGCAACTTGTAGCTTAAAACACGGCCCAACGACCCACCTTATACCGATCTGCGACGAACTTGCATAGTTTCGTCAAACGTCGATCGTTCCGAGTGGTAGGCAATCCGGCCGTCAATGGTGATTCATGGCCTGACAGATATAAACAACTATAACTCCGCTTCTATTCGTCGTACGCAAATCTGCGACATAGCAATCTGAAGCCTAAAACACGACATATCGAGCCACCTTATACCGATCTGCGACGAACTTGCATAGTATCGTCAAACGTCGATCGTTCCGAGTGGTAGGCAATCCGGTCGTCAATGGTGATTTTGGCCTCACAGATATAAACATCGATAACTCCGCTTCTATTCGTCGTATGCGAATCTGCGGCATCGCAACTTGTAGCTCAAAACACGGCCCAACGACCCACCGTATACCGATCTGCGACAAACTTGCATAGTTTCGTCAAACGTCGATCGTTTCGAGTGGTAGGCAATCCGGCCGTCAATGGTGATTCATGGCCTCACCAGACATAAACAACAATAACTCCGCTTCTATTCGTCGTATGCGAATCTGCGACATAGCAACTCGTAGCTTAAAACACGGCCCAACGACCCACCTTATGCCGATCTGCGACGAACTTGCATAGTTTCGTCAAACATCGATCGTTTCGAGTGGTAGGCAATCCGGCCGTCAATGGTGATTTTTGGCCCGACAGATATAAACAACTATAACTCCGCTTCTATTCGTCGTATGGGAATCTGCGACATAGCAACTTGGAGCTTAAAACACGGCCCAACGACCCACCTTATACCGATCTGCGACGAACTTGCATAGTTTCGTCAAACGTCGATCGTTTCGAGTGGTAGGCAATCCGGCCGTCAATGGTGATTTTTGGCCTGACAGATATAAACAACTATAACTCCGCTTCTATTCGTCGTATGCAAATCTGCGACATAGCAATTTGTAGCTTAAGACACGGCACATCGACCCACCTTATACCGATCTCGAAGAACTTGCATAGTTTCGGCAAACGTCGATCGTTCCGAGTGGTAGGCAATCCGGCGGTCAATGGTGATTCATGGCCTGACAGATATAAACAACTATAACTCCGCTTCTATTTGTCGTACGCAAATCTACGACATAGCAATTTGTAGCCTAAAACACGACACATCGAGCCACCTTATACCGATCTGCGACGAACTTGCATAGTTTCGTCAAACGTCGATCGTTCCGAGTGGTAGGCAATCCGGTCGTCAATGGTGATTTTTGGCCTCACAGATATGAACATCGATAACTCCGCTTCTATTCGTCGTATGCGAATCTGCGGCATAGCAACTTGTAGCTTAAAACACGGCCCAACGACCCACCTTATACCGATCTGCGACAAACTTGCATAGTTTCGTCAAACATCGATCGTTTCGAGTGGTAGGCAATCCGGCCGTCAATGGTGATTCATGGCCTGACAGATATAAACAACTATAACTCCGCTTCTATTCGTCGTACGCAAAGCTTCGACATAGCAATCTGTAGCCTAAAACACGACACATCGAGCCACCTTATACCAATCTGCGACGAACTTGCATAGTTTCGTCAAACGTCGATCGTTCCGAGTGGTAGGCAATCCGGTCGTCAATGGTGATCAATGGCCTCACAGATATAAACATCGATAACCCCGCTTCTATTCGTCGTATGCGAATCTGCGACATAGCAACTTGTAGCATAAACACGGCCCAACGACCCACCTTATACCGATCTGCGAAGAACTTGCATAGTTTCGTCGAACGTCAATCGTTCCGAGTGGTAGGCAATCCGGCCGTCAATGGTGATTCATGGCCTCACCAGATATAAACAACAATAACTCCGCTTCTATTCGTCGTATGCGAATCTGCGACATAGCAACTCGTAGCTTAAAACACGGCCCAACGACCCACCTTATACCGATCTGCGACGAACTTGCATAGTTTCGTCAAACGTCGATCGTTCCGAGTGGTAGGCAATCCGGCCGTCAATGGTGATTCATGGCCTCACCAGATATAAACAACAATAACTCCGCTTCTATTCGTCGTATGCGAATCTGCGACATAGCAACTTGTAGCTTAAAACACGGCCCAACGACCCACCTTATACCGATCTGCGACGAACTTGCATAGTTTCGGCAAACGTCGATCGTTCCGAGTGGTAGGCAATCCGGCCGTCAATGGTGATTCATGGCCTGACAGATATAAACAACTATAACTCCGCTTCTATTCGTCGTATGCAAATCTGCGACATAGCAATTTGTAACTTAAGACACGGCACATCGACCCACCTTATACCGATCTCGAAGAACTTGCATAGTTTCGGCAAAAGTCGATCGTTCCGAGTGGTAGGCAATCCGGCGGTCAATGGTGATTCATGGCCTGACAGATATAAACATCGATAACTCCGCTTCTATTCGTTGTATGCGAATCTGCGACATAGCAACTTGTAGCATAAACACGGCCCAACGACCCACCTTATACCGATCTGCGAAGAACTTGCATAGTTTCGTCAAACGTCGATCGTTCCGAGTGGTAGGCAATCCGGCCGTCAATGGTGATTCATGGCCTCACCAGATATAAACAACAATAACTCCGCTTCTATTCGTCGTATGCGAATCTGCGACATAGCAACTTGTAGCTTAAAACACGGCCCAACGACCCACCTTATACCGATCTGCGACGAACTTGCATAGTTTCGGCAAACGTCGATCGTTCCGAGTGGTAGGCAATCCGGCCGTCAATGGTGATTCATGGCCTGACAGATATAAACAACTATAACTCCGCTTCTATTCGTCGTACGCAAATCTGCGACATAGCAATTTGTAGCCTAAAACACGACACATCGAGCCACCTTATACCGATCTGCGACGAACTTGCATAGTATCGTCAAACGTCGATCGTTCCGAGTGGTAGGCAATCCGGTCGTCAATGGTGATTTTTGGCCTCACAGATATAAACATCGATAACTCCGCTTCTATTCGTCGTATGCGAATCTGCGGCATAGCAACTTGTAGCTTAAAACACGGCCCAACGACCCACCTTATACCGATCTGCGACAAACTTGCATAGTTTCGTCAAACATCGATAGTTTCGAGTGGTAGGCAATCCGGCCGTCAATGGTGATTCATGGCCTCACCAGATATAAACAACAATAACTCCGCTTCTATTCGTCGTATGCGAATCTGCGACATAGCAACTCGTAGCTTAAAACACGGCCCAACGACCCACCTTATACCGATCTGCGACGAACTTGCATAGTTTCGTCAAACATCGATCGTTTCGAGTGGTAGGCAATCCGGCCGTCAATGGTGATTCATGGCCTCACCAGATATAAACAACAGTAACTCCGCTTCTATTCGTCGTATGCGAATCTGCGACATAGCAACTTGTAGCTTAAAACACGGCCCAACGACCCACCTTATACCGATCTGCGACGAACTTGCATAGTTTCGTCAAACGTCGATCGTTTCGAGTGGTAGGCAATCCGGCCGTCAATGGTGATTTTTGGCCTGATAGATATAAACAACTATAACTCCGCTTCTATTCGTCGTATGCAAATCTGCGACATAGCAATTTGTAGCTTAAGACACGGCACATCGACCCACCTTATACCGATCTCGAAGAACTTGCATAGTTTCGGCAACCGTCGATCGTTCCGAGTGGTAGGCAATCCGGCGGTCAATGGTGATTCATGGCCTGACAGATATAAACATCGATAACTCCGCTTCTATTCGTTGTATGCGAATCTGCGACATAGCAACTTGTAGCATAAACACGGCCCAACGACCCACCTTATACCGATCTGCGAAGAACTTGCATAGTTTCGTCAAACGTCGATCGTTCCGAGTGGTAGGCAATCCGGCCGTCAATGGTGATTCATGGCCTCACCAGATATAAACAACAATAACTCCGCTTCTATTCGTCGTATGCGAATCTGCGACATAGCAACTCGTAGCTTAAAACACGGCCCAACGGCCCACCTCATACCGATCTGCGACGAACTTGCATAGTTTCGTCAAACATCGATCGTTTTGAGTGGTAGGCAATCCGGCCGTCAATGGTGATTTTTGGCCCGACAGATATAAACAACTATAACTCCGCTTCTATTCGTCGTATGCAAATCTGCGACATAGCAATTTGTAGCTTAAGACACGGCACATCGACCCACCTTATACCGATCTCGAAGAACTTGCATAGTTTCGGCAACCGTCGATCGTTCCGAGTGGTAGGCAATCCGGCGGTCAATGGTGATTCATGGCCTGACAGATATAAACAACTATAACTCCGCTTCTATTTGTCGTACGCAAATCTACGACATAGCAATTTGTAGCCTAAAACACGACACATCGAGCCACCTTATACCGATCTGCGACGAACTTGCATAGTTTCGTCAAACGTCGATCGTTCCGAGTGGTAGGCAATCCGGTCGTCAATGGTGATTTTTGGCCTCACAGATATGAACATCGATAACTCCGCTTCTATTCGTCGTATGCGAATCTGCGGCATAGCAACTTGTAGCTTAAAACACGGCTCAACGACCCACCTTATACCGATCTGCGACAAACTTGCATAGTTTCGTCAAACATCGATCGTTTCGAGTGGTAGGCAATCCGGCCGTCAATGGTGATTCATGGCCTGACAGATATAAACAACTATAACTCCGCTTCTATTCGTCGTACGCAAAGCTGCGACATAGCAATCTGTAGCCTAAAACACCACACATCGAGCCACCTTATACCGATCTGCGACGAACTTGCATAGTTTCGTCAAACGTCGATCGTTCCGAGTGGTAGGCAATCCGGTCGTCAATGGTGATCAATGGCCTCACAGATATAAACATCGATAACTCCGCTTCTATTCGTCGTATGCGAATCTGCGGCAGAGCAACTTGTAGCTTAAAACACGGCCCAACGACCCACCTTATACCGATCTGCGACAAACTTGCATAGTTTCGTCAAACATCGATCGTTTCGAGTGGTAGGCAATCCGGCCGTCAATGGTGATTCATGGCCTCACCAGATATAAACAACAATAACTCCGCTTCTATTCGTCGTATGCGAATCTGCGACATAGCAACTCGTAGCTTAAAACACGGCCCAACGACCCACCTTATACCGATCTGCGACGAACTTGCATAGTTTCGTCAAACATCGATCGTTTCGAGTGGTAGGCAATCCGGCCGTCAATGGTGATTCATGGCCTCACCAGATATAAACAACAGTAACTCCGCTTCTATTCGTCGTATGCGAATCTGCGACATAGCAACTTGTAGCTTAAAACACGGCCCAACGACCCACCTTATTCCGATCTGCGACGAACTTGCATAGTTTCGTCAAACGTCGATCGTTTCGAGTGGTAGGCAATCCGGCCGTCAATGGTGATTTTTGGCCTGACAGATATAAACAACTATAACTCCGCTTCTATTCGTCGTATGCAAATCTGCGACATAGCAATTTGTAGCTTAAGACACGGCACATCGACCCACTTTATACCGATCTCGAAGAACTTGCATAGTTTCGGCAACCGTCGATCGTTCCGAGTGGTAGGCAATCCGGTCGTCAATGGTGATCAATGGCCTCACAGATATAAACATCGATAACTCCGCTCCTATTCGTCGTATGCGAATCTGCGACATAGCAATTTGTAGCCTAAAACACGACACATCGAGCCACCTTATACCGATCTGCGACGAACTTGCATAGTTTCGTCAAACGTCGATCGTTCCGAGTGGTAGGCAATCCGGTCGTCAATGGTGATTTTTGGCCTCACAGATATGAACATCGATATCTCCGCTTCTATTCGTCGTATGCGAATCTGCGGCATAGCAACTTGTAGCTTAAAACACGGCCCAACGACCCACCTTATACCGATCTGCGACAAACTTGCATAGTTTCGTCAAACATCGATCGTTTCGAGTGGTAGGCAATCCGGCCGTCAATGGTGATTCATGGCCTGACAGATATAAACAACTATAACTCCGCTTCTATTCGTCGTACGCAAAGCTGCGACATAGCAATCTGTAGCCTAAAACACGACACATCGAGCCACCTTATACCAATCTGCGACGAACTTGCATAGTTTCGTCAAACGTCGATCGTTCCGAGTGGTAGGCAATCCGGTCGTCAATGGTGATCAATGGCCTCACAGATATAAACATCGATAACCCCGCTTCTATTCGTCGTATGCGAATCTGCGACATAGCAACTTGTAGCATAAACACGGCCCAACGACCCACCTTATACCGATCTGCGAAGAACTTGCATAGTTTCGTCGAACGTCAATCGTTCCGAGTGGTAGGCAATCCGGCCGTCAATGGTGATTCATGGCCTCACCAGATATAAACAACAATAACTCCGCTTCTATTCGTCGTATGCGAATCTGCGACATAGCAACTCGTAGCTTAAAACACGGCCCAACGACCCACCTTATACCGATCTGCGACGAACTTGCATAGTTTCGTCAAACGTCGATCGTTCCGAGTGGTAGGCAATCCGGCCGTCAATGGTGATTCATGGCCTCACCAGATATAAACAACAATAACTCCGCTTCTATTCGTCGTATGCGAATCTGCGACATAGCAACTTGTAGCTTAAAACACGGCCCAACGACCCACCTTATACCGATCTGCGACGAACTTGCATAGTTTCGTCAAACGTCGATCGTTTCGAGTGGTAGGCAATCCGGCCGTCAATGGTGATTTTTGGCCTGACAGATATAAACAACTATAACTCCGCTTCTATTCGTCGTATGCAAATCTGCGACATAGCAATTTGTAGCTTAAGACACGGCACATCGACCCACTTTATACCGATCTCGAAGAACTTGCATAGTTTCGGCAACCGTCGATCGTTCCGAGTGGTAGGCAATCCGGTCGTCAATGGTGATCAATGGCCTCACAGATATAAACATCGATAACTCCGCTCCTATTCGTCGTATGCGAATCTGCGACATAGCAATTTGTAGCCTAAAACACGACACATCGAGCCACCTTATACCGATCTGCGACGAACTTGCATAGTTTCGTCAAACGTCGATCGTTCCGAGTGGTAGGCAATCCGGTCGTCAATGGTGATTTTTGGCCTCACAGATATGAACATCGATAACTCCGCTTCTATTCGTCGTATGCGAATCTGCGGCATAGCAACTTGTAGCTTAAAACACGGCCCAACGACCCACCTTATACCGATCTGCGACAAACTTGCATAGTTTCGTCAAACATCGATCGTTTCGAGTGGTAGGCAATCCGGCCGTCAATGGTGATTCATGGCCTGACAGATATAAACAACTATAACTCCGCTTCTATTCGTCGTACGCAAAGCTGCGACATAGCAATCTGTAGCCTAAAACACGACACATCGAGCCACCTTATACCAATCTGCGACGAACTTGCATAGTTTCGTCAAACGTCGATCGTTCCGAGTGGTAGGCAATCCGGTCGTCAATGGTGATCAATGGCCTCACAGATATAAACATCGATAACCCCGCTTCTATTCGTCGTATGCGAATCTGCGACATAGCAACTTGTAGCATAAACACGGCCCAACGACCCACCTTATACCGATCTGCGAAGAACTTGCATAGTTTCGTCGAACGTCAATCGTTCCGAGTGGTAGGCAATCCGGCCGTCAATGGTGATTCATGGCCTCACCAGATATAAACAACAATAACTCCGCTTCCATTCGTCGTATGCGAATCTGCGACATAGCAACTCGTAGCTTAAAACACGGCCCAACGACCGACCTCATACCGATCTGCGACGAACTTGCATAGTTTCGTCAAACATCGATCGTTTTGAGTGGTAGGCAATCCGGCCGTCAATGGTGATTTTTGGCCCGACAGATATAAACAACTATAACTCCGCTTCTATTCGTCGTATGCAAATCTGCGACATAGCAATTTGTAGCTTAAGACACGGCACATCGACCACTTTATACCGATCTGCGAAGAACTTGCATAGTTTCGGCAAACGTCGATCGTTCCGAGTGGTAGGCAATCCGGCCGTCAATGGTGATTCATGGCCTGACAGATATAAACAACTATAACTCCGCTTCTATTCGTCGTATGCAAATCTGCGACATAGTAATTTGTAGCTTAAGACACGGCACATCGACCCACCTTATACCGATCTCGAAGAACTTGCATAGTTTCGGCAAACGTCGATCGTTCCGAGTGGTAGGCAATCCGGCGGTCAATGGTGATTTTTGGCCTCACAGATATGAACATCGATAACTCCGCTTCTATTCGTCGTATGCGAATCTGCGGCATAGCAACTTGTAGCTTAAAACACGGCCCAACGACCCACCTTATACCGATCTGCGACAAACTTGCATAGTTTCGTCAAACATCGATCGTTTCGAGTGGTAGGCAATCCGGCCGTCAATGGTGATTCATGGCCTGACAGATATAAACAACTATAACTCCGCTTCTATTCGTCGTACGCAAAGCTGCGACATAGCAATCTGTAGCCTAAAACACGACACATCGAGCCACCTTATACCGATCTGCGACGAACTTGCATAGTTTCGTCAAACGTCGATCGTTCCGAGTGGTAGGCAATCCGGTCGTCAATGGTGATCAATGGCCTCACAGATATAAACATCGATAACCCCGCTTCTATTCGTCGTATGCGAATCTGCGACATAGCAACTTGTAGCATAAACACGGCCCAACGACCCACCTTATACCGATCTGCGAAGAACTTGCATAGTTTCGTCGAACGTCGATCGTTCCGAGTGGTAGGCAATCCGGCCGTCAATGGTGATTCATGGCCTCACCAGATATAAACAACAATAACTCCGCTTCTATTCGTCGTATGCGAATCTGCGACATAGCAACTCGTAGCTTAAAACACGGCCCAACGACCCACCTTATACCGATCTGCGACGAACTTGCATAGTTTCGTCAAACGTCGATCGTTCCGAGTGGTAGGCAATCCGGCCGTCAATGGTGATTCATGGCCTCACCAGATATAAACAACAATAACTCCGCTTCTATTCGTCGTATGCGAATCTGCGGCATAGCAACTTGTAGCTTAAAACACGGCCCAACGACCCACCTTATACCGATCTGCGACGAACTTGCATAGTTTCGGCAAACGTCGATCGTTCCGAGTGGTAGGCAATCCGGCCGTCAATGGTGATTCATGGCCTGACAGATATAAACAACTATAACTCCGCTTCTATTCGTCGTACGCAAATCTGCGACATAGCAATTTGTAGCCTAAAACACGACACATCGAGCCACCTTATACCGATCTGCGACGAACTTGCATAGTATCGTCAAACGTCGATCGTTCCGAGTGGTAGGCAATCCGGTCGTCAATGGTGATTTTTGGCCTCACAGATATAAACATCGATAACTCCGCTTCTATTCGTCGTATGCGAATCTGCGGCATAGCAACTTGTAGCTTAAAACACGGCCCAACGACCCACCTTATACCGATCTGCGACAAACTTGCATAGTTTCGTCAAACATCGATCGTTTCGAGTGGTAGGCAATCCGGCCGTCAATGGTGATTCATGGCCTCACCAGATATAAACAACAATAACTCCGCTTCTATTCGTCGTATGCGAATCTGCGACATAGCAACTCGTAGCTTAAAACACGGCCCAACGACCCACCTTATACCGATCTGCGACGAACTTGCATAGTTTCGTCAAACATCGATCGTTTCGAGTGGTAGGCAATCCGGCCGTCAATGGTGATTCATGGCCTCACCAGATATAAACAACAGTAACTCCGCTTCTATTCGTCGTATGCGAATCTGCGACATAGCAACTTGTAGCTTAAAACACGGCCCAACGACCCACCTTATACCGATCTGCGACGAACTTGCATAGTTTCGTCAAACGTCGATCGTTTCGAGTGGTAGGCAATAAGGCCGTCAATGGTGATTTTTGGCCTGATAGATATAAACAACTATAACTCCGCTTCTATTCGTCGTATGCAAATCTGCGACATAGCAATTTGTAGCTTAAGACACGGCACATCGACCCACCTTATACCGATCTCGAAGAACTTGCATAGTTTCGGCAACCGTCGATCGTTCCGAGTGGTAGGCAATCCGGCGGTCAATGGTGATTCATGGCCTGACAGATATAAACATCGATAACTCCGCTTCTATTCGTTGTATGCGAATCTGCGACATAGCAACTTGTAGCATAAACACGGCCCAACGACCCACCTTATACCGATCTGCGAAGAACTTGCATAGTTTCGTCAAACATCGATCGTTTCGAGTGGTAGGCAATCCGGCCGTCAATGGTGATTTTTGGCCCGACAGATATAAACAACTATAACTCCGCTTCTATTCGTCGTATGGGAATCTGCGACATAGCAACTTGGAGCTTAAAACACGGCCCAACGACCCACCTTATACCGATCTGCGACGAACTTGCATAGTTTCGTCAAACGTCGATCGTTTCGAGTGGTAGGCAATCCGGCCGTCAATGGTGATTTTTGGCCTGACAGATATAAACAACTATAACTCCGCTTCTATTCGTCGTATGCAAATCTGCGACATAGCAATTTGTAGCTTAAGACACGGCACATCGACCCACCTTATACCGATCTCGAAGAACTTGCATAGTTTCGGCAAACGTCGATCGTTCCGAGTGGTAGGCAATCCGGCGGTCAATGGTGATTTTTGGCCTCACAGATATGAACATCGATAACTCCGCTTCTATTCGTCGTATGCGAATCTGCGGCATAGCAACTTGTAGCTTAAAACACGGCCCAACGACCCACCTTATACCGATCTGCGGCAAACTTGCATAGTTTCGTCAAACATCGATCGTTTCGAGTGGTAGGCAATTCGGCCGTCAATGGTGATTCATGGCCTGACAGATATAAACAACTATAACTCCGCTTCTATTCGTCGTACGCAAAGCTGCGACATAGCAATCTGTAGCCTAAAACACGACACATCGAGCCACCTTATACCGATCTGCGACGAACTTGCATAGTTTCGTCAAACGTCGATCGTTCCGAGTGGTAGGCAATCCGGTCGTCAATGGTGATCAATGGCCTCACAGATATAAACATCGATAACCCCGCTTCTATTCGTCGTATGCGAATCTGCGACATAGCAACTTGTAGCATAAACACGGCCCAACGACCCACCTTATACCGATCTGCGAAGAACTTGCATAGTTTCGTCGAACGTCGATCGTTCCGAGTGGTAGGCAATCCGGCCGTCAATGGTGATTCATGGCCTCACCAGATATAAACAACAATAACTCCGCTTCTATTCGTCGTATGCGAATCTGCGACATAGCAACTTGTAGCTTAAAACACGGCCCAACGACCCACCTTATACCGATCTGCGACGAACTTGCATAGTTTCGGCAAACGTCGATCGTTCCGAGTGGTAGGCAATCCGGCCGTCAATGGTGATTCATGGCCTGACAGATATAAACAACTATAACTCCGCTTCTATTCGTCGTATGCGAATCTGCGGCATAGCAACTTGTAGCTTAAAACACGGCCCAACGACCCACCTTATACCGATCTGCGACAAACTTGCATAGTTTCGTCAAACATCGATCGTTTCGAGTGGTAGGCAATCCGGCCGTCAATGGTGATTCATGGCCTCACCAGATATAAACAACAATAACTCCGCTTCTATTCGTCGTATGCGAATCTGCGACATAGCAACTCGTAGCTTAAAACACGGCCCAACGACCCACCTTATACCGATCTGCGACGAACTTGCATAGTTTCGTCAAACATCGATCGTTTCGAGTGGTAGGCAATCCGGCCGTCAATGGTGATTCATGGCCTCACCAGATATAAACAACAGTAACTCCGCTTCTATTCGTCGTATGCGAATCTGCGACATAGCAACTTGTAGCTTAAAACACGGCCCAACGACCCACCTTATACCGATCTGCGACGAACTTGCATAGTTTCGTCAAACGTCGATCGTTTCGAGTGGTAGGCAATAAGGCCGTCAATGGTGATTTTTGGCCTGATAGATATAAACAACTATAACTCCGCTTCTATTCGTCGTATGCAAATCTGCGACATAGCAATTTGTAGCTTAAGACACGGCACATCGACCCACCTTATACCGATCTCGAAGAACTTGCATAGTTTCGGCAACCGTCGATCGTTCCGAGTGGTAGGCAATCCGGCGGTCAATGGTGATTCATGGCCTGACAGATATAAACATCGATAACTCCGCTTCTATTCGTTGTATGCGAATCTGCGACATAGCAACATGTAGCATAAACACGGCCCAACGACCCACCTTATACCGATCTGCGAAGAACTTGCATAGTTTCGTCAAACATCGATCGTTTCGAGTGGTAGGCAATCCGGCCGTCAATGGTGATTTTTGGCCCGACAGATATAAACAACTATAACTCCGCTTCTATTCGTCGTATGGGAATCTGCGACATAGCAACTTGGAGCTTAAAACACGGCCCAACGACCCACCTTATACCGATCTGCGACGAACTTGCATAGTTTCGTCAAACGTCGATCGTTTCGAGTGGTAGGCAATCCGGCCGTCAATGGTGATTTTTGGCCTGACAGATATAAACAACTATAACTCCGCTTCTATTCGTCGTATGCAAATCTGCGACATAGCAATTTGTAGCTTAAGACACGGCACATCGACCCACCTTATACCGATCTCGAAGAACTTGCATAGTTTCGGCAAACGTCGATCGTTCCGAGTGGTAGGCAATCCGGCGGTCAATGGTGATTTTTGGCCTCACAGATATGAACATCGATAACTCCGCTTCTATTCGTCGTATGCGAATCTGCGGCATAGCAACTTGTAGCTTAAAACACGGCCCAACGACCCACCTTATACCGATCTGCGGCAAACTTGCATAGTTTCGTCAAACATCGATCGTTTCGAGTGGTAGGCAATTCGGCCGTCAATGGTGATTCATGGCCTGACAGATATAAACAACTATAACTCCGCTTCTATTCGTCGTACGCAAAGCTGCGACATAGCAATCTGTAGCCTAAAACACGACACATCGAGCCACCTTATACCGATCTGCGACGAACTTGCATAGTTTCGTCAAACGTCGATCGTTCCGAGTGGTAGGCAATCCGGTCGTCAATGGTGATCAATGGCCTCACAGATATAAACATCGATAACCCCGCTTCTATTCGTCGTATGCGAATCTGCGACATAGCAACTTGTAGCATAAACACGGCCCAACGACCCACCTTATACCGATCTGCGAAGAACTTGCATAGTTTCGTCGAACGTCGATCGTTCCGAGTGGTAGGCAATCCGGCCGTCAATGGTGATTCATGGCCTCACCAGATATAAACAACAATAACTCCGCTTCTATTCGTCGTATGCGAATCTGCGACATAGCAACTCGTAGCTTAAAACACGGCCCAACGACCCACCTTATACCGATCTGCGACGAACTTGCATAGTTTCGTCAAACGTCGATCGTTCCGAGTGGTAGGCAATCCGGCCGTCAATGGTGATTCATGGCCTCACCAGATATAAACAACAATAACTCCGCTTCTATTCGTCGTATGCGAATCTGCGACATAGCAACTCGTAGCTTAAAACACGGCCCAACGACCCACCTTATACCGATCTGCGACGAACTTGCATAGTTTCGTCAAACATCGATCGTTTCGAGTGGTAGGCAATCCGGCCGTCAATGGTGATTCATGGCCTCACCAGATATAAACAACAGTAACTCCGCTTCTATTCGTCGTATGCGAATCTGCGACATAGCAACTTGTAGCTTAAAACACGGCCCAACGACCCACCTTATACCGATCTGCGACGAACTTGCATAGTTTCGTCAAACGTCGATCGTTTCGAGTGGTAGGCAATCCGGCCGTCAATGGTGATTTTTGGCCTGATAGATATAAACAACTATAACTCCGCTTCTATTCGTCGTATGCAAATCTGCGACATAGCAATTTGTAGCTTAAGACACGGCACATCGACCTACCTTATACCGATCTCGAAGAACTTGCATAGTTTCGGCAACCGTCGATCGTTCCGAGTGGTAGGCAATCCGGTCGTCAATGGTGATTTTTGGCCTCACAGATATGAACATCGATAACTCCGCTTCTATTCGTCGTATGCGAATCTGCGGCATAGCAACTTGTAGCTTAAAACACGGCCCAACGACCCACCTTATACCGATCTGCGACAAACTTGCATAGTTTCGTCAAACATCGATCGTTTCGAGTGGTAGGCAATCCGGCCGTCAATGGTGATTCATGGCCTGACAGATATAAACAACTATAACTCCGCTTCTATTCGTCGTATGCAAATCTGCGACATAGCAATTTGTAGCTTAAGACACGGCACATCGACCCACTTTATACCGATCTCGAAGAACTTGCATAGTTTCGGCAACCGTCGATCGTTCCGAGTGGTAGGCAATCCGGTCGTCAATGGTGATCAATGGCCTCACAGATATAAACATCGATAACTCCGCTTCTATTCGTCGTATGCGAATCTGCGACATAGCAACTTGTAGCATAAACACGGCCCAACGACCCACCTTATACCGATCTGCGAAGAACTTGCATAGTTTCGTCAAACGTCGATCGTTCCGAGTGGTAGGCAATCCGGCCGTCAATGGTGATTCATGGCCTCACCAGATATAAACAACAATAACTCCGCTTCTATTCGTCGTATGCGAATCTGCGACATAGCAACTCGTAGCTTAAAACACGGCCCAACGACCCACCTCATACCGATCTGCGACGAACTTGCATAGTTTCGTCAAACATCGATTGTTTTGAGTGGTAGGCAATCCGGCCGTCAATGGTGATTTTTGGCCCGACAGATATAAACAACTATAACTCCGCTTCTATTCGTCGTACGCAAATCTGCGACATAGCAATTTGTAGCCTAAAACACGACACATCGAGCCACCTTATACCGATCTGCGACGATCTTGCATAGTTTCGTCAAACGTCGATCGTTCCGAGTGGTAGGCAATCCGGTCGTCAATGGTGATTTTTGGCCTCACAGATATGAACATCGATAACTCCGCTTCTATTCGTCGTATGCGAATCTGCGGCATAGCAACTTGTAGCTTAAAACATGGCCCAACGACCCACCTTATACCGATCTGCGACAAACTTGCATAGTTTCGTCAAACATCGATCGTTTCGAGTGGTAGGCAATCCGGCCGTCAATGGTGATTCATGGCCTGACAGATATAAACAACTATAACTCCGCGTCTATTCGTCGTATGCGAATCTGCGACATAGCAACTCGTAGCTTAAAACACGGCCCAACAACCCACCTTATACCGATCTGCGACGAACTTGCATAGTTTCGTCAAACGTCGATCGTTCCGAGTGGTAGGCAATCCGGCCGTCAATGGTGATTCATGGCCTCACCAGATATAAACAACAATAACTCCGCTTCTATTCGTCGTATGCGAATCTGCGACATAGCAACTTGTAGCTTAAAACACGGCCCAACGACCCACCTTATACCGATCTGCGACGAACTTGCATAGTTTCGGCAAACGTCGATCGTTCCGAGTGGTAGGCAATCCGGCCGTCAATGGTGATTCATGGCCTGACAGATATAAACAACAATAACTCCGCTTCTATTCGTCGTACGCAAATCTGCGACATAGCAATTTGTAGCCTAAAACACGACACATCGAGCCACCTTATACCGATCTGCGACGAACTTGCATAGTATCGTCAAACGTCGATCGTTCCGAGTGGTAGGCAATCCGGTCGTCAATGGTGATTTTTGGCCTCACAGATATAAACATCGATAACTCCGCTTCTATTCGTCGTATGCGAATCTGCGACATAGCAACTTGTAGCTTAAAACACGGCCCAACGACCCACCTTATACCGATCTGCGACGAACTTGCATAGTTTCGTCAAACATCGATCGTTTCGAGTGGTAGGCAATCCGGCCGTCAATGGTGATTCATGGCCTGACAGATATAAACAACTATAACTCCGCTTCTATTCGTCGTACGCAAATCTGCGACATAGCAATTTGTAGCCTAAAACACGACACATCGAGCCACCTTATACCGATCTGCGACGAACTTGCATAGTTTCGTCAAACGTCGATCGTTTCGATTGGTAGGCAATCCTGTCGTCAATGGTGATTAATGGCCTCACAGATATAAACATCGATAACTCCGCTTCTATTCGTCGTATGCGAATCTGCGACATAGCAACTTGTAGCTTAAAACACGGCCCAACGACCCACCTTATACCGATCTGCGACGAACTTGCATAGTTTCGTCAAACGTCGATCGTTCCGAGTGGTAGGCAATCCGGCTGTCGATGGTGATTCATGGCCTCACAGATATAGACAACTATAACTCCGCTTCTATTCGTCGTATGCAAATCTGCGACATAGCAATTTGTAGCCTAAAACACGACACATCGAGCCACCTTATACCGATCTGCGACGATCTTGCATAGTTTCGTCAAACGTCGATCGTTCCGAGTGGTAGGCAATCCGGTCGTCAATGGTGATTTTTGGCCTCACAGATATGAACATCGATAACTCCGCTTCTATTCGTCGTATGCGAATCTGCGG
This sequence comes from Anoplius nigerrimus, assembly GCA_914767735.1. NCBI lineage: Eukaryota > Metazoa > Arthropoda > Insecta > Hymenoptera > Pompilidae > Anoplius > Anoplius nigerrimus. The sequence goes on along the minus strand of CAJZBX010000099.1, from coordinate 102,649 downwards.
CATAGCAACTTGTAGCTTAAAACACGGCCCAACGACCCACCTTATACCGATCTGCGACAAACTTGCATAGTTTCGTCAAACGTCGATCGTTTCGAGTGGTAGGCAATCCGGCCGTCAATGGTGATTTTTGGCCTGACAGATATAAACAACTATAACTCCGCTTCTATTCGTCGTATGCAAATCTGCGACATAGCAATTTGTAGCTTAAGACACGGCACATCGACCCACTTTATACCGATCTCGAAGAACTTGCATAGTTTCGGCAACCGTCGATCGTTCCGAGTGGTAGGCAATCCGGTCGTCAATGGTGATCAATGGCCTCACAGATATAAACATCGATAACTCCGCTTCTATTCGTCGTATGCGAATCTGCGACATAGCAACTTGTAGCATAAACACGGCCCAACGACCCACCTCATACCGATCTGCGACGAACTTGCATAGTTTCGTCAAACATCGATCGTTTTGAGTGGTAGGCAATCCGGCCGTCAATGGTGATTTTTGGCCCGACAGATATAAACAACTATAACTCCGCTTCTATTCGTCGTACGCAAATCTGCGACATAGCAATTTGTAGCCTAAAACACGACACATCGAGCCACCTTATACCGATCTGCGACGAACTTGCATAGTATCGTCAAACGTCGATCGTTCCGAGTGGTAGGCAATCCGGTCGTCAATGGTGATTTTTGGCCTCACAGATATAAATATCGATAACTCCGCTTCTAATCGTCGTATGCGAATCTGCGGCATAGCAACTTGTAGCTTAAAACACGGCCCAACGACCCACCTTATACCGATCTGTTACAAACTTGCATAGTTTCGTCAAACATCGATCGTTTCGAGTGGTAGGCAATCCGGCCGTCAATGGTGATTTTTGGCCTGACAGATATAAACAACTATAACTCCGCTTCTATTCGTCGTATGCAAATCTGCGACATAGCAATTTGTAGCTTATGACACGGCACATCGACCCACCTTATACCGATCTCGAAGAACTTGCATAGTTTCGGCAAACGTCGATCGTTCCGAGTGGTAGGCAATCCGGCGGTCAATGGTGATTAATGGCCTCGCAGGTATTAACATCGATAACTCCGCTTCTATTCGTCGTATGCGAATCTGCGACATAGCAACTTGTAGCTTAAAACACGGCCCAACGACCCACCTTATACCGATCTGCGACGAACTTGCATAGTTTCGTCAAACATCGATCGTTTCGAGTGGTAGGCAATCCGGCCGTCAATGGTGATTCATGGCCTGACAGATATAAACAACTATAACTCCGCTTCTATTCGTCGTACGCAAATCTGCGACATAGCAATTTGTAGCCTAAAACACGACACATCGAGCCACCTTATACCGATCTGCGACGAACTTGCATAGTTTCGTCAAACGTCGATCGTTTCGATTGGTAGGCAATCCTGTCGTCAATGGTGATTAATGGCCTCACAGATATAAACATCGATAACTCCGCTTCTATTCGTCGTATGCGAATCTGCGACATAGCAACTTGTAGCTTAAAACACGGCCCAACGACCCACCTTATACCGATCTGCGACGAACTTGCATAGTTTCGTCAAACGTCGATCGTTCCGAGTGGTAGGCAATCCGGCTGTCGATGGTGATTCATGGCCTCACAGATATAGACAACTATAACTCCGCTTCTATTCGTCGTATGCAAATCTGCGACATAGCAATTTGTAGCTAAAAACACGGCCCAACGACCCAACTTATACCGATCTGCGACGAACTTGCATAGTTTCGTCAAACATCGATCGCTTCGAGTGGTAGGCATTCCGGCCGTCAATGATGATTCATGACCTCACAGATATAAACAACTATAACGCCGCTTCTATTCGTCGTATGCAAATCTGCGACAATAGCAATTTGTAGCTTAAAGCACGACACAACGACCCACCTTATACCGATCTGCGACGAACTTGCATAGTTTCGTCAAACATCGATCGTTTCGAGTGGTAGGCAGTCCGGCTGTCAATGATGATTCATGACCTCACAGGTGTAAACAACAATAACTCCACTTCTATTCGTCGTATGCAAATCTGCGACATAGCAATTTGTAGCCTAAAACACGACACATCGAGCCACCTTCTACCGATCTGCTACGAACTTGCATAGTTTCGTCAAACGTCGATCGTTCCGAGTGGTAGGCAATCCGGTCGTCAATGGTGATTTTTGGCCTCACAGATATGAACATCGATAACTCCGCTTCTATTCGTCGTATGCGAATCTGCGGCATAGCAACTTGTAGCTTAAAACACGGCCCAACGACCCACCTTATACCGATCTGCGACAAACTTGCATAGTTTCGTCAAACATCGATCGTTTCGAGTGGTAGGCAATCCGGCCGTCAATGGTGATTCATGGCCTGACAGATATAAACAATTATAACTCCGCTTCTATTCGTCGTACGCAAAGCTGCGACATAGCAATCTGTAGCCTAAAACACGACGCATCGAGCCACCTTATACCGATCTGCGACGAACTTGCATAGTTTCGTCAAACGTCGATCGTTCCGAGTGGTAGGCAATCCGGTCGTCAATGGTGATCAATGGCCTCACAGATATAAACATCGATAACCTTGCTTCTATTCGTCGTATGCGAATCTGCGACATAGCAACTTGTAGCATAAACACGGCCCAACGACCCACCTTATACCGATCTGCGAAGAACTTGCATAGTTTCGTCAAACGTCGATCGTTCCGAGTGGTAGGCAATCCGGCCGTCAATGGTGATTCATGGCCTCACCAGATATAAACAACAATAACTCCGCTTCTATTCGTCGTATGCGAATCTGCGTCATAGCAACTTGTAGCTTAATACACGGCCCAACGACCCACCTTATACCGATCTGCGACGAACTTGCATAGTTTCGGCAAACGTCGATCGTTCCGAGTGGTAGGCAATCCGGCCGTCAATGGTGATTCATGGCCTGACAGATATAAACAACTATAACTCCGCTTCTATTCGTCGTACGCAAATCTGCGACATAGCAATTTGTAGCCTAAAACACGACACATCGAGCCACCTTATACCGATCTGCGACGAACTTGCATAGTATCGTCAAACGTCGATCGTTCCGAGTGGTAGGCAATCCGGTCGTCAATGGTGATTTTTGGCCTCACAGATATAAACATCGATAACTCCGCTTCTATTCGTCGTATGCGAATCTGCGGCATAGCAACTTGTAGCTTAAAACACGGCCCAACGACCCACCTTATACCGATCTGCGACAAACTTGCATAGTTTCGTCAAACATCGATCGTTTCGAGTGGTAGGCAATCCGGCCGTCAATGGTGATTCATGGCCTCACCAGATATAAACAACAATAACTCCGCTTCTATTCGTCGTATGCGAATCTGCGACATAGCAACTCGTAGCTTAAAACACGGCCCAACGACCCACCTTATACCGATCTGCGAGGAACTTGCATAGTTTCGTCAAACATCGATCGTTTCGAGTGGTAGGCAATCCGGCCGTCAATGGTGATTTTTGGCCCGACAGATATAAACAACTATAACTCCGCTTCTATTCGTCGTATGCAAATCTGCGACATAGCAATTTGTAGCTTAAGACACGGCACATCGACCCACCTTATACCGACCTGCGAAGAACTTGCATAGTTTCGGCAAACGTCGATCGTCCCGAGTGGTAGGCAATCCGGCCGTCAATGGTGATTTTTGGCCCGACAGATATAAACAACTATAACTCCGCTTCTATTCGTCGTACGCAAAGCTGCGACATAGCAATCTGAAGCCTAAAACACGACATATCGAGCCACCTTATACCGATCTGCGACGAACTTGCATAGTTTCGTCAAACGTCGATCGTTCCGAGTGGTAGGCAATCCGGTCGTCAATGGTGATCAATGGCCTCACGGATATAAACATCGATAACTCCGCTTCTATTCGTCGTATGGGAATCTGCGACATAAAAACTTGGAGCTTAAAACACGGCCCAACGACCCACCTTATACCGATCTGCGACGAACTTGCATAGTTTCGTCAAACGTCGATCGTTTCGAGTGGTAGGCAATCCGGCCGTCAATGGTGATTTTTGGCCTGACAGATATAAACAACTATAACTCCGCTTCTATTCGTCGTATGCAAATCTGCGACATAGCAATTTGTAGCTTATGACACGGCACATCGACCCACCTTATACCGATCTCGAAGAACTTGCATAGTTTCGGCAAACGTCGATCGTTCCGAGTGGTAGGCAAACCGGCGGTCAATGGTGATTCATGGTCTGACAGATATAAACAACTATAACTCCGCTTCTATTTGTCGTACGCAAATCTGCGACATAGCAATTTGTAGCCTAAAACACGACACATCGAGCCACCTTATACCGATCTGCGACGAACTTGCATAGTTTCGTCAAACGTCGATCGTTCCGAGTGGTAGGCAATCCTGTCGTCAATGGTGATTAATGGCCTCGCAGGTATTAACGTCGATAACTCCGCTTCTATTCGTCGTATGCGAATCTGCGACATAGCAACTCGTAGCTTAAAACACGGCCCAACGACCCACCTTATACCGATCTGCGACGAACTTGCATAGTTTCGGCAAACGTCGATCGTTCCGAGTGGTAGGCAATCCGGCCGTCAATGGTGATTTTTGGCCCGACAGATATAAACAACTATAACTCCGCTTCTATTCGTCGTATGCAAATCTGCGACATAGCAATTTGTAGCTTAAGACACGGCACATCGACCCACCTTATACCGACCTGCGAAGAACTTGCATAGTTTCGGCAAACGTCGATCGTTCCGAGTGGTAGGCAATCCGGCGGTCAATGGTGATTCATGGCCTGACAGATATAAACAACTATAACTCCGCTTCTATTTGTCGTACGCAAATCTGCGACATAGCAATTTGTAGCCTAAAACACGACACATCGAGCCACCTTATACCGATCTGCGACGAACTTGCATAGTTTCGTCAAACGTCGATCGTTCCGAGTGGTAGGCAATCCTGTCGTCAATGGTGATTAATGGCCTCGCAGGTATTAACATCGATAACTCCGCTTCTATTCGTCGTATGCGAATCTGCGACATAGCAACTTGTAGCTTAAAACACGGCCCAACGACCCACCTTATACCGATCTGCGACGAACTTGCATAGTTTCGTCAAACATCGATCGTTTCGAGTGGTAGGCAATCCGGCCGTCAATGGTGATTCATGGCCTGACAGATATAAACAACTATAACTCCGCTTCTATTCGTCGTACGCAAATCTGCGACATAGCAATTTGTAGCCTAAAACACGACACATCGAGCCACCTTATACCGATCTGCGACGAACTTGCATAGTTTCGTCAAACGTCGATCGTTTCGATTGGTAGACAATCCTGTCGTCAATGGTGATTAATGGCCTCGCAGGTATTAACATCGATAACTCCGCTTCTATTCGTCGTATGCGAATCTGCGACATAGCAACTTGTAGCTTAAAACACGGCCCAACGACCCACCTTATACCGATCTGCGACGAACTTGCATAGTTTCGTCACACATCGATCGTTTCGAGTGGTAGGAAATGCGGCCGTCAATGGTGATTCATGGCCTGACAGATATAAACAACTATAACTCCGCTTCTATTCGTCGTACGCAAATCTGCGACATAGCAATTTGTAGCCTAAAACACGACACATCGAGCCACCTTATACCGATCTGCGACGAACTTGCATAGTTTCGTCAAACGTCGATCGTTTCGATTGGTAGGCAATCCTGTCGTCAATGGTGATTACTGGCCTCACAGATATAAACATCGATAACTCCGCTTCTATTCGTCGTATGCGAATCTGCGACATAGCAACTTGTAGCTTAAAACACGGCCCAACGACCCACCTTATACCGATCTGCGACGAACTTGCATAGTTTCGTCAAACGTCGATCGTTCCGAGTGGTAGGCAATCCGGCTGTCGATGGTGATTCATGGCCTCACAGATATAGACAACTATAACTCCGCTTCTATTCGTCGTATGCAAATCTGCGACATAGCAATTTGTAGCTAAAAACACGGCCCAACGACCCAACTTATACCGATCTGCGACGAACTTGCATAGTTTCGTCAAACATCGATCGCTTCGAGTGGTAGGCATTCCGGCCGTCAATGATGATTCATGACCTCACAGATATAAACAACTATAACGCCGCTTCTATTCGTCGTATGCAAATCTGCGACAATAGCAATTTGTAGCTTAAAGCACGACACAACGACCCACCTTATACCGATCTGCGACGAACTTGCATAGTTTCGTCAAACGACGATCGTTCCGAGTGGTAGGCAATCCGGTCGTCAATGGTGATCAATGGCCTCACAGATATAAACATCGATAACCCCGCTTCTATTCGTCGTATGCGAATCTGCGACATAGCAACTTGTAGCATAAACACGGCCCAACGACCCACCTTATACCGATCTGCGAAGAACTTGCATAGTTTCGTCAAACGTCGATCGTTCCGAGTGGTAGGCAATCCGGCCGTCAATGGTGATTCATGGCCTCACCAGATATAAACAACAATAACTCCGCTTCTATTCGTCGTATGCGAATCTGCGACATAACAACTTGTAGCTTAAAACACGGCCCAACGACCCACCTTATACCGATCTGCGACGAACTTGCATAGTTTCGGCAAACGTCGATCGTTCCGAGTGGTAGGCAATCCGGCCGTCAATGGTGATTCATGGCCTGACAGATATAAACAACTATAACTCCGCTTCTATTCGTCGTACGCAAATCTGCGACATAGCAATTTGTAGCCTAAAACACGACACATCGAGCCACCTTATACCGATCTGCGACGAACTTGCATAGTATCGTCAAACGTCGATCGTTCCGAGTGGTAGGCAATCCGGTCGTCAATGGTGATTTTTGGCCTCACAGATATAAACATCGATAACTCCGCTTCTATTCGTCGTATGCGAATCTGCGGCATAGCAACTTGTAGCTTAAAACACGGCCCAACGACCCACCTTATACCGATCTGCGACAAACTTGCATAGTTTCGTCAAACATCGATCGTTTCGAGTGGTAGGCAATCCGGCCGTCAATGGTGATTCATGGCCTCACCAGATATAAACAACAATAACTCCGCTTCTATTCGTCGTATGCGAATCTGCCACATAGCAACTCGTAGCTTAAAACACGGCCCAACGACCCACCTTATACCGATCTGCGACGAACTTGCATAGTTTCGTCAAACATCGATCGTTTCGATTGGTAGGCAATCCTGTCGTCAATGGTGATTAATGGCCTCACAGATATAAACATCGATAACTCCGCTTCTATTCGTCGTATGCAAATCTGCGACAATAGCAATTTGTAGCTTAAAGCACGACACAACGACCCACCTTATACCGATCTGCGACGAACTTGCATAGTTTCGTCAAACATCGATCGTTTCGAGTGGTAGGCAGTCCGGCTGTCAATGATGATTCATGACCTCACAGATGTAAACAACAATAACTCCGCTTCTATTCGTCGTATGCAAATCTGCGACATAGCAATTTGTAGCCTAAAACACGACACATCGAGCCACCTTATACCGATCTGCTACGAACTTGCATAGTTTCGTCAAACGTCGATCGTTCCGAGTGGTAGGCAATCCGGTCGTCAATGGTGATTTTTGGCCTCACAGATATGAACATCGATAACTCCGCTTCTATTCGTCGTATGCGAATCTGCGGCATAGCAACTTGTAGCTTAAAACACGGCCCAACGACCCACCTTATACCGATCTGCGACAAACTTGCATAGTTTCGTCAAACGTCGATCGTTCCGAGTGGTAAGCAATCCGGCGGTCAATGGTGATTCATGGCCTGACAGATATAAACAACTATAACTCCGCTTCTATTTGTCGTACGCAAATCTGCGACATAGCAATTTGTAGCCTAAAACACGACACATCGAGCCACCTTATACCGATCTGCGACGAACTTGCATAGTTTCGTCAAACGTCGATCGTTCCGAGTGGTAGGCAATCCTGTTGTCAATGGTGATTAATGGCCTCGCAGGTATTAACATCGATAACTCCGCTTCTATTCGTCGTATGCGAATCTGCGACATAGCAACTTGTAGCTTAAAACACGGCCCAACGACCCACCTTATACCGATCTGCGACGAACTTGCATAGTTTCGTCAAACATCGATCGTTTCGAGTGGTAGGCAATCCGGCCGTCAATGGTGATTCATGGCCTGACAGATATAAACAACTATAACTCCGCTTCTATTCGTCGTACGCAAATCTGCGACATAGCAATTTGTAGCCTAAAACACGACACATCGAGCCACCTTATACCGATCTGCGACGAACTTGCATAGTTTCGTCAAACGTCGATCGTTTCGATTGGTAGGCAATCCTGTCGTCAATGGTGATTAATGGCCTCACAGATATAAACATCGATAACTCCGCTTCTATCCGTCGTATGCAAATCTGCGACAATAGCAATTTGTAGCTTAAAGCACGACACAACGACCCACCTTATACCGATCTGCGACGAACTTGCATAGTTTCGTCAAACATCGATCGTTTCGAGTGGTAGGCAGTCCGGCTGTCAATGATGATTCATGACCTCACAGATGTAAACAACAATAACTCCGCTTCTATTCGTCGTATGCAAATCTGCGACATAGCAATTTGTAGCCTAAAACACGACACATCGAGCCACCTTATACCGATCTGCTACGAACTTGCATAGTTTCGTCAAACGTCGATCGTTCCGAGTGGTAGGCAATCCGGTCGTCAATGGTGATTTTTGGCCTCACAGATATGAACATCGATAACTCCGCTTCTATTCGTCGTATGCGAATCTGCGGCATAGCAACTTGTAGCTTAAAACACGGCCCAACGACCCACCTTATACCGATCTGCGACAAACTTGCATAGTTTCGTCAAACATCGATCGTTTCGAGTGGTAGGCAATCCGGCCGTCAATGGTGATTCATGGCCTCACCAGATATAAACAACAATAACTCCGCTTCTATTCGTCGTATGCGAATCTGCGACATAGCAACTCGTAGCTTAAAACACGGCCCAACGACCCACCTTATACCGATCTGCGACGAACTTGCATAGTTTCGTCAAACATCGATCGTTTCGAGTGGTAGGCAATCCGGCCGTCAATGGTGATTTTTGGCCCGACAGATATAAACAACTATAACTCCGCTTCTATTCGTCGTATGCAAATCTGCGACATAGCAATTTGTAGCTTAAGACACGGCACATCGACCCACCTTATACCGATCTGCGAAGAACTTGCATAGTTTCGGCAAACGTCGATCGTTCCGAGTGGTAAACAATCCGGCCGTCAATGGTGATTCATGGCCTGACAGATATAAACATTGATAACTCTGCTTCTATTCGTCGTATGCGAATCTGCGACATAGCAACTTGTAGCTTAAAACACGGCCCAACGACCCACCTTATACCGATCTGCGACGAACTTGCATAGTTTCGTCAAACGTCGATCGTTTCGAGTGGTAGGCAATCCGGCCGTCAATGGTGATTTTTGGCCTGACAGATATAAACAACTATAACTCCGCTTCTATTCGTCGTATGCAAATCTGCGACATAGCAATTTGTAGCTTAAGACACGGCACATCGACCCTCCTTATACCGATCTCGAAGAACTTGCATAGTTTCGGCAAACGTTGATCGTTCCGAGTGGTAGGCATTCCGGCGGTCAATGGTGATTCATGGCCTGACAGATATAAACAACTATAGCTCCGCTTCTATTTGTCGTACGCAAATCTACGACATAGCAATTTGTAGCCTAAAACACGACACATCGAGCCAGCTTATACCAATCTGCGACGAACTTGCATAGTTTCGTCAAACGTCGATCGTTCCGAGTGGTAGGCAATCCGGTCGTCAATGGTGATTTTTGGCCTCACAGATATAAACATCGATAACTCCGCTTCTATTCGTCGTATGCGAACCTGCGACATAGCAACTCGTAGCTTAAAACACGGCCCAACGACCCACCTTATACCGATCTGCGACAAACTTGCAAAGTTTCGTCAAACATCGATCGTTTCGAGTGGTAGGCAATCCGGCCGTCAATGGTGATTTTTGGCCCGACAGATATAAACAACTATAACTCCGCTTCTATTCGTCGTATGCAAATCTGCGACATAGCAATTTGTAGCTTAAGACACGTCACATCGACCCACCTTATACCGATCTGCGAAGAACTTGCATAGTTTCGGCAAACGTCGATCGTTCCGAGTGGTAGGCAATCCGGCCGTCAATGGTGAATCATGGCCTGACAGATATAAACAACTATAACTCCGCTTCTATTCGTCGTACGCAAAGCTGCGACATAGCAATCTGAAGCCTAAAACACGACATATCGAGCCACCTTATACCGATCTGCGACGAACTTGCATAGTTTCGTCAAACGTCGATCGTTCCGAGTGGTAGGCAATCCGGTCGTCAATGGTGATCAATGGCCTCACAGATATAAATATCGATAACCCTGCTTCTATTCGTCGTATGCGAATCTGCGACATAGCAACTTGTAGCTTAAAACACGGCCCAACGACCCACCTTATACCGATCTGCGACGAACTTGCATAGTTTCGTCCAACGTCGATCGTTTCGAGTGGTAGGCAATCCGGCCGTCAATGGTGATTTTTGGCCTGACAGATATAAACAACTATAACTCCGCTTCTATTCGTCGTATGCAAATCTGCGACATAGCAATTTGTAGCTTAAGACGGCACATCGACCCACCTTATACCGATCTCGATGAACTTGCATAGTTTCGGCAAACGTCGACCGTTCCGAGTGGTAGGCAATCCGGCGGTCAATGGTGATTCATGGCCTGACAGATATAAACAACTATAACTCCGCTTCTATTTGTCGTACGCAAATCTACGACATACCAATTTGTAGCCTAAAACACGACACATCGAGCCACCTTATACCGATCTGCGACGAACTTGCATAGTTTCGTCAAACGTCGATCGTTCCGAGTGGTAGGCAATCCGGTCGTCAATGGTGATCAATGGCCTCACAGATATAAACATCGATAACTCCGCTTCTATTCGTCGTATGCGAATCTGCGACATAGCAACTTTTAGCATAAACACGGCCCAACGACCCACCTTATACCGATCTACGAAGAACTTGCATAGTTTCGTCAAACGTCGATCGTTCCGAGTGGTAGGCAATCCGGCCGTCAATGGTGATTCATGGCCTGACAGATATAAACAACTATAACTCCGCTTCTATTCGTCGTACGCAAATCTGCGACATAGCAATCTGAAGCCTAAAACACGACATATCGAGCCACCTTATACCGATCTGCGACGAACTTGCATAGTATCGTCAAACGTCGATCGTTCCGAGTGGTAGGCAATCCGGTCGTCAATGGTGATTTTTGGCCTCACAGATATAAACATCGATAACTCCGCTTCTATTCGTCGTATGCGAATCTGCGGCATAGCAACTTGTAGCTTAAAACACGGCCCAACGACCCACCTTATACCGATCTGCGACAAACTTGCATAGTTTCGTCAAACATCGATCGTTTCGAGTGGTAGGCAATCCGGCCGTCAATGGTGATTCATGGCCTCACCAGATATAAACAACAATAACTCCGCTTCTATTCGTCGTATGCGAATCTGCCACATAGCAACTCGTAGCTTAAAACACGGCCCAACGACCCACCTTATACCGATCTGCGACGAACTTGCATAGTTTCGTCAAACATCGATCGTTTCGATTGGTAGGCAATCCTGTCGTCAATGGTGATTAATGGCCTCACAGATATAAACATCGATAACTCCGCTTCTATTCGTCGTATGCAAATCTGCGACAATAGCAATTTGTAGCTTAAAGCACGACACAACGACCCACCTTATACCGATCTGCGACGAACTTGCATAGTTTCGTCAAACATCGATCGTTTCGAGTGGTAGGCAGTCCGGCTGTCAATGATGATTCATGACCTCACAGATGTAAACAACAATAACTCCGCTTCTATTCGTCGTATGCAAATCTGCGACATAGCAATTTGTAGCCTAAAACACGACACATCGAGCCACCTTATACCGATCTGCTACGAACTTGCATAGTTTCGTCAAACGTCGATCGTTCCGAGTGGTAGGCAATCCGGTCGTCAATGGTGATTTTTGGCCTCACAGATATGAACATCGATAACTCCGCTTCTATTCGTCGTATGCGAATCTGCGGCATAGCAACTTGTAGCTTAAAACACGGCCCAACGACCCACCTTATACCGATCTGCGACAAACTTGCATAGTTTCGTCAAACGTCGATCGTTCCGAGTGGTAAGCAATCCGGCGGTCAATGGTGATTCATGGCCTGACAGATATAAACAACTATAACTCCGCTTCTATTTGTCGTACGCAAATCTGCGACATAGCAATTTGTAGCCTAAAACACGACACATCGAGCCACCTTATACCGATCTGCGACGAACTTGCATAGTTTCGTCAAACGTCGATCGTTCCGAGTGGTAGGCAATCCTGTTGTCAATGGTGATTAATGGCCTCGCAGGTATTAACATCGATAACTCCGCTTCTATTCGTCGTATGCGAATCTGCGACATAGCAACTTGTAGCTTAAAACACGGCCCAACGACCCACCTTATACCGATCTGCGACGAACTTGCATAGTTTCGTCAAACATCGATCGTTTCGAGTGGTAGGCAATCCGGCCGTCAATGGTGATTCATGGCCTGACAGATATAAACAACTATAACTCCGCTTCTATTCGTCGTACGCAAATCTGCGACATAGCAATTTGTAGCCTAAAACACGACACATCGAGCCACCTTATACCGATCTGCGACGAACTTGCATAGTTTCGTCAAACGTCGATCGTTTCGATTGGTAGGCAATCCTGTCGTCAATGGTGATTAATGGCCTCACAGATATAAACATCGATAACTCCGCTTCTATCCGTCGTATGCAAATCTGCGACAATAGCAATTTGTAGCTTAAAGCACGACACAACGACCCACCTTATACCGATCTGCGACGAACTTGCATAGTTTCGTCAAACATCGATCGTTTCGAGTGGTAGGCAGTCCGGCTGTCAATGATGATTCATGACCTCACAGATGTAAACAACAATAACTCCGCTTCTATTCGTCGTATGCAAATCTGCGACATAGCAATTTGTAGCCTAAAACACGACACATCGAGCCACCTTATACCGATCTGCTACGAACTTGCATAGTTTCGTCAAACGTCGATCGTTCCGAGTGGTAGGCAATCCGGTCGTCAATGGTGATTTTTGGCCTCACAGATATGAACATCGATAACTCCGCTTCTATTCGTCGTATGCGAATCTGCGGCATAGCAACTTGTAGCTTAAAACACGGCCCAACGACCCACCTTATACCGATCTGCGACAAACTTGCATAGTTTCGTCAAACATCGATCGTTTCGAGTGGTAGGCAATCCGGCCGTCAATGGTGATTAATGGCCTCACCAGATATAAACAACAATAACTCCGCTTCTATTCGTCGTATGCGAATCTGCGACATAGCAACTCGTAGCTTAAAACACGGCCCAACGACCCACCTTATACCGATCTGCGACGAACTTGCATAGTTTCGTCAAACATCGATCGTTTCGAGTGGTAGGCAATCCGGCCGTCAATGGTGATTTTTGGCCCGACAGATATAAACAACTATAACTCCGCTTCTATTCGTCGTATGCAAATCTGCGACATAGCAATTTGTAGCTTAAGACACGGCACATCGACCCACCTTATACCGATCTGCGAAGAACTTGCATAGTTTCGGCAAACGTCGATCGTTCCGAGTGGTAAACAATCCGGCCGTCAATGGTGATTCATGGCCTGACAGATATAAACATTGATAACTCTGCTTCTATTCGTCGTATGCGAATCTGCGACATAGCAACTTGTAGCTTAAAACACGGCCCAACGACCCACCTTATACCGATCTGCGACGAACTTGCATAGTTTCGTCAAACGTCGATCGTTTCGAGTGGTAGGCAATCCGGCCGTCAATGGTGATTTTTGGCCTGACAGATATAAACAACTATAACTCCGCTTCTATTCGTCGTATGCAAATCTGCGACATAGCAATTTGTAGCTTAAGACACGGCACATCGACCCTCCTTATACCGATCTCGAAGAACTTGCATAGTTTCGGCAAACGTTGATCGTTCCGAGTGGTAGGCATTCCGGCGGTCAATGGTGATTCATGGCCTGACAGATATAAACAACTATAGCTCCGCTTCTATTTGTCGTACGCAAATCTACGACATAGCAATTTGTAGCCTAAAACACGACACATCGAGCCAGCTTATACCAATCTGCGACGAACTTGCATAGTTTCGTCAAACGTCGATCGTTCCGAGTGGTAGGCAATCCGGTCGTCAATGGTGATTTTTGGCCTCACAGATATAAACATCGATAACTCCGCTTCTATTCGTCGTATGCGAACCTGCGACATAGCAACTCGTAGCTTAAAACACGGCCCAACGACCCACCTTATACCGATCTGCGACAAACTTGCAAAGTTTCGTCAAACATCGATCGTTTCGAGTGGTAGGCAATCCGGCCGTCAATGGTGATTTTTGGCCCGACAGATATAAACAACTATAACTCCGCTTCTATTCGTCGTATGCAAATCTGCGACATAGCAATTTGTAGCTTAAGACACGTCACATCGACCCACCTTATACCGATCTGCGAAGAACTTGCATAGTTTCGGCAAACGTCGATCGTTCCGAGTGGTAGGCAATCCGGCCGTCAATGGTGAATCATGGCCTGACAGATATAAACAACTATAACTCCGCTTCTATTCGTCGTACGCAAAGCTGCGACATAGCAATCTGAAGCCTAAAACACGACATATCGAGCCACCTTATACCGATCTGCGACGAACTTGCATAGTTTCGTCAAACGTCGATCGTTCCGAGTGGTAGGCAATCCGGTCGTCAATGGTGATCAATGGCCTCACAGATATAAATATCGATAACCCTGCTTCTATTCGTCGTATGCGAATCTGCGACATAGCAACTTGTAGCTTAAAACACGGCCCAACGACCCACCTTATACCGATCTGCGACGAACTTGCATAGTTTCGTCCAACGTCGATCGTTTCGAGTGGTAGGCAATCCGGCCGTCAATGGTGATTTTTGGCCTGACAGATATAAACAACTATAACTCCGCTTCTATTCGTCGTATGCAAATCTGCGACATAGCAATTTGTAGCTTAAGACGGCACATCGACCCACCTTATACCGATCTCGATGAACTTGCATAGTTTCGGCAAACGTCGACCGTTCCGAGTGGTAGGCAATCCGGCGGTCAATGGTGATTCATGGCCTGACAGATATAAACAACTATAACTCCGCTTCTATTTGTCGTACGCAAATCTACGACATACCAATTTGTAGCCTAAAACACGACACATCGAGCCACCTTATACCGATCTGCGACGAACTTGCATAGTTTCGTCAAACGTCGATCGTTCCGAGTGGTAGGCAATCCGGTCGTCAATGGTGATCAATGGCCTCACAGATATAAACATCGATAACTCCGCTTCTATTCGTCGTATGCGAATCTGCGACATAGCAACTTTTAGCATAAACACGGCCCAACGACCCACCTTATACCGATCTACGAAGAACTTGCATAGTTTCGTCAAACGTCGATCGTTCCGAGTGGTAGGCAATCCGGCCGTCAATGGTGATTCATGGCCTGACAGATATAAACAACTATAACTCCGCTTCTATTCGTCGTACGCAAATCTGCGACATAGCAATCTGAAGCCTAAAACACGACATATCGAGCCACCTTATACCGATCTGCGACGAACTTGCATAGTATCGTCAAACGTCGATCGTTCCGAGTGGTAGGCAATCCGGTCGTCAATGGTGATTTTTGGCCTCACAGATATAAACATCGGTAACTCCGCTTCTATTCGTCGTATGCGAATCTGCGGCATAGCAACTTGTAGCTCAAAACACGACCCAACGACCCACCTTATACCGATCTGCGACAAACTTGCATAGTTTCGTCAAACGTCGATCGTTTCGAGTGGTAGGCAATCCGGCCGTCAATGGTGATTTTTGGCCTGACAGATATAAACAACTATAACTCCGCTTCTATTTGTCGTACGCAAATCTACGACATAGCAATTTGTAGCCTAAAACACGACACATCGAGCCACCTTATACCGATCTGCGACGAACTTGCATAGTTTCGTCAAACGTCGATCGTTCCGAGTGGTAGGCAATCCGGTCGTCAATGGTGATTTTTGGCCTCACAGATATGACCATCGATAACTCCGCTTCTATTCGTCGTATGCGAATCTGCGGCATAGCAACATGTAGCTTAAAACACGGCCCAACGACCCACCTTATACCGATCTGCGACAAACTTGCATAGTTTCGTCAAACATCGATCGTTTCGAGTGGTAGGCAATCCGGCCGTCAATGGTGATTCATGGCCTGACAGATATAAACAACTATAACTCCGCTTCTATTCGTCGTACGCAAAGCTGCGACATAGCAATCTGTAGCCTAAAACACGACATATCGAGCCACCTTATACCGATCTGCGACGAACTTGCATAGTTTCGTCAAACGTCGATCGTTCCGAGTGGTAGGCAATCCGGTCGTCAATGGTGATCAATGGCCTCACAGATATAAATATCGATAACCCTGCTTCTATTCGTCGTATGCGAATCTGCGACATAGCAACTTGTAGCTTAAAACACGGCCCAACGACCCACCTTATACCGATCTGCGACGAACTTGCATAGTTTCGTCAAACGTCGATCGTTTCGAGTGGTAGGCAATCCGGCCGTCAATGGTGATTTTTGGCCTGACAGATATAAACAACTATAACTCCGCTTCTATTCGTCGTATGCAAATCTGCGACATAGCAATTTGTAGCTTAAGACGGCACATCGACCCACCTTATACCGATCTCGATGAACTTGCATAGTTTCGGCAAACGTCGATCGTTCCGAGTGGTAGGCAATCCGGCGGTCAATGGTGATTCATGGCCTGACAGATATAAACAACTATAACTCCGCTTCTATTTGTCGTACGCAAATCTACGACATAGCAATCTGAAGCCTAAAACACGACATATCGAGCCACCTTATACCGATCTGCAACGAACTTGCATAGTTTCGTCAAACGTCGATCGTTCCGAGTGGTAGGCAATCCGGCCGTCAATGGTGATTCTTGGCCTCACCAGATATAAACAACAGTAACTCCGCTTCTATTCGTCGTATGCGAATCTGCGACATAGCAACTTGTAGCTTAAAACACGGCCCAACGACCCACCTTATACCGATCTGCGACGAACTTGCATAGTTTCGTCAAACGTCGATCGTTCCGAGTGGTAGGCAATCCGGCCGTCAATGGTGATTCATGGCCTGACAGATATAAACAACTATAACTCCGCTTCTATTCGTCGTATGCAAATCTGCGACATAGCAATTTGTAGCTTAAGACACGTCACATCGACCCACCTTATACCGATCTGCGAAGAACTTGCATAGTTTCGGCAAACGTCGATCGTTCCGAGTGGTAGGCAATCCGGCCGTCAATGGTGAATCATGGCCTGACAGATATAAACAACTATAACTCCGCTTCTATTCGTCGTACGCAAAGCTGCGACATAGCAATCTGAAGCCTAAAACACGACATATCGAGCCACCTTATACCGATCTGCGACGAACTTGCATAGTTTCGTCAAACGTCGATCGTTCCGAGTGGTAGGCAATCCGGTCGTCAATGGTGATCAATGGCCTCACAGATATAAACATCGATAACTCCGCTTCTATTCGTCGTATGCGAATCTGCGGCATCGCAACTTGTAGCTCAAAACACGGCCCAACGACCCACCGTATACCGATCTGCGACAAACTTGCATAGTTTCGTCAAACGTCGATCGTTTCGAGTGGTAGGCAATCCGGCCGTCAATGGTGATTCATGGCCTCACCAGACATAAACAACAATAACTCCGCTTCTATTCGTCGTATGCGAATCTGCGACATAGCAACTCGTAGCTTAAAACACGGCCCAACGACCCACCTTATGCCGATCTGCGACGAACTTGCATAGTTACGTCAAACATCGATCGTTTCGAGTGGTAGGCAATCCGGCCGTCAATGGTGATTTTTGGCCCGACAGATATAAACAACTATAACTCCGCTTCTATTCGTCGTATGGGAATCTGCGACATAGCAACTTGGAGCTTAAAACACGGCCCAACGACCCACCTTATACCGATCTGCGACGAACTTGCATAGTTTCGTCAAACGTCGATCGTTTCGAGTGGTAGGCAATCCGGCCGTCAATGGTGATTTTTGGCCTGACAGATATAAACAACTATAACTCCGCTTCTATTCGTCGTATGCAAATCTGCGACATAGCAATTTGTAGCTTAAGACACGGCACATCGACCCACCTTATACCGATCTCGAAGAACTTGCATAGTTTCGGCAAACGTCGATCGTTCCGAGTGGTAGGCAATCCGGCGGTCAATGGTGATTCATGGCCTGACAGATATAAACAACTATAACTCCGCTTCTATTTGTCGTACGCAAATCTACGACATAGCAATTTGTAGCCTAAAACACGACACATCGAGCCACCTTATACCGATCTGCGACGAACTTGCATAGTTTCGTCAAACGTCGATCGTTCCGAGTGGTAGGCAATCCGGTCGTCAATGGTGATTTTTGGCCTCACAGATATGAACATCGATAACTCCGCTTCTATTCGTCGTATGCGAATCTGCGGCATAGCAACTTATAGCTTAAAACACGGCCCAACGACCCACCTTATACCGATCTGCGACAAACTTGCATAGTTTCGTCAAACAACGATCGTTTCGAGTGGTAGGCAATCCGGCCGTCAATGGTGATTCATGGCCTGACAGATATAAACAACTATAACTCCGCTTCTATTCGTCGTACGCAAAGCTGCGACATAGCAATCTGTAGCCTAAAACACGACACATCGAGCCACCTTATACCAATCTGCGACGAACTTGCATTGTTTCGTCAAACGTCGATCGTTCCGAGTGGTAGGCAATCCGGTCGTCAATGGTGATCAATGGCCTCACAGATATAAACATCGATAACCCCGCTTCTATTCGTCGTATGCGAATCTGCGACATAGCAACTTGTAGCATAAACACGGCCCAACGACCCACCTTATACCGATCTGCGAAGAACTTGCATAGTTTCGTCGAACGTCAATCGTTCCGAGTGGTAGGCAATCCGGCCGTCAATGGTGATTCATGGCCTCACCAGATATAAACAACAATAACTCCGCTTCTATTCGTCGTATGCGAATCTGCGACATAGCAACTCGTAGCTTAAAACACGGCCCAACGACCCACCTTATACCAATCTGCGACGAACTTGCATAGTTTCGTCAAACGTCGATCGTTCCGAGTGGTAGGCAATCCGGCCGTCAATGGTGATTCATGGCCTCACCAGATATAAACAACAATAACTCCGCTTCTATTCGTCGTATGCGAATCTGCGACATAGCAACTTGTAGCTTAAAACACGGCCCAACGACCCACCTTATACCGATCTGCGACGAACTTGCATAGTTTCGGCAAACGTCGATCGTTCCGAGTGGTAGGCAATCCGGCCGTCAATG
Organism: Anoplius nigerrimus; assembly: GCA_914767735.1. NCBI lineage: Eukaryota > Metazoa > Arthropoda > Insecta > Hymenoptera > Pompilidae > Anoplius > Anoplius nigerrimus. The sequence continues at coordinate 82,981 of CAJZBX010000099.1, read as the reverse complement.
GTGATTCATGGCCTGACAGATATAAACAACTATAACTCCGCTTCTATTCGTCGTATGCAAATCTGCGACATAGCAATTTGTAACTTAAGACACGGCACATCGACCCACCTTATACCGATCTCGAAGAACTTGCATAGTTTCGGCAACCGTCGATCGTTCCGAGTGGTAGGCAATCCGGCGGTCAATGGTGATTCATGGCCTGACAGATATAAACATCGATAACTCCGCTTCTATTCGTTGTATGCGAATCTGCGACATAGCAACTTGTAGCATAATCACGGCCCAACGACCCACCTTATACCGATCTGCGAGAACTTGCATAGTTTCGTCAAACGTCGATCGTTCCGAGTGGTAGGCAATCCGGCCGTCAATGGTGATTCATGGCCTCACCAGATATAAACAACAATAACTCCGCTTCCATTCGTCGTATGCGAATCTGCGACATAGCAACTCGTAGCTTAAAACACGGCCCAACGACCGACCTCATACCGATCTGCGACGAACTTGCATAGTTTCGTCAAACATCGATCGTTTTGAGTGTTAGGCAATCCGGCCGTCAATGGTGATTTTTGGCCCGACAGATATAAACAACTATAACTCTGCTTCTATTCGTCGTATGCAAATCTGCGACATAGCAATTTGTAGCTTAAGACACGGCACATCGACCACTTTATACCGATCTGCGAAGAACTTGCATAGTTTCGGCAAACGTCGATCGTTCCGAGTGGTAGGCAATCCGGCCGTCAATGGTGATTCATGGCCTGACAGATATAAACAACTATAACTCCGCTTCTATTCGTCGTATGCAAATCTGCGACATAGCAATTTGTAGCTTAAGACACGGCACATCGACCCACCTTATACCGATCTCGAAGAACTTGCATAGTTTCGGCAAACGTCGATCGTTCCGAGTGGTAGGCAATCCGGCGGTCCATGGTGATTTTTGGCCTCACAGATATGAACATCGATAACTCTGCTTCTATTCGTCGTATGCGAATCTGCGGCATAGCAACTTGTAGCTTAAAACACGGCCCAACGACCCACCTTATACCCGATCTGCGACAAACTTGCATAGTTTCGTCAAACATCGATCGTTTCGAGTGGTAGGCAATCCGGCCGTCAATGGTGATTCATGGCCTCACAGATATAAACATCGATAACCCCGCTTCTATTCGTCGTATGCGAATCTGCGACATAGCAACTTGTAGCATAAACACGGCCCAACGACCCACCTTATACCGATCTGCGAAGAACTTGCATAGTTTCGTCGAACGTCGATCGTTCCGAGTGGTAGGCAATCCGGCCGTCAATGGTGATTCATGGCCTCACCAGATATAAACAACAATAACTCCGCTTCTATTCGTCGTATGCGAATCTGCGACATAGCAACTCGTAGCTTAAAACACGGCCCAACGACCCACCTTATACCGATCTGCGACGAACTTGCATAGTTTCGTCAAACGTCGATCGTTCCGAGTGGTAGGCAATCCGGCCGTCAATGGTGATTCATGGCCTCACCAGATATAAACAACAATAACTCCGCTTCTATTCGTCGTATGCGAATCTGCGACATAGCAACTTGTAGCTTAAAACACGGCCCAACGACCCACCTTATACCGATCTGCGACGAACTTGCATAGTTTCGTCAAACGTCGATCGTTCCGAGTGGTAGGCAATCCGGCCGTCAATGGTGATTCATGGCCTCACCAGATATAAACAACAATAACTCCGCTTCTATTCGTCGTATGCAAATCTGCGACATAGCAATTTGTAACTTAAGACACGGCACATCGACCCACCTTATACCGATCTCGAAGAACTTGCATAGTTTCGGCAACCGTCGATCGTTCCGAGTGGTAGGCAATCCGGCGGTCAATGGTGATTCATGGCCTGACAGATATAAACATCGATAACTCCGCTTCTATTCGTTGTATGCGAATCTGCGACATAGCAACTTGTAGCATAATCACGGCCCAACGACCCACCTTATACCGATCTGCGAAGAACTTGCATAGTTTCGTCAAACGTCGATCGTTCCGAGTGGTAGGCAATCCGGCCGTCAGTGGTGATTCATGGCCTCACCAGATATAAACAACAATAACTCCGCTTCCATTCGTCGTATGCGAATCTGCGACATAGCAACTCGTAGCTTAAAACACGGCCCAACGACCGACCTCATACCGATCTGCGACGAACTTGCATAGTTTCGTCAAACGTCGATCGTTCCGAGTGGTAGGCAATCCGGCCGTCAATGGTGATTCATGGCCTGACAGATATAAACAACTATAACTCCGCTTCTATTCGTCGTATGCAAATCTGCGACATAGCAATTTGTAGCTTAAGACACGGCACATTGACCCACCTTATACCGATCTCGAAGAACTTGCATAGTTTCGGCAAACGTCGATCGTTCCGAGTGGTAGGCAATCCGGCGGTCAATGGTGATTCTTGGCCTCACAGATATGAACATCGATAACTCTGCTTCTATTCGTCGTATGCGAATCTGCGGCATAGCAACTTGTAGCTTAAAACACGGCCCAACGACCCACCTTATACCCGATCTGCGACAAACTTGCATAGTTTCGTCAAACATCGATCGTTTCGAGTGGTAGGCAATCCGGCCGTCAATGGTGATTCATGGCCTGACAGATATAAACAACTATAACTCCGCTTCTATTCGTCGTACGCAAAGCTGCGACATAGCAATCTGTAGCCTAAAACACGACACATCGAGCCACCTTATACCGATCTGCGACGAACTTGCATAGTTTCGTCAAACGTCGATCGTTCCGAGTGGTAGGCAATCCGGTCGTCAATGGTGATCAATGGCCTCACAGATATAAACATCGATAACCCCGCTTCTATTCGTCGTATGCGAATCTGCGACATAGCAACTTGTAGCATAAACACGGCCCAACGACCCACCTTATACCGATCTGCGAAGAACTTGCATAGTTTCGTCGAACGTCGATCGTTCCGAGTGGTAGGCAATCCGGCCGTCAATGGTGATTCATGGCCTCACCAGATATAAACAACAATAACTCCGCTTCTATTCGTCGTATGCGAATCTGCGACATAGCAACTCGTAGCTTAAAACACGGCCCAACGACCCACCTTATACCGATCTGCGACGAACTTGCATAGTTTCGTCAAACGTCGATCGTTCCGAGTGGTAGGCAATCCGGCCGTCAATGGTGATTCATGGCCTCACCAGATATAAACAACAATAACTCCGCTTCTATTCGTCGTATGCGAATCTGCGACATAGCAACTTGTAGCTTAAAACACGGCCCAACGACCCACCTTATACCGATCTGCGACGAACTTGCATAGTTTCGGCAAACGTCGATCGTTCCGAGTGGTAGGCAATCCGGCCGTCAATGGTGATTCATGGCCTGACAGATATAAACAACTATAACTCCGCTTCTATTCGTCGTACGCAAATCTGCGACATAGCAATTTGTAGCCTAAAACACGACACATCGAGCCACCTTATACCGATCTGCGACGAACTTGCATAGTATCGTCAAACGTCGATCGTTCCGAGTGGTAGGCAATCCGGTCGTCAATGGTGATTTTTGGCCTCACAGATATAAACATCGATAACTCCGCTTCTATTCGTCGTATGCGAATCTGCGGCATAGCAACTTGTAGCTTAAAACACGGCCCAACGACCCACCTTATACCGATCTGCGACAAACTTGCATAGTTTCGTCAAACATCGATCGTTTCGAGTGGTAGGCAATCCGGCCGTCAATGGTGATTCATGGCCTCACCAGATATAAACAACAATAACTCCGCTTCTATTCGTCGTATGCGAATCTGCGACATAGCAACTCGTAGCTTAAAACACGGCCCAACGACCCACCTTATACCGATCTGCGACGAACTTGCATAGTTTCGTCAAACATCGATCGTTTCGAGTGGTAGGCAATCCGGCCGTCAATGGTGATTCATGGCCTCACCAGATATAAACAACAGTAACTCCGCTTCTATTCGTCGCATGCGAATCTGCGACATAGCAACTTGTAGCTTAAAACACGGCCCAACGACCCACCTTATACCGATCTGCGACGAACTTGCATAGTTTCGTCAAACGTCGATCGTTTCGAGTGGTAGGCAATCCGGCCGTCAATGGTGATTTTTGGCCTGATAGATATAAACAACTATAACTCCGCTTCTATTCGTCGTATGCAAATCTGCGACATAGCAATTTGTAGCTTAAGACACGGCACATCGACCCACCTTATACCGATCTCGAAGAACTTGCATAGTTTCGGCAACCGTCGATCGTTCCGAGTGGTAGGCAATCCGGCGGTCAATGGTGATTCATGGCCTGACAGATATAAACATCGATAACTCCGCTTCTATTCGTTGTATGCGAATCTGCGACATAGCAACTTGTAGCATAAACACGGCCCAACAACCCACCTTATACCGATCTGCGAAGAACTTGCATAGTTTCGTCAAACATCGATCGTTTCGAGTGGTAGGCAATCCGGCCGTCAATGGTGATTTTTGGCCCGACAGATATAAACAACTATAACTCCGCTTCTATTCGTCGTATGGGAATCTGCGACATAGCAACTTGGAGCTTAAAACACGGCCCAACGACCCACCTTATACCGATCTGCGACGAACTTGCATAGTTTCGTCAAACGTCGATCGTTTCGAGTGGTAGGCAATCCGGCCGTCAATGGTGATTTTTGGCCTGACAGATATAAACAACTATAACTCCGCTTCTATTCGTCGTATGCAAATCTGCGACATAGCAATTTGTAGCTTAAGACACGGCACATCGACCCACCTTATACCGATCTCGAAGAACTTGCATAGTTTCGGCAAACGTCGATCGTTCCGAGTGGTAGGCAATCCGGCGGTCAATGGTGATTTTTGGCCTCACAGATATGAACATCGATAACTCCGCTTCTATTCGTCGTATGCGAATCTGCGGCATAGCAACTTGTAGCTTAAAACACGGCCCAACGACCCACCTTATACCGATCTGCGACAAACTTGCATAGTTTCGTCAAACATCGATCGTTTCGAGTGGTAGGCAATCCGGCCGTCAATGGTGATTCATGGCCTGACAGATATAAACAACTATAACTCCGCTTCTATTCGTCGTACGCAAAGCTGCGACATAGCAATCTGTAGCCTAAAACACGACACATCGAGCCACCTTATACCGATCTGCGACGAACTTGCATAGTTTCGTCAAACGTCGATCGTTCCGAGTGGTAGGCAATCCGGTCGTCAATGGTGATCAATGGCCTCACAGATATAAACATCGATAACCCCGCTTCTATTCGTCGTATGCGAATCTGCGACATAGCAACTTGTAGCATAAACACGGCCCAACGACCCACCTTATACCGATCTGCGAAGAACTTGCATAGTTTCGTCGAACGTCGATCGTTCCGAGTGGTAGGCAATCCGGCCGTCAATGGTGATTCATGGCCTCACCAGATATAAACAACAATAACTCCGCTTCTATTCGTCGTATGCGAATCTGCGACATAGCAACTCGTAGCTTAAAACACGGCCCAACGACCCACCTTATACCGATCTGCGACGAACTTGCATAGTTTCGTCAAACGTCGATCGTTCCGAGTGGTAGGCAATCCGGCCGTCAATGGTGATTCATGGCCTCACCAGATATAAACAACAATAACTCCGCTTCTATTCGTCGTATGCGAATCTGCGACATAGCAACTTGTAGCTTAAAACACGGCCCAACGACCCACCTTATACCGATCTGCGACGAACTTGCATAGTTTCGTCAAACGTCGATCGTTCCGAGTGGTAGGCAATCCGGTCGTCAATGGTGATCAATGGCCTCACAGATATAAACATCGATAACCCCGCTTCTATTCGTCGTATGCGAATCTGCGACATAGCAACTTGTAGCATAAACACGGCCCAACGACCCACCTTATACCGATCTGCGAAGAACTTGCATAGTTTCGTCGAACGTCGATCGTTCCGAGTGGTAGGCAATCCGGCCGTCAATGGTGATTCATGGCCTCACCAGATATAAACAACAATAACTCCGCTTCTATTCGTCGTATGCAAATCTGCGACATAGCAATTTGTAGCTTAAGACACGGCACATCGACCCACCTTATACCGATCTCGAAGAACTTGCATAGTTTCGGCAACCGTCGATCGTTCCGAGTGGTAGGCAATCCGGCGGTCAATGGTGATTCATGGCCTGGCAGATATAAACATCGATAACTCCGCTTCTATTCGTTGTATGCGAATCTGCGACATAGCAACTTGTAGCATAAACACGGCCCAACGACCCACCTTATACCGATCTGCGAAGAACTTGCATAGTTTCGTCAAACATCGATCGTTTCGAGTGGTAGGCAATCCGGCCGTCAATGGTGATTTTTGGCCCGACAGATATAAACAACTATAACTCCGCTTCTATTCGTCGTATGGGAATCTGCGACATAGCAACTTGGAGCTTAAAACACGGCCCAACGACCCACCTTATACCGATCTGCGACGAACTTGCATAGTTTCGTCAAACGTCGATCGTTTCGAGTGGTAGGCAATCCGGCCGTCAATGGTGATTTTTGGCCTGACAGATATAAACAACTATAACTCCGCTTCTATTCGTCGTATGCAAATCTGCGACATAGCAATTTGTAGCTTAAGACACGGCACATCGACCCACCTTATACCGATCTCGAAGAACTTGCATAGTTTCGGCAAACGTCGATCGTTCCGAGTGGTAGGCAATCCGGCGGTCAATGGTGATTTTTGGCCTCACAGATATGAACATCGATAACTCCGCTTCTATTCGTCGTATGCGAATCTGCGGAATAGCAACTTGTAGCTTAAAACACGGCCCAACGACCCACCTTATACCGATCTGCGACAAACTTGCATAGTTTCGTCAAACATCGATCGTTTCGAGTGGTAGGCAATCCGGCCGTCAATGGTGATTCATGGCCTGACAGATATAAACAACTATAACTCCGCTTCTATTCGTCGTACGCAAAGCTGCGACATAGCAATCTGTAGCCTAAAACACGACACATCGAGCCACCTTATACCGATCTGCGAAGAACTTGCATAGTTTCGTCGAACGTCAATCGTTCCGAGTGGTAGGCAATCCGGCCGTCAATGGTGATTCATGGCCTCACCAGATATAAACAACAATAACTCCGCTTCTATTCGTCGTATGCGAATCTGCGACATAGCAACTCGTAGCTTAAAACACGGCCCAACGACCCACCTTATACCGATCTGCGACGAACTTGCATAAGTTCGTCAAACGTCGATCGTTCCGAGTGGTAGGCAATCCGGCCGTCAATGGTGATTCATGGCCTCACCAGATATAAACAACAATAACTCCGCTTCTATTCGTCGTATGCGAATCTGCGACATAGCAACTTGTAGCTTAAAACACGGCCCAACGACCCACCTTATACCGATCTGCGACGAACTTGCATAGTTTCGGCAAACGTCGATCGTTCCGAGTGGTAGGCAATCCGGCCGTCAATGGTGATTCATGGCCTGACAGATATAAACAACTATAACTCCGCTTCTATTCGTCGTACGCAAATCTGCGACATAGCAATTTGTAGCCTAAAACACGACACATCGAGCCACCTAATTCCGATCTGCGACGAACTTGCATAGTATCGTCAAACGTCGATCGTTCCGAGTGGTAGGCAATCCGGTCGTCAATGGTGATTTTTGGCCTCACAGATATAAACATCGATAACTCCGCTTCTATTCGTCGTATGCGAATCTGCGGCATAGCAACTTGTAGCTTAAAACACGGCCCAACGACCCACCTTATACCGATCTGCGACAAACTTGCATAGTTTCGTCAAACATCGATCGTTTCGAGTGGTAGGCAATCCGGCCGTCAATGGTGATTCATGGCCTCACCAGATATAAACAACAATAACTCCGCTTCTATTCGTCGTATGCGAATCTGCGACATAGCAACTCGTAGCTTAAAACACGGCCCAACGACCCACCTTATACCGATCTGCGACGAACTTGCATAGTTTCGTCAAACATCGATCGTTTCGAGTGGTAGGCAATCCGGCCGTCAATGGTGATTCATGGCCTCACCAGATATAAACAACAGTAACTCCACTTCTATTCGTCGTATGCGAATCTGCGACATAGCAACTTGTAGCTTAAAACACGGCCCAACGACCCACCTTATACCGATCTGCGACGAACTTGCATAGTTTCGTCAAACGTCGATCGTTTCGAGTGGTAGGCAATCCGGCCGTCAATGGTGATTTTTGGCCTGACAGATATAAACAACTATAACTCCGCTTCTATTCGTCGTATGCAAATCTGCGACATAGCAATTTGTAGCTTAAGACACGGCACATCGACCCACTTTATACCGATCTCGAAGAACTTGCATAGTTTCGGCAACCGTCGATCGTTCCGAGTGGTAGGCAATCCGGTCGTCAATGGTGATCAATGGCCTCACAGATATAAACATCGATAACTCCGCTTCTATTCGTCGTATGCGAATCTGCGACATAGCAATTTGTAGCCTAAAACACGACACATCGAGCCACCTTATACCGATCTGCGACGAACTTGCATAGTTTCGTCAAACGTCGATCGTTCCGAGTGGTAGGCAATCCGGTCGTCAATGGTGATTTTTGGCCTCACAGATATGAACATCGATAACTCCGCTTCTATTCGTCGTATGCGAATCTGCGGCATAGCAACTTGTAGCTTAAAACACGGCCCAACGACCCACCTTATACCGATCTGCGACAAACTTGCATAGTTTCGTCAAACATCGATCGTTTCGAGTGGTAGGCAATCCGGCCGTCAATGGTGATTCATGGCCTGACAGATATAAACAACTATAACTCCGCTTCTATTCGTCGTACGCAAAGCTGCGACATAGCAATCTGTAGCCTAAAACACGACACATCGAGCCACCTTATACCAATCTGCGACGAACTTGCATAGTTTCGTCAAACGTCGATCGTTCCGAGTGGTAGGCAATCCGGTCGTCAATGGTGATCAATGGCCTCACAGATATAAACATCGATAACCCCGCTTCTATTCGTCGTATGCGAATCTGCGACATAGCAACTTGTAGCATAAACACGGCCCAACGACCCACCTTATACCGATCTGCGAAGAACTTGCATAGTTTCGTCGAACGTCAATCGTTCCGAGTGGTAGGCAATCCGGCCGTCAATGGTGATTCATGGCCTCACCAGATATAAACAACAATAACTCCGCTTCTATTCGTCGTATGCGAATCTGCGACATAGCAACTCGTAGCTTAAAACACGGCCCAACGACCCACCTTATACCGATCTGCGACGAACTTGCATAGTTTCGTCAAACGTCGATCGTTCCGAGTGGTAGGCAATCCGGCCGTCAATGGTGATTCATGGCCTCACCAGATATAAACAACAATAACTCCGCTTCTATTCGTCGTATGCGAATCTGCGACATAGCAACTTGTAGCTTAAAACACGGCCCAACGACCCACCTTATACCGATCTGCGACGAACTTGCATAGTTTCGGCAAACGTCGATCGTTCCGAGTGGTAGGCAATCCGGCCGTCAATGGTGATTCATGGCCTGACAGATATAAACAACTATAACTCCGCTTCTATTCGTCGTATGCAAATCTGCGACATAGCAATTTGTAACTTAAGACACGGCACATCGACCCACCTTATACCGATCTCGAAGAACTTGCATAGTTTCGGCAAACGTCGATCGTTCCGAGTGGTAGGCAATCCGGCCGTCAATGGTGATTCATGGCCTGACAGATATAAACAACTATAACTCCGCTTCTATTCGTCGTGTGCAAATCTGCGACATAGCAATTTGTAGCTTAAGACACGGCACATCGACCCACCTTATACCGATCTGCGACGAACTTGCATAGTTTCGTCAAACGTCGATCGTTTCGAGTGGTAGGCAATCCGGCCGTCAATGGTGATTTTTGGCCTGATAGATATAAACAACTATAACTCCGCTTCTATTCGTCGTATGCAAATCTGCGACATAGCAATTTGTAGCTTAAGACACGGCACATCGACCCACCTTATACCGATCTCGAAGAACTTGCATAGTCTCGGCAACCGTCGATCGTTCCGAGTGGTAGGCAATCCGGCGGTCAATGGTGATTCATGGCCTGACAGATATAAACATCGATAACTCCGCTTCTATTCGTTGTATGCGAATCTGCGACATAGCAACTTGTAGCATAAACACGGCCCAACGACCCACCTTATACCGATCTGCGAAGAACTTGCATAGTTTCGTCAAACGTCGATCGTTCCGAGTGGTAGGCAATCCGGCCGTCAATGGTGATTCATGGCCTCACCAGATATAAACAACAATAACTCCGCTTCTATTCGTCGTATGCGAATCTGCGACATAGCAACTCGTAGCTTAAAACACGGCCCAACGGCCCACCTCATACCGATCTGCGACGAACTTGCATAGTTTCGTCAAACATCGATCGTTTTGAGTGGTAGGCAATCCGGCCGTCAATGGTGATTTTTGGCCCGACAGATATAAACAACTATAACTCCGCTTCTATTCGTCGTATGCAAATCTGCGACATAGCAATTTGTAGCTTAAGACACGGCACATCGACCCACCTTATACCGATCTCGAAGAACTTGCATAGTTTCGGCAACCGTCGATCGTTCCGAGTGGTAGGCAATCCGGCGGTCAATGGTGATTCATGGCCTGACAGATATAAACAACTATAACTCCGCTTCTATTTGTCGTACGCAAATCTACGACATAGCAATTTGTAGCCTAAAACACGACACATCGAGCCACCTTATACCGATCTGCGACGAACTTGCATAGTTTCGTCAAACGTCGATCGTTCCGAGTGGTAGGCAATCCGGTCGTCAATGGTGATTTTTGGCCTCACAGATATGAACATCGATAACTCCGCTTCTATTCGTCGTATGCGAATCTGCGGCATAGCAACTTGTAGCTTAAAACACGGCCCAACGACCCACCTTATACCGATCTGCGACAAACTTGCATAGTTTCGTCAAACCTCGATCGTTTCGAGTGGTAGGCAATCCGGCCGTCAATGGTGATTCATGGCCTGACAGATATAAACAACTATAACTCCGCTTCTATTCGTCGTACGCAAAGCTGCGACATAGCAATCTGTAGCCTAAAACACGACACATCGAGCCACCTTATACCGATCTGCGACGAACTTGCATAGTTTCGTCAAACGTCGATCGTTCCGAGTGGTAGGCAATCCGGTCGTCAATGGTGATCAATGGCCTCACAGATATAAACATCGATAACCCCGCTTCTATTCGTCGTATGCGAATCTGCGACATAGCAACTTGTAGCATAAACACGGCCCAACGACCCACCTTATACCGATCTGCGAAGAACTTGCATAGTTTCGTCGAACGTCGATCGTTCCGAGTGGTAGGCAATCCGGCCGTCAATGATGATTCATGGCCTCACCAGATATAAACAACAATAACTCCGCTTCTATTCGTCGTATGCGAATCTGCGACATAGCAACTTGTAGCTTAAAACACGGCCCAACGACCCACCTTATACCGATCTGCGACGAACTTGCATAGTTTCGGCAAACGTCGATCGTTCCGAGTGGTAGGCAATCCGGCCGTCAATGGTGATTCATGGCCTGACAGATATAAACAACTATAACTCCGCTTCTATTCGTCGTACGCAAATCTGCGACATAGCAATTTGTAGCCTAAAACACGACACATCGAGCCACCTTATACCGATCTGCGACGAACTTGCATAGTTTCGTCAAACGTCGATCGTTTCGATTGGTAGGCAATCCTGTCGTCAATGGTGATTAATGGCCTCACAGATATAAACATCGATAACTCCGCTTCTATTCGTCGTATGCGAATCTGCGACATAGCAACTTGTAGCTTAAAACACGGCCCAACGACCCACCTTATACCGATCTGCGACGAACTTGCATAGTTTCGTCAAACGTCGATCGTTCCGAGGTGTAGGCAATCCGGTCGTCAATGGTGATCAATGGCCTCACAGATATAAACATCGATAACCCCGCTTCTATTCGTCGTATGCGAATCTGCGACATAGCAACTTGTAGCATAAACACGGCCCAACGACCCACCTTATACCGATCTGCGAAGAACTTGCATAGTTTCGTCGAACGTCGATCGTTCCGAGTGGTAGGCAATCCGGCCGTCAATGGTGATTCATGGCCTCACCAGATATAAACAACAATAACTCCGCTTCTATTCGTCGTATGCGAATCTGCGACATAGCAACTTGTAGCATAAACACGGCCCAACGACCCACCTTATACCGATCTGCGACAAACTTGCATAGTTTCGTCAAACATCGATCGTTTCGAGTGGTAGGCAATCCGGCCGTCAATGGTGATTCATGGCCTCACCAGATATAAACAACAATAACTCCGCTTCTATTCGTTGTATGCGAATCTGCGACATAGCAACTTGTAGCATAAACACGGCCCAACGACCCACCTTATACCGATCGGCGAAGAACTTGCATAGTTTCGTCAAACGTCGATCGTTCCGAGTGGTAGGCAATCCGGCCGTCAATGGTGATTCATGGCCTCACCAGATATAAACAACAATAACTCCGCTTCTATTCGTCGTATGCGAATCTGCGACATAGCAACTCGTAGCTTAAAACACGGCCCAACGGCCCACCTCATACCGATCTGCGACGAACTTGCATAGTTTCGTCAAACATCGATCGTTTTGAGTGGTAGGCAATCCGGCCGTCAATGGTGATTTTTGGCCCGACAGATATAAACAACTATAACTCCGCTTCTATTCGTCGTATGCAAATCTGCGACATAGCAATTTGTAGCTTAAGACACGGCACATCGACCCACCTTATACCGATCTCGAAGAACTTGCATAGTTTCGGCAACCGTCGATCGTTCCGAGTGGTAGGCAATCCGGCGGTCAATGGTGATTCATGGCCTGACAGATATAAACAACTATAACTCCGCTTCTATTTGTCGTACGCAAATCTACGACATAGCAATTTGTAGCCTAAAACACGACACATCGAGCCACCTTATACCGATCTGCGACGAACTTGCATAGTTTCGTCAAACGTCGATCGTTCCGAGTGGTAGGCAATCCGGTCGTCAATGGTGATTTTTGGCCTCACAGATATGAACATCGATAACTCCGCTTCTATTCGTCGTACGCGAATCTGCGGCATAGCAACTTGTAGCTTAAAACACGGCCCAACGACCCACCTTATACCGATCTGCGACAAACTTGCATAGTTTCGTCAAACATCGATCGTTTCGAGTGGTAGGCAATCCGGCCGTCAATGGTGATTCATGGCCTGACAGATATAAACAACTATAACTCCGCTTCTATTCGTCGTACGCAAAGCTGCGACATAGCAATCTGTAGCCTAAAACACGACACATCGAGCCACCTTATACCGATCTGCGACGAACTTGCATAGTTTCGTCAAACGTCGATCGTTCCGAGTGGTAGGCAATCCGGACGTCAATGGTGATCAATGGCCTCACAGATATAAACATCGATAACCCCGCTTCTATTCGTCGTATGCGAATCTGCGACATAGCAACTTGTAGCATAAACACGGCCCAACGACCCACCTTATACCGATCTGCGAAGAACTTGCATAGTTTCGTCGAACGTCGATCGTTCCGAGTGGTAGGCAATCCGGCCGTCAATGATGATTCATGGCCTCACCAGATATAAACAACAATAACTCCGCTTCTATTCGTCGTATGCGAATCTGCGACATAGCAACTTGTAGCTTAAAACACGGCCCAACGACCCACCTTATACCGATCTGCGACGAACTTGCATAGTTTCGGCAAACGTCGATCGTTCCGAGTGGTAGGCAATCCGGCCGTCAATGGTGATTCATGGCCTGACAGATATAAACAACTATAACTCCGCTTCTATTCGTCGTACGCAAATCTGCGACATAGCAATTTGTAGCCTAAAACACGACACATCGAGCCACCTTATACCGATCTGCGACGAACTTGCATAGTTTCGTCAAACGTCGATCGTTTCGATTGGTAGGCAATCCTGTCGTCAATGGTGATTAATGGCCTCACAGATATAAACATCGATAACTCCGCTTCTATTCGTCGTATGCGAATCTGCGACATAGCAACTTGTAGCTTAAAACACGGCCCAACGACCCACCTTATACCGATCTGCGACGAACTTGCATAGTTTCGTCAAACGTCGATCGTTCCGAGGTGTAGGCAATCCGGTCGTCAATGGTGATCAATGGCCTCACAGATATAAACATCGATAACCCCGCTTCTATTCGTCGTATGCGAATCTGCGACATAGCAACTTGTAGCATAAACACGGCCCAACGACCCACCTTATACCGATCTGCGAAGAACTTGCATAGTTTCGTCGAACGTCGATCGTTCCGAGTGGTAGGCAATCCGGCCGTCAATGGTGATTCATGGCCTCACCAGATATAAACAACAATAACTCCGCTTCTATTCGTCGTATGCGAATCTGCGACATAGCAACTTGTAGCTTAAAACACGGCCCAACGACCCACCTTATACCGATCTGCGACAAACTTGCATAGTTTCGTCAAACATCGATCGTTTCGAGTGGTAGGCAATCCGGCCGTCAATGGTGATTCATGGCCTCACCAGATATAAACAACAATAACTCCGCTTCTATTCGTCGTATGCGAATCTGCGACATAGCAACTCGTAGCTTAAAACACGGCCCAACGACCCACCTTATACCGATCTGCGACGAACTTGCATAGTTTCGTCAAACATCGATCGTTTCGAGTGGTAGGCAATCCGGTCGTCAATGGTGATCAATGGCCTCACAGATATAAACATCGATAACCCCGCTTCTATTCGTCGTATGCGAATCTGCGACATAGCAACTTGTAGCATAAACACGGCCCAACGACCCACCTTATACCGATCTGCGAAGAACTTGCATAGTTTCGTCGAACGTCGATCGTTCCGAGTGGTAGGCAATCCGGCCGTCAATGGTGATTCATGGCCTCACCAGATATAAACAACAATAACTCCGCTTCTATTCGTCGTATGCGAATCTGCGACATAGCAACTTGTAGCATAAACACGGCCCAACGACCCACCTTATACCGATCTGCGACAAACTTGCATAGTTTCGTCAAACATCGATCGTTTCGAGTGGTAGGCAATCCGGCCGTCAATGGTGATTCATGGCCTCACCAGATATAAACAACAATAACTCCGCTTCTATTCGTTGTATGCGAATCTGCGACATAGCAACTTGTAGCATAAACACGGCCCAACGACCCACCTTATACCGATCGGCGAAGAACTTGCATAGTTTCGTCAAACGTCGATCGTTCCGAGTGGTAGGCAATCCGGCCGTCAATGGTGATTCATGGCCTCACCAGATATAAACAACAATAACTCCGCTTCTATTCGTCGTATGCGAATCTGCGACATAGCAACTCGTAGCTTAAAACACGGCCCAACGGCCCACCTCATACCGATCTGCGACGAACTTGCATAGTTTCGTCAAACATCGATCGTTTTGAGTGGTAGGCAATCCGGCCGTCAATGGTGATTTTTGGCCCGACAGATATAAACAACTATAACTCCGCTTCTATTCGTCGTATGCAAATCTGCGACATAGCAATTTGTAGCTTAAGACACGGCACATCGACCCACCTTATACCGATCTCGAAGAACTTGCATAGTTTCGGCAACCGTCGATCGTTCCGAGTGGTAGGCAATCCGGCGGTCAATGGTGATTCATGGCCTGACAGATATAAACAACTATAACTCCGCTTCTATTTGTCGTACGCAAATCTACGACATAGCAATTTGTAGCTTAAAACACGACACATCGAGCCACCTTATACCGATCTGCGACGAACTTGCATAGTTTCGGCAAACGTCGATCGTTCCGAGTGGTAGGCAATCCGGTCGTCAATGGTGATTTTTGGCCTCACAGATATGAACATCGATAACTCCGCTTCTATTCGTCGTATGCGAATCTGCGGCATAGCAACTTGTAGCTTAAAACACGGCCCAACGACCCACCTTATACCGATCTGCGACAAACTTGCATAGTTTCGTCAAACATCGATCGTTTCGAGTGGTAGGCAATCCGGCCGTCAATGGTGATTCATGGCCTGACAGATATAAACAACTATAACTCCGCTTCTATTCGTCGTACGCAAAGCTGCGACATAGCAATCTGTAGCCTAAAACACGACACATCGAGCCACCTTATACCGATCTGCGACGAACTTGCATAGTTTCGTCAAACGTCGATCGTTCCGAGTGGTAGGCAATCCGGTCGTCAATGGTGATAAATGGCCTCACAGATATAAACATCGATAACCCCGCTTCTATTCGTCGTATGCGAATCTGCGACATAGCAACTTGTAGCATAAACACGGCCCAACGACCCACCTTATACCGATCTGCGAAGAACTTGCATAGTTTCGTCGAACGTCGATCGTTCCGAGTGGTAGGCAATCCGGCCGTCAATGATGATTCATGGCCTCACCAGATATAAACAACAATAACTCCGCTTCTATTCGTCGTATGCGAATCTGCGACATAGCAACTTGTAGCTTAAAACACGGCCCAACGACCCACCTTATACCGATCTGCGACGAACTTGCATAGTTTCGGCAAACGTCGATCGTTCCGAGTGGTAGGCAATCCGGCCGTCAATGGTGATTCATGGCCTGACAGATATAAACAACTATAACTCCGCTTCTATTCGTCGTACGCAAATCTGCGACATAGCAATTTGTAGCCTAAAACACGACACATCGAGCCACCTTATACCGATCTGCGACGAACTTGCATAGTTTCGTCAAACGTCGATCGTTTCGATTGGTAGGCAATCCTGTCGTCAATGGTGATTAATGGCCTCACAGATATAAACATCGATAACTCCGCTTCTATTCGTCGTATGCGAATCTGCGACATAGCAACTTGTAGCTTAAAACACGGCCCAACGACCCACCTTATACCGATCTGCGACGAACTTGCATAGTTTCGTCAAACGTCGATCGTTCCGAGGTGTAGGCAATCCGGTCGTCAATGGTGATCAATGGCCTCACAGATATAAACATCGATAACCCCGCTTCTATTCGTCGTATGCGAATCTGCGACATAGCAACTTGTAGCATAAACACGGCCCAACGACCCACCTTATACCGATCTGCGAAGAACTTGCATAGTTTCGTCGAACGTCGATCGTTCCGAGTGGTAGGCAATCCGGCCGTCAATGGTGATTCATGGCCTCACCAGATATAAACAACAATAACTCCGCTTCTATTCGTCGTATGCGAATCTGCGACATAGCAACTTGTAGCTTAAAACACGGCCCAACGACCCACCTTATACCGATCTGCGACAAACTTGCATAGTTTCGTCAAACATCGATCGTTTCGAGTGGTAGGCAATCCGGCCGTCAATGGTGATTCATGGCCTCACCAGATATAAACAACAATAACTCCGCTTCTATTCGTCGTATGCGAATCTGCGACATAGCAACTCGTAGCTTAAAACACGGCCCAACGACCCACCTTATACCGATCTGCGACGAACTTGCATAGTTTCGTCAAACATCGATCGTTTCGAGTGGTAGGCAATCCGGCCGTCAATGGTGATTCATGGCCTCACCAGATATAAACAACAGTAACTCCGCTTCTATTCGTCGTATGCGAATCTGCGACATAGCAACTTGTAGCTTAAAACACGGCCCAACGACCCACCTTATACCGATCTGCGACGAACTTGCATAGTTTCGTCAAACGTCGATCGTTTCGAGTGGTAGGCAATCCGGCCGTCAATGGTGATTTTTGGCCTGACAGATATAAACAACTATAACTCCGCTTCTATTCGTCGTACGCAAATCTGCGACATAGCAATTTGTAGCCTAAAACACGACACATCGAGCCACCTTATACCGATCTGCGACGAACTTGCATAGTATCGTCAAACGTCGATCGTTCCGAGTGGTAGGCAATCCGGTCGTCAATGGTGATTTTTGGCCTCACAGATATAAACATCGATAACTCCGCTTCTATTCGTCGTATGCGAATCTGCGGCAGAGCAACTTGTAGCTTAAAACACGGCCCAACGACCCACCTTATACCGATCTGCGACAAACTTGCATAGTTTCGTCAAACATCGATCGTTTCGAGTGGTAGGCAATCCGGCCGTCAATGGTGATTCATGGCCTCACCAGATATAAACAATAGTAACTCCGCTTCTATTCGTCGTATGCGAATCTGCGACATAGCAACTTGTAGCTTAAAACACGGCCCAACGACCCACCTTATACCGATCTGCGACGAACTTGCATAGTTTCGTCAAACGTCGATCGTTTCGAGTGGTAGGCAATCCGGCCGTCAATGGTGATTTTTGGCCTGACAGATATAAACAACTATAACTCCGCTTCTATTCGTCGTATGCAAATCTGCGACATAGCAATTTGTAGCTTAAGACACGGCACATCGACCCACTTTATACCGATCTCGAAGAACTTGCATAGTTTCGGCAACCGTCGATCGTTCCGAGTGGTAGGCAATCCGGTCGTCAATGGTGATCAATGGCCTCACAGATATAAACATCGATAACTCCGCTTCTATTCGTCGTATGCGAATCTGCGACATAGCAATTTGTAGCCTAAAACACGACACATCGAGCCACCTTATACCGATCTGCGACGAACTTGCATAGTTTCGTCAAACGTCGATCGTTCCGAGTGGTAGGCAATCCGGTCGTCAATGGTGATTTTTGGCCTCACAGATATGAACATCGATAACTCCGCTTCTATTCGTCGTATGCGAATCTGCGGCATAGCAACTTGTAGCTTAAAACACGGCCCAACGACCCACCTTATACCGATCTGCGACGAACTTGCATAGTTTCGGCAAACGTCGATCGTTCCGAGTGGTAGGCAATCCGGCCGTCAATGGTGATTCATGGCCTGACAGATATAAACAACTATAACTCCGCTTCTATTCGTCGTACGCAAATCTGCGACATAGCAATTTGTAGCCTAAAACACGACACATCGAGCCACCTTATACCGATCTGCGACGAACTTGCATAGTATCGTCAAACGTCGATCGTTCCGAGTGGTAGGCAATCCGGTCGTCAATGGTGATTTTTGGCCTCACAGATATAAACATCGATAACTCCGCTTCTATTCGTCGTATGCGAATCTGCGGCAGAGCAACTTGTAGCTTAAAACACGGCCCAACGACCCACCTTATACCGATCTGCGACAAACTTGCATAGTTTCGTCAAACATCGATCGTTTCGAGTGGTAGGCAATCCGGCCGTCAATGGTGATTCATGGCCTCACCAGATATAAACAACAATAACTCCGCTTCTATTCGTCGTATGCGAATCTGCGACATAGCAACTCGTAGCTTAAAACACGGCCCAACGACCCACCTTATACCGATCTGCGACGAACTTGCATAGTTTCGTCAAACATCGATCGTTTCGAGTGGTAGGCAATCCGGCCGTCAATGGTGATTCATGGCCTCACCAGATATAAACAACAGTAACTCCGCTTCTATTCGTCGTATGCGAATCTGCGACATAGCAACTTGTAGCTTAAAACACGGCCCAACGACCCACCTTATACCGATCTGCGACGAACTTGCATAGTTTCGTCAAACGTCGATCGTTTCGAGTGGTAGGCAATCCGGCCGTCAATGGTGATTTTTGGCCTGACAGATATAAACAACTATAACTCCGCTTCTATTCGTCGTACGCAAATCTGCGACATAGCAATTTGTAGCCTAAAACACGACACATCGAGCCACCTTATACCGATCTGCGACGAACTTGCATAGTATCGTCAAACGTCGATCGTTCCGAGTGGTAGGCAATCCGGTCGTCAATGGTGATTTTTGGCCTCACAGATATAAACATCGATAACTCCGCTTCTATTCGTCGTATGCGAATCTGCGGCAGAGCAACTTGTAGCTTAAAACACGGCCCAACGACCCACCTTATACCGATCTGCGACAAACTTGCATAGTTTCGTCAAACATCGATCGTTTCGAGTGGTAGGCAATCCGGCCGTCAATGGTGATTCATGGCCTCACCAGATATAAACAACAATAACTCCGCTTCTATTCGTCGTATGCGAATCTGCGACATAGCAACTCGTAGCTTAAAACACGGCCCAACGACCCACCTTATACCGATCTGCGACGAACTTGCATAGTTTCGTCAAACATCGATCGTTTCGAGTGGTAGGCAATCCGGCCGTCAATGGTGATTCATGGCCTCACCAGATATAAACAACAGTAACTCCGCTTCTATTCGTCGTATGCGAATCTGCGACATAGCAACTTGTAGCTTAAAACACGGCCCAACGACCCACCTTATACCGATCTGCGACGAACTTGCATAGTTTCGTCAAACGTCGATCGTTTCGAGTGGTAGGCAATCCGGCCGTCAATGGTGATTTTTGGCCTGACAGATATAAACAACTATAACTCCGCTTCTATTCGTCGTATGCAAATCTGCGACATAGCAATTTGTAGCTTAAGACACGGCACATCGACCCACTTTATACCGATCTCGAAGAACTTGCATAGTTTCGGCAACCGTCGATCGTTCCGAGTGGTAGGCAATCCGGTCGTCAATGGTGATCAATGGCCTCACAGATATAAACATCGATAACTCCGCTTCTATTCGTCGTATGCGAATCTGCGACATAGCAATTTGTAGCCTAAAACACGACACATCGAGCCACCTTATACCGATCTGCGACGAACTTGCATAGTTTCGTCAAACGTCGATCGTTCCGAGTGGTAGGCAATCCGGTCGTCAATGGTGATTTTTGGCCTCACAGATATGAACATCGATAACTCCGCTTCTATTCGTCGTATGCGAATCTGCGGCATAGCAACTTGTAGCTTAAAACACGGCCCAACGACCCACCTTATACCGATCTGCGACAAACTTGCATAGTTTCGTCAAACATCGTTCGTTTCGAGTGGTAGGCAATCCGGCCGTCAATGGTGATTCATGGCCTGACAGATATAAACAACTATAACTCCGCTTCTATTCGTCGTACGCAAAGCTGCGACATAGCAATCTGTAGCCTAAAACACGACACATCGAGCCACCTTATACCAATCTGCGACGAACTTGCATAGTTTCGTCAAACGTCGATCGTTCCGAGTGGTAGGCAATCCGGTCGTCAATGGTGATCAATGGCCTCACAGATATAAACATCGATAACCCCGCTTCTATTCGTCGTATGCGAATCTGCGACATAGCAACTTGTAGCATAAACACGGCCCAACGACCCACCTTATACCGATCTGCGAAGAACTTGCATAGTTTCGTCGAACGTCAATCGTTCCGAGTGGTAGGCAATCCGGCCGTCAATGGTGATTCATGGCCTCACCAGATATAAACAACAATAACTCCGCTTCTATTCGTCGTATGCGAATCTGCGACATAGCAACTCGTAGCTTAAAACACGGCCCAACGACCCACCTTATACCGATCTGCGACGAACTTGCATAGTTTCGTCAAACGTCGATCGTTCCGAGTGGTAGGCAATCCGGCCGTCAATGGTGATTCATGGCCTCACCAGATATAAACAACAATAACTCCGCTTCTATTCGTCGTATGCGAATCTGCGACATAGCAACTTGTAGCTTAAAACACGGCCCAACGACCCACCTTATACCGATCTGCGACGAACTTGCATAGTTTCGGCAAACGTCGATCGTTCCGAGTGGTAGGCAATCCGGCCGTCAATGGTGATTCATGGCCTGACAGATATAAACAACTATAACTCCGCTTCTATTCGTCGTATGCAAATCTGCGACATAGCAATTTGTAACTTAAGACACGGCACATCGACCCACCTTATACCGATCTCGAAGAACTTGCATAGTTTCGGCAAACGTCGATCGTTCCGAGTGGTAGGCAATCCGGCCGTCAATGGTGATTCATGGCCTGACAGATATAAACAACTATAACTCCGCTTCTATTCGTCGTGTGCAAATCTGCGACATAGCAATTTGTAGCTTAAGACACGGCACATCGACCCACCTTATACCGATCTGCGACGAACTTGCATAGTTTCGTCAAACGTCGATCGTTTCGAGTGGTAGGCAATCCGGCCGTCAATGGTGATTTTTGGCCTGACAGATATAAACAACTATAACTCCGCTTCTATTCGTCGTATGCAAATCTGCGACATAGCAATTTGTAGCTTAAGACACGGCACATCGACCCACCTTATACCGATCTCGAAGAACTTGCATAGTTTCGGCAACCGTCGATCGTTCCGAGTGGTAGGCAATCCGGCGGTCAATGGTGATTCATGGCCTGACAGATATAAACATCGATAACTCCGCTTCTATTCGTTGTATGCGAATCTGCGACATAGCAACTTGTAGCATAAACACGGCCCAACGACCCACCTTATACCGATCTGCGAAGAACTTGCATAGTTTCGTCAAACGTCGATCGTTCCGAGTGGTAGGCAATCCGGCCGTCAATGGTGATTCATGGCCTCACCAGATATAAACAACAATAACTCCGCTTCTATTCGTCGTATGCGAATCTGCGACATAGCAACTCGTAGCTTAAAACACGGCCCAACGGCCCACCTCATACCGATCTGCGACGAACTTGCATAGTTTCGTCAAACATCGATCGTTTTGAGTGGTAGGCAATCCGGCCGTCAATGGTGATTTTTGGCCCGACAGATATAAACAACTATAACTCCGCTTCTATTCGTCGTATGCAAATCTGCGACATAGCAACTTGTAGCATAAACACGGCCCAACGACCCACCTTATACCGATCTGCGAAGAACTTGCATAGTTTCGTCGAACGTCGATCGTTCCGAGTGGTAGGCAATCCGGCCGTCAATGATGATTCATGGCCTCACCAGATATAAACAACAATAACTCCGCTTCTATTCGTCGTATGCGAATCTGCGACATAGCAACTTGTAGCTTAAAACACGGCCCAACGACCCACCTTACACCGATCTGCGACGAACTTGCATAGTTTCGGCAAACGTCGATCGTTCCGAGTGGTAGGCAATCCGGCCGTCAATGGTGATTCATGGCCTGACAGATATAAACAACTATAACTCCGCTTCTATTCGTCGTACGCAAATCTGCGACATAGCAATTTGTAGCCTAAAACACGACACATCGAGCCACCTTATACCGATCTGCGACGAACTTGCATAGTTTCGTCAAACGTCGATCGTTTCGATTGGTAGGCAATCCTGTCGTCAATGGTGATTAATGGCCTCACAGATATAAACATCGATAACTCCGCTTCTATTCGTCGGATGCGAATCTGCGACATAGCAACTTGTAGCTTAAAACACGGCCCAACGACCCACCTTATACCGATCTGCGACGAACTTGCATAGTTTCGTCAAACGTCGATCGTTCCGAGGTGTAGGCAATCCGGTCGTCAATGGTGATCAATGGCCTCACAGATATAAACATTGATAACCCCGCTTCTATTCGTCGTATGCGAATCTGCGACATAGCAACTTGTAGCATAAACACGGCCCAACGACCCACCTTATACCGATCTGCGAAGAACTTGCATAGTTTCGTCGAACGTCGATCGTTCCGAGTGGTAGGCAATCCGGCCGTCAATGGTGATTCATGGCCTCACCAGATATAAACAACAATAACTCCGCTTCTATTCGTCGTATGCGAATCTGCGACATAGCAACTTGTAGCTAAAAACACGGCCCAACGACCCACCTTATACCGATCTGCGACGAACTTGCATAGTTTCGGCAAACGTCGATCGTTCCGAGTGGTAGGCAATCCGGCCGTCAATGGTGATTCATGGCCTGACAGATATAAACAACTATAACTCCGCTTCTATTCGTCGTACGCAAATCTGCGACATAGCAATTTGTAGCCTAAAACACGACACATCGAGCCACCTTATACCGATCTGCGACGAACTTGCATAGTATCGTCAAACGTCGATCGTTCCGAGTGGTAGGCAATCCGGTCGTCAATGGTGATTTTTGGCCTCACAGATATAAACATCGATAACTCCGCTTCTATTCGTCGTATGCAAATCTGCGGCAAGGCAACTTGTAGCTTAAAACACGGCCCAACGACCCACCTTATACCGATCTGCGACAAACTTGCATAGTTTCGTCAAACATCGATCGTTTCGAGTGGTAGGCAATCCGGCCGTCAATGGTGATTCATGGCCTCACCAGATATAAACAACAATAACTCCGCTTCTATTCGTCGTATGCGAATCTGCGACATAGCAACTCGTAGCTTAAAACACGGCCCAACGACCCACCTTATACCGATCTGCGACGAACTTGCATAGTTTCGTCAAACATCGATCGTTTCGAGTGGTAGGCAATCCGGCCGTCAATGGTGATTTTTGGCCCGACAGATATAAACAACTATAACTCCGCTTCTATTCGTCGTATGCAAATCTGCGACATAGCAATTTGTAGCTTAAGACACGGCACATCGACCCACCTTATACCGACCTGCGACGAACTTGCATAGTTTCGGCAAACGTCGATCGTTCCGAGTGGTAGGCAATCCGGCCGTCAATGGTGATTTTTGGCCCGACAGATATAAACAACTATAACTCCGCTTCTATTCGTCGTACGCAAAGCTGCGACATAGCAATCTGAAGCCTAAAACACGACATATCGAGCCACCTTATACCGATCTGCGACGAACTTGCATAGTTTCGTCAAACGTCGATCGTTCCGAGTGGTAGGCAATCCGGTCGTCAATGGTGATCAATGGCCTCACAGATATAAACATCGATAACTCCGCTTCCATTCGTCGTATGGGAATCTGCGACATAGCAACTTGGAGCTTAAAACACGGCCCAACGACCCACCTTATACCGATCTGCGACGAACTTGCATAGTTTCGTCAAACGTCGATCGTTTCGAGTGGTAGGCAATCCGGCCGTCAATGGTGATTTTTGGCCTGACAGATATAAACAACTATAACTCCGCTTCTATTCGTCGTATGCAAATCTGCGACATAGCAATTTGTAGCTTATGACACGGCACATCGACCCACCTTATACCGATCTCGAAGAACTTGCATAGTTTCGGCAAACGTCGATCGTTCCGAGTGGTAGGCAATCCGGCGGTCAATGGTGATTAATGGCCTCGCAGGTATTAACATCGATAACTCCGCTTCTATTCGTCGTATGCGAATCTGCGACATAGCAACTTGTAGCTTAAAACACGGCCCAACGACCCACCTTATACCGATCTGCGACGAACTTGCATAGTTTCGTCAAACATCGATCGTTTCGAGTGGTAGGCAATCCGGCCGTCAATGGTGATTCATGGCCTGACAGATATAAACAACTATAACTCCGCTTCTATTCGTCGTACGCAAATCTGCGACATAGCAATTTGTAGCCTAAAACACGACACATCGAGCCACCTGATACCGATCTGCGACGAACTTGCATAGTTTCGTCAAACGTCGATCGTTTCGATTGGTAGGCAATCCTGTCGTCAATGGTGATTAATGGCCTCACAGATATAAACATCGATAACTCCGCTTCTATTCGTCGTATGCGAATCTGCGACATAGCAACTTGTAGCTTAAAACACGGCCCAACGACCCACCTTATACCGATCTGCGACGAACTTGCATAGTTTCGTCAAACGTCGATCGTTCCGAGTGGTAGGCAATCCGGCTGTCGATGGTGATTCATGGCCTCACAGATATAGACAACTATAACTCCGCTTCTATTCGTCGTATGCAAATCTGCGACATAGCAATTTGTAGCTAAAAACACGGCCCAACGACCCAACTTATACCGATCTGCGACGAACTTGCATAGTTTCGTCAAACATCGATCGTTTCGAGTGGTAGGCAGTCCGGCTGTCAATGATGATTCATGACCTCACAGATGTAAACAATAATAACTCCGCTTCTATTCGTCGTATGCAAATCTGCGACATAGCAATTTGTAGCCTAAAACACGACACATCGAGCCACCTTCTACCGATCTGCTACGAACTTGCATAGTTTCGGCAAACGTCGATCGTTCCGAGTGGTAGGCAATCCGGCCGTCAATGGTGATTCATGGCCTGACAGATATAAACAACTATAACTCCGCTTCTATTCGTCGTATGCAAATCTGCGACATAGCAATTTGTAACTTAAGACACGGCACATCGACCCACCTTATACCGATCTCGAAGAACTTGCATAGTTTCGGCAAACGTCGATCGTTCCGAGTGGTAGGCAATCCGGCCGTCAATGGTGATTCATGGCCTGACAGATATAAACAACTATAACTCCGCTTCTATTCGTCGTGTGCAAATCTGCGACATAGCAATTTGTAGCTTAAGACACGGCACATCGACCCACCTTATACCGATCTGCGACGAACTTGCATAGTTTCGTCAAACGTCGATCGTTTCGAGTGGTAGGCAATCCGGCCGTCAATGGTGATTTTTGGCCTGACAGATATAAACAACTATAACTCCGCTTCTATTCGTCGTATGCAAATCTGCGACATAGCAATTTGTAGCTTAAGACACGGCACATCGACCCACCTTATACCGATCTCGAAGAACTTGCATAGTTTCGGCAACCGTCGATCGTTCCGAGTGGTAGGCAATCCGGCGGTCAATGGTGATTCATGGCCTGACAGATATAAACATCGATAACTCCGCTTCTATTCGTTGTATGCGAATCTGCGACATAGCAACTTGTAGCATAAACACGGCCCAACGACCCACCTTATACCGATCTGCGAAGAACTTGCATAGTTTCGTCAAACGTCGATCGTTCCGAGTGGTAGGCAATCCGGCCGTCAATGGTGATTCATGGCCTCACCAGATATAAACAACAATAACTCCGCTTCTATTCGTCGTATGCGAATCTGCGACATAGCAACTCGTAGCTTAAAACACGGCCCAACGGCCCACCTCATACCGATCTGCGACGAACTTGCATAGTTTCGTCAAACATCGATCGTTTTGAGTGGTAGGCAATCCGGCCGTCAATGGTGATTTTTGGCCCGACAGATATAAACAACTATAACTCCGCTTCTATTCGTCGTATGCAAATCTGCGACATAGCAACTTGTAGCATAAACACGGCCCAACGACCCACCTTATACCGATCTGCGAAGAACTTGCATAGTTTCGTCGAACGTCGATCGTTCCGAGTGGTAGGCAATCCGGCCGTCAATGATGATTCATGGCCTCACCAGATATAAACAACAATAACTCCGCTTCTATTCGTCGTATGCGAATCTGCGACATAGCAACTTGTAGCTTAAAACACGGCCCAACGACCCACCTTACACCGATCTGCGACGAACTTGCATAGTTTCGGCAAACGTCGATCGTTCCGAGTGGTAGGCAATCCGGCCGTCAATGGTGATTCATGGCCTGACAGATATAAACAACTATAACTCCGCTTCTATTCGTCGTACGCAAATCTGCGACATAGCAATTTGTAGCCTAAAACACGACACATCGAGCCACCTTATACCGATCTGCGACGAACTTGCATAGTTTCGTCAAACGTCGATCGTTTCGATTGGTAGGCAATCCTGTCGTCAATGGTGATTAATGGCCTCACAGATATAAACATCGATAACTCCGCTTCTATTCGTCGGATGCGAATCTGCGACATAGCAACTTGTAGCTTAAAACACGGCCCAACGACCCACCTTATACCGATCTGCGACGAACTTGCATAGTTTCGTCAAACGTCGATCGTTCCGAGGTGTAGGCAATCCGGTCGTCAATGGTGATCAATGGCCTCACAGATATAAACATTGATAACCCCGCTTCTATTCGTCGTATGCGAATCTGCGACATAGCAACTTGTAGCATAAACACGGCCCAACGACCCACCTTATACCGATCTGCGAAGAACTTGCATAGTTTCGTCGAACGTCGATCGTTCCGAGTGGTAGGCAATCCGGCCGTCAATGGTGATTCATGGCCTCACCAGATATAAACAACAATAACTCCGCTTCTATTCGTCGTATGCGAATCTGCGACATAGCAACTTGTAGCTAAAAACACGGCCCAACGACCCACCTTATACCGATCTGCGACGAACTTGCATAGTTTCGTCAAACGTCGATCGTTCCGAGTGGTAGGCAATCCGGCCGTCAATGGTGATTCATGGCCTGACAGATATAAACAACTATAACTCCGCTTCTATTCGTCGTACGCAAATCTGCGACATAGCAATTTGTAGCCTAAAACACGACACATCGAGCCACCTTATACCGATCTGCGACGAACTTGCATAGTTTCGTCAAACGTCGATCGTTCCGAGTGGTAGGCAATCCGGTCGTCAATGGTGATTTTTGGCCTCACAGATATAAACATCGATAACTCCGCTTCTATTCGTCGTATGCAAATCTGCGGCAAGGCAACTTGTAGCTTAAAACACGGCCCAACGACCCACCTTATACCGATCTGCGACAAACTTGCATAGTTTCGTCAAACATCGATCGTTTCGAGTGGTAGGCAATCCGGCCGTCAATGGTGATTCATGGCCTCACCAGATATAAACAACAATAACTCCGCTTCTATTCGTCGTATGCGAATCTGCGACATAGCAACTCGTAGCTTAAAACACGGCCCAACGACCCACCTTATACCGATCTGCGACGAACTTGCATAGTTTCGTCAAACATCGATCGTTTCGAGTGGTAGGCAATCCGGCCGTCAATGGTGATTTTTGGCCCGACAGATATAAACAACTATAACTCCGCTTCTATTCGTCGTATGCAAATCTGCGACATAGCAATTTGTAGCTTAAGACACGGCACATCGACCCACCTTATACCGACCTGCGACGAACTTGCATAGTTTCGGCAAACGTCGATCGTTCCGAGTGGTAGGCAATCCGGCCGTCAATGGTGATTTTTGGCCCGACAGATATAAACAACTATAACTCCGCTTCTATTCGTCGTACGCAAAGCTGCGACATAGCAATCTGAAGCCTAAAACACGACATATCGAGCCACCTTATACCGATCTGCGACGAACTTGCATAGTTTCGTCAAACGTCGATCGTTCCGAGTGGTAGGCAATCCGGTCGTCAATGGTGATCAATGGCCTCACAGATATAAACATCGATAACTCCGCTTCCATTCGTCGTATGGGAATCTGCGACATAGCAACTTGGAGCTTAAAACACGGCCCAACGACCCACCTTATACCGATCTGCGACGAACTTGCATAGTTTCGTCAAACGTCGATCGTTTCGAGTGGTAGGCAATCCGGCCGTCAATGGTGATTTTTGGCCTGACAGATATAAACAACTATAACTCCGCTTCTATTCGTCGTATGCAAATCTGCGACATAGCAATTTGTAGCTTATGACACGGCACATCGACCCACCTTATACCGATCTCGAAGAACTTGCATAGTTTCGGCAAACGTCGATCGTTCCGAGTGGTAGGCAATCCGGCGGTCAATGGTGATTAATGGCCTCGCAGGTATTAACATCGATAACTCCGCTTCTATTCGTCGTATGCGAATCTGCGACATAGCAACTTGTAGCTTAAAACACGGCCCAACGACCCACCTTATACCGATCTGCGACGAACTTGCATAGTTTCGTCAAACATCGATCGTTTCGAGTGGTAGGCAATCCGGCCGTCAATGGTGATTCATGGCCTGACAGATATAAACAACTATAACTCCGCTTCTATTCGTCGTACGCAAATCTGCGACATAGCAATTTGTAGCCTAAAACACGACACATCGAGCCACCTGATACCGATCTGCGACGAACTTGCATAGTTTCGTCAAACGTCGATCGTTTCGATTGGTAGGCAATCCTGTCGTCAATGGTGATTAATGGCCTCACAGATATAAACATCGATAACTCCGCTTCTATTCGTCGTATGCGAATCTGCGACATAGCAACTTGTAGCTTAAAACACGGCCCAACGACCCACCTTATACCGATCTGCGACGAACTTGCATAGTTTCGTCAAACGTCGATCGTTCCGAGTGGTAGGCAATCCGGCTGTCGATGGTGATTCATGGCCTCACAGATATAGACAACTATAACTCCGCTTCTATTCGTCGTATGCAAATCTGCGACATAGCAATTTGTAGCTAAAAACACGGCCCAACGACCCAACTTATACCGATCTGCGACGAACTTGCATAGTTTCGTCAAACATCGATCGTTTCGAGTGGTAGGCAGTCCGGCTGTCAATGATGATTCATGACCTCACAGATGTAAACAATAATAACTCCGCTTCTATTCGTCGTATGCAAATCTGCGACATAGCAATTTGTAGCCTAAAACACGACACATCGAGCCACCTTCTACCGATCTGCTACGAACTTGCATAGTTTCGTCAAACGTCGATCGTTCCGAGTGGTAGGCAATCCGGTCGTCAATGGTGATTTTTGGCCTCACAGATATGAACATCGATAACTCCGCTTCTATTCGTCGTATGCGAATCTGCGGCATAGCAACTTGTAGCTTAAAACACGGCCCAACGACCCACCTTATACCGATCTGCGACAAACTTGCATAGTTTCGTCAAACATCGATCGTTTCGAGTGGTAGGCAATCCGGCCGTCAATGGTGATTCATGGCCTGACAGATATAAACAACTATAACTCCGCTTCTATTCGTCGTACGCAAAGCTGCGACATAGCAATCTGTAGCCTAAAACACGACACATCGAGCCACCTTATACCGATCTGCGACGAACTTGCATAGTTTCGTCAAACGTCGATCGTTCCGAGTGGTAGGCAATCCGGTCGTCAATGGTGATCAATGGCCTCACAGATATAAACATCGATAACCTTGCTTCTATTCGTCGTATGCGAATCTGCGACATAGCAACTTGTAGCATAAACACGGCCAAACGACCCACCTTATACCGATCTGCGAAGAACTTGCATAGTTTCGTCAAACGTCGATCGTTCCGAGTGGTAGGCAATCCGGCCGTCAATGGTGATTCATGGCCTCACCAGATATAAACAACAATAACTCCGCTTCTATTCGTCGTATGCGAATCTGCGTCATAGCAACTTGTAGCTTAAAACACGGCCCAACGACCCACCTTATACCGATCTGCGACGAACTTGCATAGTTTCGGCAAACGTCGATCGTTCCGAGTGGTAGGCAATCCGGCCGTCAATGGTGATTCATGGCCTGACAGATATAAACAACTATAACTCCGCTTCTATTCGTCGTACGCAAATCTGCGACATAGCAATTTGTAGCCTAAAACACGACACATCGAGCCACCTTATACCGATCTGCGACGAACTTGCATAGTATCGTCAAACGTCGATCGTTCCGAGTGGTAGGCAATCCGGTCGTCAATGGTGATTTTTGGCCTCACAGATATAAACATCGATAACTCCGCTTCTATTCGTCGTATGCGAATCTGCGGCATAGCAACTTGTAGCTTAAAACACGGCCCAACGACCCACCTTATACCGATCTGCGACAAACTTGCATAGTTTCGTCAAACATCGATCGTTTCGAGTGGTAGGCAATCCGGCCGTCAATGGTGATTCATGGCCTCACCAGATATAAACAACAATAACTCCGCTTCTATTCGTCGTATGCGAATCTGCGACATAGCAACTCGTAGCTTAAAACACGGCCCAACGACCCACCTTATACCGATCTGCGACGAACTTGCATAGTTTCGTCAAACATCGATCGTTTCGAGTGGTAGGCAATCCGGCCGTCAATGGTGATTTTTGGCCCGACAGATATAAACAACTATTACTCCGCTTCTATTCGTCGTATGCAAATCTGCGACATAGCAATTTGTAGCTTAAGACACGGCACATCGACCCACCTTATACCGACCTGCGAAGAACTTGCATAGTTTCGGCAAACGTCGATCGTTCCGAGTGGTAGGCAATCCGGCCGTCAATGGTGATTCATGGCCTCACCAGATATAAACAACAATAACTCCGCTTCTATTCGTCGTATGCGAATCTGCGTCATAGCAACTTGTAGCTTAAAACACGGCCCAACGACCCACCTTATACCGATCTGCGACGAACTTGCATAGTTTCGGCAAACGTCGATCGTTCCGAGTGGTAGGCAATCCGGCCGTCAATGGTGATTCATGGCCTGACAGATATAAACAACTATAACTCCGCTTCTATTCGTCGTACGCAAATCTGCGACATAGCAATTTGTAGCCTAAAACACGACACATCGAGCCACCTTATACCGATCTGCGACGAACTTGCATAGTATCGTCAAACGTCGATCGTTCCGAGTGGTAGGCAATCCGGTCGTCAATGGTGATTTTTGGCCTCACAGATATAAACATCGATAACTCCGCTTCTATTCGTCGTATGCGAATCTGCGGCATAGCAACTTGTAGCTTAAAACACGGCCCAACGACCCACCTTATACCGATCTGCGACAAACTTGCATAGTTTCGTCAAACATCGATCGTTTCGAGTGGTAGGCAATCCGGCCGTCAATGGTGATTCATGGCCTCACCAGATATAAACAACAATAACTCCGCTTCTATTCGTCGTATGCGAATCTGCGACATAGCAACTCGTAGCTTAAAACACGGCCCAACGACCCACCTTATACCGATCTGCGACGAACTTGCATAGTTTCGTCAAACATCGATCGTTTCGAGTGGTAGGCAATCCGGCCGTCAATGGTGATTTTTGGCCCGACAGATATAAACAACTATAACTCCGCTTCTATTCGTCGTATGCAAATCTGCGACATAGCAATTTGTAGCTTAAGACACGGCACATCGACCCACCTTATACCGACCTGCGAAGAACTTGCATAGTTTCGGCAAACGTCGATCGTTCCGAGTGGTAGGCAATCCGGCCGTCAATGGTGATTTTTGGCCCGACAGATATAAACAACTATAACTCCGCTTCTATTCGTCGTACGCAAAGCTGCGACATAGCAATCTGAAGCCTAAAACACGACATATCGAGCCACCTTATACCGATCTGCGACGAACTTGCATAGTTTCGTCAAACGTCGATCGTTCCGAGTGGTAGGCAATCCGGTCGTCAATGGTGATCAATGGCCTCACAGATATAAACATCGATAACTCCGCTTCTATTCGTCGTATGGGAATCTGCGACATAGCAACTTGGAGCTTAAAACACGGCCCAACGACCCACCTTATACCGATCTGCGACGAACTTGCATAGTTTCGTCAAACGTCGATCGTTCCGAGTGGTAGGCAATCCGGTCGTCAATGGTGATCAATGGCCTCACAGATATAAACATCGATAACCCCGCTTCTATTCGTCGTATGCGAATCTGCGACATAGCAACTTGTAGCATAAACACGGCCCAACGACCCACCTTATACCGATCTGCGAAGAACTTGCATAGTTTCGTCGAACGTCGATCGTTCCGAGTGGTAGGCAATCCGGCCGTCAATGGTGATTCATGGCCTCACCAGATATAAACAACAATAACTCCGCTTCTATTCGTCGTATGCAAATCTGCGACATAGCAATTTGTAGCTTAAGACACGGCACATCGACCCACCTTATACCGATCTCGAAGAACTTGCATAGTTTCGGCAACCGTCGATCGTTCCGAGTGGTAGGCAATCCGGCGGTCAATGGTGATTCATGGCCTGACAGATATAAACATCGATAACTCCGCTTCTATTCGTTGTATGCGAATCTGCGACATAGCAACTTGTAGCATAAACACGGCCCAACGACCCACCTTATACCGATCTGCGAAGAACTTGCATAGTTTCGTCAAACATCGATCGTTTCGAGTGGTAGGCAATCCGGCCGTCAATGGTGATTTTTGGCCCGACAGATATAAACAACTATAACTCCGCTTCTATTCGTCGTATGGGAATCTGCGACATAGCAACTTGGAGCTTAAAACACGGCCCAACGACCCACCATATACCGATCTGCGACGAACTTGCATAGTTTCGTCAAACGTCGATCGTTTCGAGTGGTAGGCAATCCGGCCGTCAATGGTGATTTTTGGCCTGACAGATATAAACAACTATAACTCCGCTTCTATTCGTCGTATGCAAATCTGCGACATAGCAATTTGTAGCTTAAGACACGGCACATCGACCCACCTTATACCGATCTCGAAGAACTTGCATAGTTTCGGCAAACGTCGATCGTTCCGAGTGGTAGGCAATCCGGCGGTCAATGGTGATTTTTGGCCTCACAGATATGAACATCGATAACTCCGCTTCTATTCGTCGTATGCGAATCTGCGGCATAGCAACTTGTAGCTTAAAACACGGCCCAACGACCCACCTTATACCGATCTGCGACAAACTTGCATAGTTTCGTCAAACATCGATCGTTTCGAGTGGTAGGCAATCCGGCCGTCAATGGTGATTCATGGCCTGACAGATATAAACAACTATAACTCCGCTTCTATTCGTCGTACGCAAAGCTGCGACATAGCAATCTGTAGCCTAAAACACGACACATCGAGCCACCTTATACCGATCTGCGACGAACTTGCATAGTTTCGTCAAACGTCGATCGTTCCGAGTGGTAGGCAATCCGGTCGTCAATGGTGATCAATGGCCTCACAGATATAAACATCGATAACCCCGCTTCTATTCGTCGTATGCGAATCTGCGACATAGCAACTTGTAGCATAAACACGGCCCAACGACCCACCTTATACCGATCTGCGAAGAACTTGCATAGTTTCGTCGAACGTCGATCGTTCCGAGTGGTAGGCAATCCGGCCGTCAATGGTGATTCATGGCCTCACCAGATATAAACAACAATAACTCCGCTTCTATTCGTCGTATGCGAATCTGCGACATAGCAACTCGTAGCTTAAAACACGGCCCAACGACCCACCTTATACCGATCTGCGACGAACTTGCATAGTTTCGTCAAACGTCGATCGTTCCGAGTGGTAGGCAATCCGGCCGTCAATGGTGATTCATGGCCTCACCAGATATAAACAACAATAACTCCGCTTCTATTCGTCGTATGCGAATCTGCGACATAGCAACTTGTAGCTTAAAACACGGCCCAACGACCCACCTTATACCGATCTGCGACGAACTTGCATAGTTTCGGCAAACGTCGATCGTTCCGAGAGGTAGGCAATCCGGCCGTCAATGGTGATTCATGGCCTGACAGATATAAACAACTATAACTCCGCTTCTATTCGTCGTACGCAAATCTGCGACATAGCAATTTGTAGCCTAAAACACGACACATCGAGCCACCTTATACCGATCTGCGACGAACTTGCATAGTATCGTCAAACGTCGATCGTTCCGAGTGGTAGGCAATCCGGTCGTCAATGGTGATTTTTGGCCTCACAGATATAAACATCGATAACTCCGCTTCTATTCGTCGTATGCGAATCTGCGGCATAGCAACTTGTAGCTTAAAACACGGCCCAACGACCCACCTTATACCGATCTGCGACAAACTTGCATAGTTTCGTCAAACATCGATCGTTTCGAGTGGTAGGCAATCCGGCCGTCAATGGTGTTTCATGGCCTCACCAGATATAAACAACAATAACTCCGCTTCTATTCGTCGTATGCGAATCTGCGACATAGCAACTCGTAGCTTAAAACACGGCCCAACGACCCACCTTATACCGATCTGCGACGAACTTGCATAGTTTCGTCAAACATCGATCGTTTCGAGTGGTAGGCAATCCGGCCGTCAATGGTGATTCATGGCCTCACCAGATATAAACAACAGTAACTCCGCTTCTATTCGTCGTATGCGAATCTGCGACATAGCAACTTGTAGCTTAAAACACGGCCCAACGACCCACCTTATACCGATCTGCGACGAACTTGCATAGTTTCGTCAAACGTCGATCGTTTCGAGTGGTAGGCAATCCGGCCGTCAATGGTGATTTTTGGCCTGATAGATATAAACAACTATAACTCCGCTTCTATTCGTCGTATGCAAATCTGCGACATAGCAATTTGTAGCTTAAGACACGGCACATCGACCCACCTTATACCGATCTCGAAGAACTTGCATAGTTTCGGCAACCGTCGATCGTTCCGAGTGGTAGGCAATCCGGCGGTCAATGGTGATTCATGGCCTGACAGATATAAACATCGATAACTCCGCTTCTATTCGCTGTATGCGAATCTGCGACATAGCAACTTGTAGCATAAACACGGCCCAACGACCCACCTTATACCGATCTGCGAAGAACTTGCATAGTTTCGTCAAACGTCGATCGTTCCGAGTGGTAGGCAATCCGGCCGTCAATGGTGATTCATGGCCTCACCAGATATAAACAACAATAACTCCGCTTCTATTCGTCGTATGCGAATCTGCGACATAGCAACTCGTAGCTTAAAACACGGCCCAACGGCCCACCTCATACCGATCTGCGACGAACTTGCATAGTTTCGTCAAACATCGATCGTTTTGAGTGGTAGGCAATCCGGCCGTCAATGGTGATTTTTGGCCCGACAGATATAAACAACTATAACTCCGCTTCTATTCGTCGTATGCAAATCTGCGACATAGCAATTTGTAGCTTAAGACACGGCACATCGACCCACCTTATACCGATCTCGAAGAACTTGCATAGTTTCGGCAACCGTCGATCGTTCCGAGTGGTAGGCAATCCGGCGGTCAATGGTGATTCATGGCCTGACAGATATAAACAACTATAACTCCGCTTCTATTTGTCGTACGCAAATCTACGACATAGCAATTTGTAGCCTAAAACACGACACATCGAGCCACCTTATACCGATCTGCGACGAACTTGCATAGTTTCGTCAAACGTCGATCGTTCCGAGTGGTAGGCAATCCGGTCGTCAATGGTGATTTTTGGCCTCACAGATATGAACATCGATAACTCCGCTTCTATTCGTCGTATGCGAATCTGCGGCATAGCAACTTGTAGCTTAAAACACGGCCCAACGACCCACCTTATACCGATCTGCGACAAACTTGCATAGTATCGTCAAACGTCGATCGTTCCGAGTGGTAGGCAATCCGGTCGTCAATGGTGATTTTTGGCCTCACAGATATAAACATCGATAACTCCGCTTCTATTCGTCGTATGCGAATCTGCGGCAGAGCAACTTGTAGCTTAAAACACGGCCCAACGACCCACCTTATACCGATCTGCGACAAACTTGCATAGTTTCGTCAAACATCGATCGTTTCGAGTGGTAGGCAATCCGGCCGTCAATGGTGATTCATGGCCTCACCAGATATAAACAACAATAACTCCGCTTCTATTCGTCGTATGCGAATCTGCGACATAGCAACTCGTAGCTTAAAACACGGCCCAACGACCCACCTTATACCGATCTGCGACGAACTTGCATAGTTTCGTCAAACATCGATCGTTTCGAGTGGTAGGCAATCCGGCCGTCAATGGTGATTCATGGCCTCACCAGATATAAACAACAGTAACTCCGCTTCTATTCGTCGTATGCGAATCTGCGACATAGCAACTTGTAGCTTAAAACACGGCCCAACGACCCACCTTATACCGATCTGCGACGAACTTGCATAGTTTCGTCAAACGTCGATCGTTTCGAGTGGTAGGCAATCCGGCCGTCAATGGTGATTTTTGGCCTGATAGATATAAACAACTATAACTCCGCTTCTATTCGTCGTATGCAAATCTGCGACATAGCAATTTGTAGCTTAAGACACGGCACATCGACCCACCTTATACCGATCTCGAAGAACTTGCATAGTTTCGGCAACCGTCGATCGTTCCGAGTGGTAGGCAATCCGGCGGTCAATGGTGATTCATGGCCTGACAGATATAAACATCGATAACTCCGCTTCTATGCGTTGTATGCGAATCTGCGACATAGCAACTTGTAGCATAAACACGGCCCAACGACCCACCTTATACCGATCTGCGAAGAACTTGCATAGTTTCGTCAAACGTCGATCGTTCCGAGTGGTAGGCAATCCGGCCGTCAATGGTGATTCATGGCCTCACCAGATATAAACAACAATAACTCCGCTTCTATTCGTCGTATGCGAATCTGCGACATAGCAACTCGTAGCTTAAAACACGGCCCAACGGGCCACCTCATACCGATCTGCGACGAACTTGCATAGTTTCGTCAAACATCGATCGTTTTGAGTGGTAGGCAATCCGCCCGTCAATGGTGATTTTTGGCCCGACAGATATAAACAACTATAACTCCGCTTCTATTCGTCGTATGCAAATCTGCGACATAGCAATTTGTAGCTTAAGACACGGCACACCGACCCACCTTATACCGATCTCGAAGAACTTGCATAGTTTCGGCAACCGTCGATCGTTCCGAGTGGTAGGCAATCCGGCGGTCAATGGTGATTTATGGCCTGACAGATATAAACAACTATAACTCCGCTTCTATTTGTCGTACGCAAATCTACGACATAGCAATTTGTAGCCTAAAACACGACACATCGAGCCACCTTATACCGATCTGCGACGAACTTGCATAGTTTCGTCAAACGTCGATCGTTCCGAGTGGTAGGCAATCCGGTCGTCAATGGTGATTTTTGGCCTCACAGATATGAACATCGATAACTCCGCTTCTATTCGTCGTATGCGAATCTGCGGCATAGCAACTTGTAGCTTAAAACACGGCCCAACGACCCACCTTATACCGATCTGCGACAAACTTGCATAGTATCGTCAAACGTCGATCGTTCCGAGTGGTAGGCAATCCGGTCGTCAATGGTGATTTTTGGCCTCACAGATATAAACATCGATAACTCCGCTTCTATTCGTCGTATGCGAATCTGCGGCAGAGCAACTTGTAGCTTAAAACACGGCCCAACGATCCACCTTATACCGATCTGCGACAAACTTGCATAGTTTCGTCAAACATCGATCGTTTCGAGTGGTAGGCAATCCGGCCGTCAATGGTGATTCATGGCCTCACCAGATATAAACAACAATAACTCCGCTTCTATTCGTCGTATGCGAATCTGCGACATAGCAACTCGTAGCTTAAAACACGGCCCAACGACCCACCTTATACCGATCTGCGACGAACTTGCATAGTTTCGTCAAACGTCGATCGTTCCGAGTGGTAGGCAATCCGGCGGTCAATGGTGATTCATGGCCTGACAGATATAAACATCGATAACTCCGCTTCTATTCGTTGTATGCGAATCTGCGACATAGCAACTTGTAGCATAAACACGGCCCAATGACCCACCTTATACCGATCTGCGAAGAACTTGCATAGTTTCGTCAAACGTCGATCGTTCCGAGTGGTAGGCAATCCGGCCGTCAATGGTGATTCATGGCCTCACCAGATATAAACAACAATAACTCCGCTTCTATTCGTCGTATGCGAATCTGCGACATAGCAACTCGTAGCTTAAAACACGGCCCAACGGCCCACCTCATACCGATCTGCGACGAACTTGCATAGTTTCGTCAAACATCGATCGTTTTGAGTGGTAGGCAATCCGGCCGTCAATGGTGATTTTTGGCCCGACAGATATAAACAACTATAACTCCGCTTCTATTCGTCGTATGCAAATCTGCGACATAGCAATTTGTAGCTTAAGACACGGCACATCGACCCACCTTATACCGATCTCGAAGAACTTGCATAGTTTCGGCAACCGTCGATCGTTCCGAGTGGTAGGCAATCCGGCGGTCAATGGTGATTCATGGCCTGACAGATATAAACAACTATAACTCCGCTTCTATTTGTCGTACGCAAATCTACGACATAGCAATTTGTAGCCTAAAACACGACACATCGAGCCACCTTATACCGATCTGCGACGAACTTGCATAGTTTCGTCAAACGTCGATCGTTCCGAGTGGTAGGCAATCCGGTCGTCAATGGTGATTTTTGGCCTCACAGATATGAACATCGATAACTCCGCTTCTATTCGTCGTATGCGAATCTGCGGCGTAGCAACTTGTAGCTTAAAACACGGCCCAACGACCCACCTTATACCGATCTGCGACAAACTTGCATAGTTTCGTCAAACATCGATCGTTTCGAGTGGTAGGCAATCCGGCCGTCAATGGTGATTCATGGCCTGACAGATATAAACAACTATAACTCCGCTTCTATTCGTCGTACGCAAAGCTGCGACATAGCAATCTGTAGCCTAAAACACGACACATCGAGCCACCTTATACCGATCTGCGACGAACTTGCATAGTTTCGTCAAACGTCGATCGTTCCGAGTGGTAGGCAATCCGGTCGTCAATGGTGATCAATGGCCTCACAGATATAAACATCGATAACCCCGCTTCTATTCGTCGTATGCGAATCTGCGACATAGCAACTTGTAGCATAAACACGGCCCAACGACCCACCTTATACCGATCTGCGAAGAACTTGCATAGTTTCGTCGAACGTCGATCGTTCCGAGTGGTAGGCAATCCGGCCGTCAATGATGATTCATGGCCTCACCAGATATAAACAACAATAACTCCGCTTCTATTCGTCGTATGCGAATCTGCGACATAGCAACTTGTAGCTTAAAACACGGCCCAACGACCCACCTTATACCGATCTGCGACGAACTTGCATAGTTTCGGCAAACGTCGATCGTTCCGAGTGGTAGGCAATCCGGCCGTCAATGGTGATTCATGGCCTGACAGATATAAACAACTATAACTCCGCTTCTATTCGTCGTACGCAAATCTGCGACATAGCAATTTGTAGCCTAAAACGCGACACATCGAGCCACCTTATACCGATCTGCGACGAACTTGCATAGTTTCGTCAAACGTCGATCGTTTCGATTGGTAGGCAATCCTGTCGTCAATGGTGATTAATGGCCTCACAGATATAAACATCGATAACTCCGCTTCTATTCGTCGTATGCGAATCTGCGACATAGCAACTTGTAGCTTAAAACACGGCCCAACGACCCACCTTATACCGATCTGCGACGAACTTGCATAGTTTCGTCAAACGTCGATCGTTCCGAGTGGTAGGCAATCCGGTCGTCAATGGTGATCAATGGCCTCACAGATATAAACATCGATAACCCCGCTTCTATTCGTCGTATGCGAATCTGCGACATAGCAACTTGTAGCATAAACACGGCCCAACGACCCACCTTATACCGATCTGCGAAGAACTTGCATAGTTTCGTCGAACGTCGATCGTTCCGAGTGGTAGGCAATCCGGCCGTCAATGGTGATTCATGGCCTCACCAGATATAAACAACAATAACTCCGCTTCTATTCGTCGTATGCGAATCTGCGACATAGCAACTTGTAGCTTAAAACACGGCCCAACGACCCACCTTATACCGATCTGCGACGAACTTGCATAGTTTCGGCAAACGTCGATCGTTCCGAGTGGTAGGCAATCCGGCCGTCAATGGTGATTCATGGCCTGACAGATATAAACAACTATAACTCCGCTTCTATTCGTCGTACGCAAATCTGCGACATAGCAATTTGTAGCCTAAAACACGACACATCGAGCCACCTTATACCGATCTGCGACGAACTTGCATAGTATCGTCAAACGTCGATCGTTCCGAGTGGTAGGCAATCCGGTCGTCAATGGTGATTTTTGGCCTCACAGATATAAACATCGATAACTCCGCTTCTATTCGTCGTATGCAAATCTGCGGCAAGGCAACTTGTAGCTTAAAACACGGCCCAACGACCCACCTTATACCGATCTGCGACAAACTTGCATAGTTTCGTCAAACATCGATCGTTTCGAGTGGTAGGCAATCCGGCCGTCAATGGTGATTCATGGCCTCACCAGATATAAACAACAATAACTCCGCTTCTATTCGTCGTATGCGAATCTGCGACATAGCAACTCGTAGCTTAAAACACGGCCCAACGACCCACCTTATACCGATCTGCGACGAACTTGCATAGTTTCGTCAAACATCGATCGTTTCGAGTGGTAGGCAATCCGGCCGTCAATGGTGATTTTTGGCCCGACAGATATAAACAACTATAACTCCGCTTCTATTCGTCGTATGCAAATCTGCGACATAGCAATTTGTAGCTTAAGACACGGCACATCGACCCACCTTATACCGACCTGCGAAGAACTTGCATAGTTTCGGCAAACGTCGATCGTTCCGAGTGGTAGGCAATCCGGCCGTCAATGGTGATTTTTGGCCCGACAGATATAAACAACTATAACTCCGCTTCTATTCGTCGTACGCAAAGCTGCGACATAGCAATCTGAAGCCTAAAACACGACATATCGAGCCACCTTATACCGATCTGCGACGAACTTGCATAGTTTCGTCAAACGTCGATCGTTCCGAGTGGTAGGCAAACCGGTCGTCAATGGTGATCAATGGCCTCACAGATATAAACATCGATAACTCCGCTTCCATTCGTCGTATGGGAATCTGCGACATAGCAACTTGGAGCTTAAAACACGGCCCAACGACCCACCTTATACCGATCTGCGACGAACTTGCATAGTTTCGTCAAACGTCGATCGTTTCGAGTGGTAGGCAATCCGGCCGTCAATGGTGATTCATGGCCTGACAGATATAAACAACTATAACTCCGCTTCTATTCGTCGTACGCAAATCTGCGACATAGCAATTTGTAGCCTAAAACACGACACATCGAGCCACCTTATACCGATCTGCGACGAACTTGCATAGTTTCGTCAAACGTCGATCGTTTCGATTGGTAGGCAATCCTGTCGTCAATGGTGATTAATGGCCTCACAGATATAAACATCGATAACTCCGCTTCTATTCGTCGTATGCGAATCTGCGACATAGCAACTTGTAGCTTAAAACACGGCCCAACGACCCACCTTATACCGATCTGCGACGAACTTGCATAGTTTCGTCAAACGTCGATCGTTCCGAGTGGTAGGCAATCCGGCTGTCGATGGTGATTCATGGCCTCACAGATATAGACAACTATAACTCCGCTTCTATTCGTCGTATGCAAATCTGCGACATAGCAATTTGTAGCTAAAAACACGGCCCAACGACCCAACTTATACCGATCTGCGACGAACTTGCATAGTTTCGTCAAACATCGATCGCTTCGAGTGGTAGGCATTCCGGCCGTCAATGATGATTCATGACCTCACAGATATAAACAACTATAACGCCGCTTCTATTCGTCGTATGCAAATCTGCGACAATAGCAATTTGTAGCTTAAAGCACGACACAACGACCCACCTTATACCGATCTGCGACGAACTTGCATAGTTTCGTCAAACATCGATCGTTTCGAGTGGTAGGCAGTCCGGCTGTCAATGATGATTCATGACCTCACAGATGTAAACAATAATTACTCCGCTTCTATTCGTCGTATGCAAATCTGCGACATAGCAATTTGTAGCCTAAAACACGACACATCGAGCCAC
This sequence comes from Anoplius nigerrimus, assembly GCA_914767735.1. Classification (NCBI taxonomy): domain Eukaryota; kingdom Metazoa; phylum Arthropoda; class Insecta; order Hymenoptera; family Pompilidae; genus Anoplius; species Anoplius nigerrimus. The sequence continues at coordinate 39,632 of CAJZBX010000099.1, read as the reverse complement.
CTTCTACCGATCTGCTACGAACTTGCATAGTTTCGTCAAACGTCGATCGTTCCGAGTGGTAGGCAATCCGGTCGTCAATGGTGATTTTTGGCCTCACAGATATGAACATCGATAACTCCGCTTCTATTCGTCGTATGCGAATCTGCGGCATAGCAACTTGTAGCTTAAAACACGGCCCAACGACCCACCTTATACCGATCTGCGACAAACTTGCATAGTTTCGTCAAACATCGATCGTTTCGAGTGGTAGGCAATCCGGCCGTCAATGGTGATTCATGGCCTGACAGATATAAACAACTATAACTCCGCTTCTATTCGTCGTACGCAAAGCTGCGACATAGCAATCTGTAGCCTAAAACACGACACATCGAGCCACCTTATACCGATCTGCGACGAACTTGCATAGTTTCGTCAAACGTCGATCGTTCCGAGTGGTAGGCAATCCGGTCGTCAATGGTGATCAATGGCCTCACAGATATAAACATCGATAACCTTGCTTCTATTCGTCGTATGCGAATCTGCGACATAGCAACTTGTAGCATAAACACGGCCCAACGACCCACCTTATACCGATCTGCGAAGAACTTGCATAGTTTCGTCAAACGTCGATCGTTCCGAGTGGTAGGCAATCCGGCCGTCAATGGTGATTCATGGCCTCACCAGATATAAACAACAATAACTCCGCTTCTATTCGTCGTATGCGAATCTGCGTCATAGCAACTTGTAGCTTAAAACACGGCCCAACGACCCACCTTATACCGATCTGCGACGAACTTGCATAGTTTCGGCAAACGTCGATCGTTCCGAGTGGTAGGCAATCCGGCCGTCAATGGTGATTCATGGCCTGACAGATATAAACAACTATAACTCCGCTTCTATTCGTCGTACGCAAATCTGCGACATAGCAATTTGTAGCCTAAAACACGACACATCGAGCCACCTTATACCGATCTGCGACGAACTTGCATAGTATCGTCAAACGTCGATCGTTCCGAGTGGTAGGCAATCCGGTCGTCAATGGTGATTTTTGGCCTCACAGATATAAACATCGATAACTCCGCTTCTATTCGTCGTATGCGAATCTGCGGCATAGCAACTTGTAGCTTAAAACACGGCCCAACGACCCACCTTATACCGATCTGCGACAAACTTGCATAGTTTCGTCAAACATCGATCGTTTCGAGTGGTAGGCAATCCGGCCGTCAATGGTGATTCATGGCCTCACCAGATATAAACAACAATAACTCCGCTTCTATTCGTCGTATGCGAATCTGCGACATAGCAACTCGTAGCTTAAAACACGGCCCAACGACCCACCTTATACCGATCTGCGACGAACTTGCATAGTTTCGTCAAACATCGATCGTTTCGAGTGGTAGGCAATCCGGCCGTCAATGGTGATTTTTGGCCCGACAGATATAAACAACTATAACTCCGCTTCTATTCGTCGTACGCAAAGCTGCGACATAGCAATCTGAAGCCTAAAACACGACATATCGAGCCACCTTATACCGATCTGCGACGAACTTGCATAGTTTCGTCAAACGTCGATCGTTCCGAGTGGTAGGCAATCCGGTCGTCAATGGTGATCAATGGCCTCACAGATATAAACATCGATAACTCCGCTTCTATTCGTCGTATGGGAATCTGCGACATAGCAACTTGGAGCTTAAAACACGGCCCAACGACCCACCTTATACCGATCTCGAAGAACTTGCATAGTTTCGGCAAACGTCGATCGTTCCGAGTGGTAGGCAATCCGGGGGTCAATGGTGATTCATGGCCTGACAGATATAAACAACTATAACTCCGCTTCTATTTGTCGTACGCAAATCTGCGACATAGCAATTTGTAGCCTAAAACACGACACATCGAGCCACCTTATACCGATCTGCGACGAACTTGCATAGTTTCGTCAAACGTCGATCGTTCCGAGTGGTAGGCAATCCTGTCGTCAATGGTGATTAATGGCCTCGCAGGTATTAACATCGATAACTCCGCTTCTATTCGTCGTATGCGAATCTGCGACATAGCAACTTGTAGCTTAAAACACGGCCCAAGGACCCACCTTATACCGATCTGCGACGAACTTGCATAGTTTCGTCACACATCGATCGTTTCGAGTGGTAGGCAATCCGGCCGTCAATGGTGATTCATGGCCTGACAGATATAAACAACTATAACTCCGCTTCTATTCGTCGTACGCAAATCTGCGACATAGCAATTTGTAGCCTAAAACACGACACATCGAGCCACCTTATACCGATCTGCGACGAACTTGCATAGTTTCGTCAAACGTCGATCGTTTCGATTGGTAGGCAATCCTGTCGTCAATGGTGATTAATGGCCTCACAGATATAAACATCGATAACTCCGCTTCTATTCGTCGTATGCGAATCTGCGACATAGCAACTTGTAGCTTAAAACACGGCCCAACGACCCACCTTATACCGATCTGCGACGAACTTGCATAGTTTCGTCAAACGTCGATCGTTCCGAGTGGTAGGCAATCCGGCTGTCGATGGTGATTCATGGCCTCACAGATATAGACAACTATAACTCCGCTTCTATTCGTCGTATGCAAATCTGCGACATAGCAATTTGTAGCTAAAAACACGGCCCAACGACCCAACTTATACCGATCTGCGACGAACTTGCATAGTTTCGTCAAACATCGATCGCTTCGAGTGGTAGGCATTCCGGCCGTCAATGATGATTCATGACCTCACAGATATAAACAACTATAACGCCGCTTCTATTCGTCGTATGCAAATCTGCGACAATAGCAATTTGTAGCTTAAAGCACGACACAACGACCCACCTTATACCGATCTGCGACGAACTTGCATAGTTTCGTCAAACATCGATCGTTTCGAGTGGTAGGCAGTCCGGCTGTCAATGATGATTCATGACCTCACAGATGTAAACAACAATAACTCCGCTTCTATTCGTCGTATGCAAATCTGCGACATAGCAATTTGTAGCCTAAAACACGACACATCGAGCCACCTTATACCGATCTGCTACGAACTTGCATAGTTTCGTCAAACGTCGATCGTTCCGAGTGGTAGGCAATCCGGTCGTCAATGGTGATTTTTGGCCTCACAGATATGAACATCGATAACTCCGCTTCTATTCGTCGTATGCGAATCTGCGGCATAGCAACTTGTAGCTTAAAACACGGCCCAACGACCCACCTTATACCGATCTGCGACAAACTTGCATAGTTTCGTCAAACATCGATCGTTTCGAGTGGTAGGCAATCCGGCCGTCAATGGTGATTCATGGCCTCACCAGATATAAACAACAATAACTCCGCTTCTATTCGTCGTATGCGAATCTGCGACATAGCAACTCGTAGCTTAAAACACGGCCCAACGACCCACCTTATACCGATCTGCGACGAACTTGCATAGTTTCGTCAAACATCGATCGTTTCGAGTGGTAGGCAATCCGGCCGTCAATGGTGATTTTTGGCCCGACAGATATAAACAACTATAACTCCGCTTCTATTCGTCGTATGCAAATCTGCGACATAGCAATTTGTAGCTTAAAACACGGCACATCGACCCACCTTATACCGACCTGCGAAGAACTTGCATAGTTTCGGCAAACGTCGATCGTTCCGAGTGGTAGGCAATCCGGCCGTCAATGGTGATTTTTGGCCCGACAGATATAAACAACTATAACTCCGCTTCTATTCGTCGTACGCAAAGCTGCGACATAGCAATCTGAAGCCTAAAACACGACATATCGAGCCACCTTATACCGATCTGCGACGAACTTGCATAGTTTCGTCAAACGTCGATCGTTCCGAGTGGTAGGCAATCCGGTCGTCAATGGTGATCAATGGCCTCACAGATATAAACATCGATAACTCCGCTTCTATTCGTCGTATGGGAATCTGCGACATAGCAACTTGGAGCTTAAAACACGGCCCAACGACCCACCTTATACCAATCTCGAAGAACTTGCATAGTTTCGGCAAACGTCGATCGTTCCGAGTGGTAAGCAATCCGGCGGTCAATGGTGATTCATGGCCTGACAGATATAAACAACTATAACTCCGCTTCTATTTGTCGTACGCAAATCTGTGACATAGCAATTTGTAGCCTAAAACACGACACATCGAGCCACCTTATACCGATCTGCGACGAACTTGCATAGTTTCGTCAAACGTCGATCGTTCCGAGTGGTAGGCAATCCTGTCGTCAATGGTGATTAATGGCCTCGCAGGTATTAACATCGATAACTCCGCTTCTATTCGTCGTATGCGAATCTGCGACATAGCAACTTGTAGCTAAAAACACGGCCCAACGACCCACCTTATACCGATCTGCGACGAACTTGCATAGTTTCGTCAAACATCGATCGTTTCGAGTGGTAGGCAATCCGGCCGTCAATGGTGATTCATGGCCTGACAGATATAAACAACTATAACTCCGCTTCTATTCGTCGTACGCAAATCTGCGACATAGCAATTTGTAGCCTAAAACACGACACATCGAGCCACCTTATACCGATCTGCTACGAACTTGCATAGTTTCGTCAAACGTCGATCGTTCCGAGTGGTAGGCAATCCGGTCGTCAATGGTGATTTTTGGCCTCACAGATATGAACATCGATAACTCCGCTTCTATTCGTCGTATGCGAATCTGCGGCATAGCAACTTGTAGCTTAAAACACGGCCCAACGACCCACCTTATACCGATCTGCGACAAACTTGCATAGTTTCGTCAAACGTCGATCGTTCCGAGTGGTAGGCAATCCGGCCGTCAATGGTGATTCATGGCCTCACCAGATATAAACAACAATAACTCCGCTTCTATTCGTCGTATGCGAATCTGCGACATAACAACTTGTAGCTTAAAACACGGCCCAACGACCCACCTTATACCGATCTGCGACGAACTTGCATAGTTTCGGCAAACGTCGATCGTTCCGAGTGGTAGGCAATCCGGCCGTCAATGGTGATTCATGGCCTGTCAGATATAAACAACTATAACTCCGCTTCTATTCGTCGTACGCAAATCTGCGACATAGCAATTTGTAGCCTAAAACACGACACATCAAGCCACCTTATACCGATCTGCGACGAACTTGCATAGTATCGTCAAACGTCGATCGTTCCGAGTGGTAGGTAATCCGGTCGTCAATGGTGATTTTTGGCCTCACAGATATAAACATCGATAACTCCGCTTCTATTCGTCGTATGCGAATCTGCGGCATAGCAACTTGTAGCTTAAAACACGGCCCAACGACCCACCTTATACCGATCTGCGACAAACTTGCATAGTTTCGTCAAACATCGATCGTTTCGAGTGGTAGGCAATCCGGCCGTCAATGGTGATTCATGGCCTCACCAGATATAAACAACAATAACTCCGCTTCTATTCGTCGTATGCGAATCTGCGACATAGCAACTCGTAGCTTAAAACACGGCCCAACGACCCACCTTATACCGATCTGCGACGAACTTGCATAGTTTCGTCAAACATCGATCGTTTCGAGTGGTAGGCAATCCGGCCGTCAATGGTGATTTTTGGCCCGACAGATATAAACAACTATAACTCCGCTTCTATTCGTCGTATGCAAATCTGCGACAATAGCAATTTGTAGCTTAAAGCACGACACAACGACCCACCTTATACCGATCTGCGACGAACTTGCATAGTTTCGTCAAACATCGATCGTTTCGAGTGGTAGGCAGTCCGGCTGTCAATGATGATTCATGACCTCACAGATGTAAACAACAATAACTCCGCTTCTATTCGTCGTATGCAAATCTGCGACATAGCAATTTGTAGCCTAAAACACGACACATCGAGCCACCTTATACCGATCTGCTACGAACTTGCATAGTTTCGTCAAACGTCGATCGTTCCGAGTGGTAGGCAATCCGGTCGTCAATGGTGATTTTTGGCCTCACAGATATGAACATCGATAACTCCGCTTCTATTCGTCGTATGCGAATCTGCGGCATAGCAACTTGTAGCTTAAAACACGGCCCAACGACCCACCTTAAACCGATCTGCGACAAATTTGCATAGTTTCGTCAAACATCGATCGTTTCGAGTGGTAGGCAATCCGGCCGTCAATGGTGATTCATGGCCTGACAGATATAAACAACTATAACTCCGCTTCTATTCGTCGTACGCAAAGCTGCGACATAGCAATCTGTAGCCTAAAACACGACACATCGAGCCACCTTATACCGATCTGCGACGAACTTGCATAGTTTCGTCAAACGTCGATCGTTCCGAGTGGTAGGCAATCCGGTCGTCAATGGTGATCAATGGCCTCACAGATATAAACATCGATAACCCCGCTTCTATTCGTCGTATGCGAATCTGCGACATAGCAATTTGTAGCCTAAAACACGACACATCGAGCCACCTTATACCGATCTGCGACGAACTTGCATAGTATCGTCAAACGTCGATCGTTCCGAGTGGTAGGCAATCCGGTCGTCAATGGTGATTTTTGGCCTCACAGATATAAACATCGATAACTCCGCTTCTATTCATCGTATGCGAATCTGCGGCATAGCAACTTGTAGCTTAAAACACGGCCCAACGACCCACCTTATACCGATCTGCGACAAACTTGCATAGTTTCGTCAAACATCGATCGTTTCGAGTGGTAGGCAATCCGGCCGTCAATGGTGATTCATGGCCTCACCAGATATAAACAACAATAACTCCGCTTCTATTCGTCGTATGCGAATCTGCGACATAGCAACTCGTAGCTTAAAACACGGCCCAACGACCCACCTTATACCGATCTGCGACGAACTTGCATAGTTTCGTCAAACATCGATCGTTTCGAGTGGTAGGCAATCCGGCCGTCAATGGTGATTTTTGGCCCGACAGATATAAACAACTATAACTCCGCTTCTATTCGTCGTATGCAAATCTGCGACATAGCAATCTGAAGCCTAAAACACGACATATCGAGCCACCTTATACCGATCTGCGACGAACTTGCATAGTTTCGTCAAACGTCGATCGTTCCGAGTGGTAGGCAATCCGGTCGTCAATGGTGATCAATGGCCTCACAGATATAAACATCGATAACTCCGCTTCTATTCGTCGTATGGGAATCTGCGACATAGCAACTTGGAGCTTAAAACACGGCCCAACGACCCACCTTATACCGATCTGCGACGAACTTGCATAGTTTCGTCAAACATCGATCGTTTCGAGTGGTAGGCAATCCGGCCGTCAATGGTGATTCATGGCCTGACAGATATAAACAACTATAACTCCGCTTCTATTCGTCGTACGCAAATCTGCGACATAGCAATTTGTAGCCTAAAACACGACACATCGAGCCACCTTATACCGATGTGCTACGAACTTGCATAGTTTCGTCAAACGTCGATCGTTCCGAGTGGTAGGCAATCCGGTCGTCAATGGTGATTTTTGGCCTCACAGATATGAACATCGATAACTCCGCTTCTATTCGTCGTATGCGAATCTGCGGCATAGCAACTTGTAGCTTAAAACACGGCCCAACGACCCACCTTATACCGATCTGCGACAAACTTGCATAGTTTCGTCAAACGTCGATCGTTCCGAGTGGTAGGCAATCCGGCCGTCAATGGTGATTCATGGCCTCACCAGATATAAACAACAATAACTCCGCTTCTATTCGTCGTATGCGAATCTGCGACATAACAACTTGTAGCTTAAAACACGGCCCAACGACCCACCTTATACCGATCTGCGACGAACTTGCATAGTTTCGGCAAACGTCGATCGTTCCGAGTGGTAGGCAATCCGGCCGTCAATGGTGATTCATGGCCTGACAGATATAAACAACTATAACTCCGCTTCTATTCGTCGTACGCAAATCTGCGACATAGCAATTTGTAGCCTAAAACACGACACATCAAGCCACCTTATACCGATCTGCGACGAACTTGCATAGTATCGTCAAACGTCGATCGTTCCGAGTGGTAGGTAATCCGGTCGTCAATGGTGATTTTTGGCCTCACAGATATAAACATCGATAACTCCGCTTCTATTCGTCGTATGCGAATCTGCGGCATAGCAACTTGTAGCTTAAAACACGGCCCAACGACCCACCTTATACCGATCTGCGACAAACTTGCATAGTTTCGTCAAACATCGATCGTTTCGAGTGGTAGGCAATCCGGCCGTCAATGGTGATTCATGGCCTCACCAGATATAAACAACAATAACTCCGCTTCTATTCGTCGTATGCGAATCTGCGACATAGCAACTCGTAGCTTAAAACACGGCCCAACGACCCACCTTATACCGATCTGCGACGAACTTGCATAGTTTCGTCAAACATCGATCGTTTCGAGTGGTAGGCAATCCGGCCGTCAATGGTGATTTTTGGCCCGACAGATATAAACAACTATAACTCCGCTTCTATTCGTCGTATGCAAATCTGCGACATAGCAATTTGTAGCTTAAGACACGGCACATCGACCCACCTTATACCGACCTGCGAAGAACTTGCATAGTTTCGGCAAACGTCGATCGTCCCGAGTGGTAGGCAATCCGGCCGTCAATGGTGATTTTTGTCCTCACAGATATAAACATCGATAACTCCGCTTCTATTCGTCGTATGCGAATCTGCGGCATAGCAACTTGTAGCTTAAAACACGGCCCAACGACCCACCTTATACCGATCTGCGACAAACTTGCATAGTTTCGTCAAACATCGATCGTTTCGAGTGGTAGGCAATCCGGCCGTCAATGGTGATTCATGGCCTCACCAGATATAAACAACAATAACTCCGCTTCTATTCGTCGTATGCGAATCTGCGACATAGCAACTCGTAGCTTAAAACACGGCCCAACGACCCACCTTATACCGATCTGCGACGAACTTGCATAGTTTCGTCAAACATCGATCGTTTCGAGTGGTAGGCAATCCGGCCGTCAATGGTGATTTTTGGCCCGACAGATATACACAACTATAACTCCGCTTCTATTCGTCGTATGCAAATCTGCGACATAGCAATTTGTAGCTTAAGACACGGCACATCGACCCACCTTATACCGACCTGCGAAGAACTTGCATAGTTTCGGCAAACGTCGATCGTTCCGAGTGGTAGGCAATCCGGCCGTCAATGGTGATTTTTGGCCCGACAGACATAAACAACTATAACTCCGCTTCTATTCGTCGTACGCAAAGCTGCGACATAGCAATCTGAAGCCTAAAACACGACATATCGAGCCACCTTATACCGATCTGCGACGAACTTGCATAGTTTCGTCAAACGTCGATCGTTCCGAGTGGTAGGCAATCCGGTCGTCAATGGTGATCAATGGCCTCACAGATATAAACATCGATAACTCCGCTTCTATTCGTCGTATGGGAATCTGCGACATAGCAACTTGGAGCTTAAAACACGGCCCAACGACCCACCTTATACCGATCTCGAAGAACTTGCATAGTTTCGGCAAACGTCGATCGTTCCGAGTGATAGGCAATCCGGCGGTCAATGGTGATTCATGGCCTGACAGATATAAACAACTATAACTCCGCTTCTATTCGTCGTACGCAAATCTGCGACATAGCAACTCGTAGCTTAAAACACGGCCCAACGACCCACCTTATACCGATCTGCGACGAACTTGCATAGTTTCGTCAAACATCGATCGTTTCGAGTGGTAGGCAATCCGGCCGTCAATGGTGATTTTTGGCCCGACAGATATAAACAACTATAACTCCGCTTCTATTCGTCGTATGCAAATCTGCGACATAGCAATTTGTAGCTTAAGACACGGCACATCGACCCACCTTATACCGACCTGCGAAGAACTTGCATAGTTTCGGCAAACGTCGATCGTTCCGAGTGGTAGGCAATCCGGCCGTCAATGGTGATTCATGGCCTCACCAGATATAAACAACAATAACTCCGCTTCTATTCGTCGTATGCGAATCTGCGTCATAGCAACTTGTAGCTTAAAACACGGCCCAACGACCCACCTTATACCGATCTGCGACGAACTTGCATAGTTTCGGCAAACGTCGATCGTTCCGAGTGGTAGGCAATCCGGCCGTCAATGGTGATTCATGGCCTGACAGATATAAACAACTATAACTCCGCTTCTATTCGTCGTACGCAAATCTGCGACATAGCAATTTGTAGCCTAAAACACGACATATCGAGCCACCTTATACCGATCTGCGACGAACTTGCATAGTATCGTCAAACGTCGATCGTTCCGAGTGGTAGGCAATCCGGTCGTCAATGGTGATTTTTGTCCTCACAGATATAAACATCGATAACTCCGCTTCTATTCGTCGTATGCGAATCTGCGGCATAGCAACTTGTAGCTTAAAACACGGCCCAACGACCCACCTTATACCGATCTGCGACAAACTTGCATAGTTTCGTCAAACATCGATCGTTTCGAGTGGTAGGCAATCCGGCCGTCAATGGTGATTCATGGCCTCACCAGATATAAACAACAATAACTCCGCTTCTATTCGTCGTATGCGAATCTGCGACATAGCAACTCGTAGCTTAAAACACGGCCCAACGACCCACCTTATACCGATCTGCGACGAACTTGCATAGTTTCGTCAAACATCGATCGTTTCGAGTGGTAGGCAATCCGGCCGTCAATGGTGATTTTTGGCCCGACAGATATACACAACTATAACTCCGCTTCTATTCGTCGTATGCAAATCTGCGACATAGCAATTTGTAGCTTAAGACACGGCACATCGACCCACCTTATACCGACCTGCGAAGAACTTGCATAGTTTCGGCAAACGTCGATCGTTCCGAGTGGTAGGCAATCCGGCCGTCAATGGTGATTTTTGGCCCGACAGATATAAACAACTATAACTCCGCTTCTATTCGTCGTACGCAAAGCTGCGACATAGCAATCTGAAGCCTAAAACACGACATATCGAGCCACCTTATACCGATCTGCGACGAACTTGCATAGTTTCGTCAAACGTCGATCGTTCCGAGTGGTAGGCAATCCGGTCGTCAATGGTGATCAATGGCCTCACAGATATAAACATCGATAACTCCGCTTCTATTCGTCGTATGGGAATCTGCGACATAGCAACTTGGAGCTTAAAACACGGCCCAACGACCCACCTTATACCGATCTCGAAGAACTTGCATACTTTCGGCAAACGTCGATCGTTCCGAGTGGTAGGCAATCCGGCGGTCAATGGTGATTCATGGCCTGACAGATATAAACAACTATAACTCCGCTTCTATTTGTCGTACGCAAATCTGCGACATAGCAATTTGTAGCCTAAAACACGACACATCGAGCCACCTTATACCGATCTGCGACGAACTTGCATAGTTTCGTCAAACGTCGATCGTTCCGAGTGGTAGGCAATCCTGTCGTCAATGGTGATTAATGGCCTCGCAGGTATTAACATCGATAACTCCGCTTCTATTCGTCGTATGCGAATCTGCGACATAGCAACTTGTAGCTTAAAACACGGCCCAACGACCCACCTTATACCGATCTGCGACGAACTTGCATAGTTTCGTCAAACGTCGATCGTTCCGAGTGGTAGGCAATCCGGCTGTCGATGGTGATTCATGGCCTCACAGATATAGACAACTATAACTCCGCTTCTATTCGTCGTATGCAAATCTGCGACATAGCAATTTGTAGCTAAAAACACGGCCCAACGACCCAACTTATACCGATCTGCGACGAACTTGCATAGTTTCGTCAAACATCGATCGCTTCGAGTGGTAGGCATTCCGGCCGTCAATGATGATTCATGACCTCACAGATATAAACAACTATAACGCCGCTTCTATTCGTCGTATGCAAATCTGCGACAATAGCAATTTGTAGCTTAAAACACGACACAACGACCCACCTTATACCGATCTGCGACGAACTTGCATAGTTTCGTCAAACATCGATCGTTTCGAGTGGTAGGCAGTCCGGCTGTCAATGATGATTCATGACCTCACAGATGTAAACAACAATAACTCCGCTTCTATTCGTCGTATGCAAATCTGCGACATAGCAATTTGTAGCCTAAAACACGACACATCGAGCCACCTTATACCGATCTGCTACGAACTTGCATAGTTTCGTCAAACGTCGATCGTTCCGAGTGGTAGGCAATCCGGTCGTCAATGGTGATTTTTGGCCTCACAGATATGAACATCGATAACTCCGCTTCTATTCGTCGTATGCGAATCTGCGGCATAGCAACTTGTAGCTCAAAACACGGCCCAACGACCCACCTTATACCGATCTGCGACAAACTTGCATAGTTTCGTCAAACATCGATCGTTTCGAGTGGTAGGCAATCTGGCCGTCAATGGTGATTCATGGCCTCACCAGATATAAACAACAATAACTCCGCTTCTATTCGTCGTATGCAAATCTGCGACATAGCAATTTGTAGCCTAAAACACGACACATCGAGCCACCTTATACCGATCTGCTACGAACTTGCATAGTTTCGTCAAACGTCGATCGTTCCGAGTGGTAGGCAATCCGGTCGTCAATGGTGATTTTTGGCCTCACAGATATGAACATCGATAACTCCGCTTCTATTCGTCGTATGCGAATCTGCGACATAGCAACTTGTAGCTTAAAACACGGCCCAACGACCCACCTTATACCGATCTGCGACGAACTTGCATAGTTTCGTCAAACGTCGATCGTTCCGAGTGGTAGGCAATCCGGCTGTCGATGGTGATTCATGGCCTCACAGATATAGACAACTATAACTCCGCTTCTATTCGTCGTATGCAAATCTGCGACATAGCAATTTGTAGCTAAAAACACGGCCCAACGACCCAACTTATACCGATCTGCGACGAACTTGCATAGTTTCGTCAAACATCGATCGCTTCGAGTGGTAGGCATTCCGGCCGTCAATGATGATTCATGACCTCACAGATATAAACAACTATAACGCCGCTTCTATTCGTCGTATGCAAATCTGCGACAATAGCAATTTGTAGCTTAAAGCACGACACAACGACCCACCTTATACCGATCTGCGACGAACTTGCATAGTTTCGTCAAACATCGATCGTTTCGAGTGGTAGGCAGTCCGGCTGTCAATGATGATTCATGACCTCACAGATGTAAACAACAATAACTCCGCTTCTATTCGTCGTATGCAAATCTGCGACATAGCAATTTGTAGCCTAAAATACGACACATCGAGCCACCTTATACCGATCTGCTACGAACTTGCATAGTTTCGTCAAACGTCGATCGTTCCGAGTGGTAGGCAATCCGGTCGTCAATGGTGATTTTTGGCCTCACAGATATGAACATCGATAACTCCGCTTCTATTCGTCGTATGCGAATCTGCGGCATAGCAACTTGTAGCTCAAAACACGGCCCAACGACCCACCTTATACCGATCTGCGACAAACTTGCATAGTTTCGTCAAACATCGATCGTTTCGAGTGGTAGGCAATCTGGCCGTCAATGGTGATTCATGGCCTCACCAGATATAAACAACAATAACTCCGCTTCTATTCGTCGTATGCAAATCTGCGACATAGCAATTTGTAGCCTAAAACACGACACATCGAGCCACCTTCTACCGATCTGCTACGAACTTGCATAGTTTCGTCAAACGTCGATCGTTCCGAGTGGTAGGCAATCCGGTCGTCAATGGTGATTTTTGGCCTCACAGATATGAACATCGATAACTCCGCTTCTATTCGTCGAATGCGAATCTGCGGCATAGCAACTTGTAGCTTAAGACACGGCACATCGACCCACCTTATACCGACCTGCGAAGAACTTGCATAGTTTCGTCAAACATCGATCGTTTCGAGTGGTAGGCAATCCGGCCGTCAATGGTGATTCATGGCCTCACCAGATATAAACAACAATAACTCCGCTTTTATTCGTCGTATGCGAATCTGCGACATAGCAACTCGTAGCTTAAAACACGGCCCAACGACCCACCTTATACCGATCTGCGACGAACTTGCATAGTTTCGTCAAACATCGATCGTTTCGAGTGGTAGGCAATCCGGCCGTCAATGGTGATTTTTGGCCCGACAGATATAAACAACTATAACTCCGCTTCTATTCGTCGTACGCAAAGCTGCGACATAGCAATCTGAAGCCTAAAACACGACATATCGAGCCACCTTATACCGATCTGCGACGAACTTGCATAGTTTCGTCAAACGTCGATCGTTCCGAGTGGTAGGCAATCCGGTCGTCAATGGTGATCAATGGCCTCACAGATATAAACATCGATAACTCCGCTTCTATTCGTCGTATGGGAATCTGCGACATAGCAACTTGGAGCTTAAAACACGGCCCAACGACCCACCTTATACCGATCTCGAAGAACTTGCATAGTTTCGGCAAACGTCGATCGTTCCGAGTGGTAGGCAATCCGGCGGTCAATGGTGATTCATGGCCTGACAGATATAAACAACTATAACTCCGCTTCTATTTGTCGTACGCAAATCTGCGACATAGCAATTTGTAGCCTAAAACACGACACATCGAGCCACCTTATACCGATCTGCGACGAACTTGCATAGTTTCGTCAAACGTCGATCGTTCCGAGTGGTAGGCAATCCTGTCGTCAATGGTGATTAATGGCCTCGCAGGTATTAACATCGATAACTCCGCTTCTATTCGTCGTATGCGAATCTGCGACATAGCAACTTGTAGCTTAAAACACGGCTCAACGACCCACCTTATACCGATCTGCGACGAACTTGCATAGTTTCGTCACACATCGATCGTTTCGAGTGGTAGGCAATCCGGCCGTCAATGGTGATTCATGGCCTGACAGATATAAACAACTATAACTCCGCTTCTATTCGTCGTACGCAAATCTGCGACATAGCAATTTGTAGCCTAAAACACGACACATCGAGCCACCTTATACCGATCTGCGACGAACTTGCATAGTTTCGTCAAACGTCGATCGTTTCGATTGGTAGGCAATCCTGTCGTCAATGGTGATTAATGGCCTCACAGATATAAACATCGATAACTCCGCTTCTATTCGTCGTATGCGAATCTGCGACATAGCAACTTGTAGCTTAAAACACGGCCCAACGACCCACCTTATACCGATCTGCGACGAACTTGCATAGTTTCGTCAAACGTCGATCGTTCCGAGTGGTAGGCAATCCGGCTGTCGATGGTGATTCATGGCCTCACAGATATAGACAACTATAACTCCGCTTCTATTCGTCGTATGCAAATCTGCGACATAGCAATTTGTAGCTAAAAACACGGCCCAACGACCCAACTTATACCGATCTGCGACGAACTTGCATAGTTTCGTCAAACATCGATCGCTTCGAGTGGTAGGCATTCCGGCCGTCAATGATGATTCATGACCTCACAGATATAAACAACTATAACGCCGCTTCTATTCGTCGTATGCAAATCTGCGACAATAGCAATTTGTAGCTTAAAGCACGACACAACGACCCACCTTATACCGATCTGCGACGAACTTGCATAGTTTCGTCAAACATCGATCGTTTCGAGTGGTAGGCAGTCCGGCTGTCAATGATGATTCATGACCTCACAGATGTAAACAACAATAACTCCGCTTCTATTCGTCGTATGCAAATCTGCGACATAGCAATTTGTAGCCTAAAACACGACACATCGAGCCACCTTATACCGATCTGCTACGAACTTGCATAGTTTCGTCAAACGTCGATCGTTCCGAGTGGTAGGCAATCCGGTCGTCAATGGTGATTTTTGGCCTCACAGATATAAACAACAATAACTCCGCTTCTATTCGTCGTATGCGAATCTGCGACATAACAACTTGTAGCTTAAAACACGGCCCAACGACCCACCTTATACCGATCTGCGACGAACTTGCATAGTTTCGGCAAACGTCGATCGTTCCGAGTGGTAGGCAATCCGGCCGTCAATGGTGATTCATGGCCTGACAGATATAAACAACTATAACTCCGCTTCTATTCGTCGTACGCAAATCTGCGACATAGCAATTTGTAGCCTAAAACACGACACATCGAGCCACCTTATACCGATCTGCGACGAACTTGCATAGTATCGTCAAACGTCGATCGTTCCGAGTGGTAGGCAATCCGGCCGTCAATGGTGATTCATGGCCTCACCAGATATAAACAACAATAACTCCGCTTCTATTCGTCGTATGCGAATCTGCGACATAGCAACTCGTAGCTTAAAACACGGCCCAACGACCCACCTTATACCGATCTGCGACGAACTTGCATAGTTTCGTCAAACATCGATCGTTTCGAGTGGTAGGCAATGCGGCCGTCAATGGTGATTTTTGGCCCGACAGATATAAACAACTATAACTCCGCTTCTATTCGTCGTATGCAAATCTGCGACATAGCAATTTGTAGCTTAAGACACGGCACATCGACCCACCTTATACCGACCTGCGAAGAACTTGCATAGTTTCGGCAAATGTCGATCGTTCCGAGTGGTAGGCAATCCGGCCGTCAATGGTGATTTTTGGCCCGACAGATATAAACAACTATAACTCCGCTTCTATTCGTCGTATGCAAATCTGCGACATAGCAATTTGTAGCTTAAGACACGGCACATCGACCCACCTTATACCGACCTGCGAAGAACTTGCATAGTTTCGGCAAACGTCGATCGTTCCGAGTGGTAGGCAATCCGGCCGTCAATGGTGATTTTTGGCCCGACAGATATAAACAACTATAACTCCGCTTCTATTCGTCGTACGCAAAGCTGCGACATAGCAATCTAAAGCCTAAAACACGACATATCGAGCCACCTTATACCGATCTGCGACGAACTTGCATAGTTTCGTCAAACGTCGATCGTTCCGAGTGGTAGGCAATCCGGTCGTCAATGGTGATCAATGGCCTCACAGATATAAACATCGATAACTCCGCTTCTATTCGTCGTATGGGAATCTGCGACATAGCAACTTGGAGCTTAAAACACGGCCCAACGACCCACCTTATACCGATCTCGAAGAACTTGCATAGTTTCGGCAAACGTCGATCGTTCCGAGTGGTAGGCAATCCGGCGGTCAATGGTGATTCATGGCCTGACAGATATAAACAACTATAACTCCGCTTCTATTTGTCGTACGCAAATCTGCGACATAGCAATTTGTAGCCTAAAACACGACACATCGAGCCACCTTATACCGATCTGCGACGAACTTGCATAGTTTCGTCAAACGTCGATCGTTCCGAGTGGTAGGCAATCCTGTCGTCAATGGTGATTAATGGCCTCGCAGGTATTAACATCGATAACTCCGCTTCTATTCGTCGTATGCGAATCTGCGACATAGCAACTTGTAGCTTAAAACACGGCCCAACGACCCACCTTATACCGATCTGCGACGAACTTGCATAGTTTCGTCACACATCGATCGTTTCGAGTGGTAGGCAATCCGGCCGTCAATGGTGATTCATGGCCTGACAGATATAAACAACTATAACTCCGCTTCTATTCGTCGTACGCAAATCTGCGACATAGCAATTTGTAGCCTAAAACACGACACATCGAGCCACCTTATACCGATCTGCGACGAACTTGCATAGTTTCGTCAAACGTCGATCGTTTCGATTGGTAGGCAATCCTGTCGTCAATGGTGATTAATGGCCTCACAGATATAAACATCGATAACTCCGCTTCTATTCGTCGTATGCGAATCTGCGACATAGCAACTTGTAGCTTAAAACACGGCCCAACGACCCACCTTATACCGATCTGCGACGAACTTGCATAGTTTCGTCAAACGTCGATCGTTCCGAGTGGTAGGCAATCCGGCTGTCGATGGTGATTCATGGCCTCACAGATATAGACAACTATAACTCCGCTTCTATTCGTCGTATGCAAATCTGCGACATAGCAATTTGTAGCTAAAAACACGGCCCAACGACCCAACTTATACCGATCTGCGACGAACTTGCATAGTTTCGTCAAACATCGATCGCTTCGAGTGGTAGGCATTCCGGCCGTCAATGATGATTCATGACCTCACAGATATAAACAACTATAACGCCGCTTCTATTCGTCGTATGCAAATCTGCGACAATAGCAATTTGTAGCTTAAAGCACGACACAACGACCCACCTTATACCGATCTGCGACGAACTTGCATAGTTTCGTCAAACATCGATCGTTTCGAGTGGTAGGCAGTCCGGCTGTCAATGATGATTCATGACCTCACAGATGTAAACAACAATAACTCCGCTTCTATTCGTCGTATGCAAATCTGCGACATAGCAATTTGTAGCCTAAAACACGACACATCGAGCCACCTTATACCGATCTGCGACGAACTTGCATAGTTTCGTCAAACATCGATCGTTTCGAGTGGTAGGCAGTCCGGCTGTCAATGATGATTCATGACCTCACAGATGTAAACAACAATAACTCCGCTTCTATTCGTCGTATGCAAATCTGCGACATAGCAATTTGTAGCCTAAAACACGACACATCGAGCCACCTTATACCGATCTGCTACGAACTTGCATAGTTTCGTCAAACGTCGATCGTTCCGAGTGGTAGGCAATCCGGTCGTCAATGGTGATTTTTGGCCTCACAGATATAAACAACAATAACTCCGCTTCTATTCGTCGTATGCGAATCTGCGACATAACAACTTGTAGCTTAAAACACGGCCCAACGACCCACCTTATACCGATCTGCGACGAACTTGCATAGTTTCGGCAAACGTCGATCGTTCCGAGTGGTAGGCAATCCGGCCGTCAATGGTGATTCATGGCCTGACAGATATAAACAACTATAACTCCGCTTCTATTCGTCGTACGCAAATCTGCGACATAGCAATTTGTAGCCTAAAACACGACACATCGAGCCACCTTATACCGATCTGCGACGAACTTGCATAGTATCGTCAAACGTCGATTGTTCCGAGTGGTAGGCAATCCGGCCGTCAATGGTGATTCATGGCCTCACCAGATATAAACAACAATAACTCCGCTTCTATTCGTCGTATGCGAATCTGCGACATAGCAACTCGTAGCTTAAAACACGGCCCAACGACCCACCTTATACCGATCTGCGACGAACTTGCATAGTTTCGTCAAACATCGATCGTTTCGAGTGGTAGGCAATCCGGCCGTCAATGGTGATTTTTGGCCCGACAGATATAAACAACTATAACTCCGCTTCTATTCGTCGTATGCAAATCTGCGACATAGCAATTTGTAGCTTAAGACACGGCACATCGACCCACCTTATACCGACCTGCGAAGAACTTGCATAGTTTCGGCAAATGTCGATCGTTCCGAGTGATAGGCAATCCGGCCGTCAATGGTGATTTTTGGCCCGACAGATATAAACAACTATAACTCCGCTTCTATTCGTCGTACGCAAAGCTGCGACATAGCAATCTCTAGCCTAAAACACGACATATCGAGCCACCTTATACCGATCTGCTACGAACTTGCATAGTTTCGTCAAACGTCGATCGTTCCGAGTGGTAGGCAATCCTGTCGTCAATGGTGATTAATGGCCTCACAGATATAAACATCGATAACCCCGCTTCTATTCGTCGTATGCGAATCTGCGACATAGCAACTTGTAGCATAAACACGGCCCAACGACCCACCTTATACCGATCTGCGAAGAACTTGCATAGTTTCGTCAAACGTCGATCGTTCCGAGTGGTAGGCAATCCGGCCGTCAATGGTGATTCATGGCCTCACCAGATATAAACAACAATAACTCCGCTTCTATTCGTCGTATGCGAATCTGCGACATAACAACTTGTAGCTTAAAACACGGCCCGACGACCCACCTTATACCGATCTGCGACGAACTTGCATAGTTTCGGCAAACGTCGATCGTTCCGAGTGGTAGGCAATCCGGCCGTCAATGGTGATTCATGGCCTGACAGATATAAACAGCTATAACTCCGCTTCTATTCGTCGTACGCAAATCTGCGACATAGCAATTTGTAGCCTAAAACACGACACATCGAGCCACCTTATACCGATCTGCGACGAACTTGCATAGTATCGTCAAACGTCGATCGTTCCGAGTGGTAGGCAATCCGGTCGTCAATGGTGATTTTTGGCCTCACAGATATAAACATCGATAACTCCGCTTCTATTCGTCGTATGCGAATCTGCGGCATAGCAACTTGTAGCTTAAAACACGGCCCAACGACCCACCTTATACCGATCTGCGACAAACTTGCATAGTTTCGTCAAACATCGATCGTTTCGAGTGGTAGGCAATCCGGCCGTCAATGGTGATTCATGGCCTCACCAGATATAAACAACAATAACTCCGCTTCTATTCGTCGTATGCGAATCTGCGACATAGCAACTCGTAGCTTAAAACACGGCCCAACGACCCACCTTATACCGATCTGCGACGAACTTGCATAGTTTCGTCAAACATCGATCGTTTCGAGTGGTAGGCAATCCGGCCGTCAATGGTGATTTTTGGCCCGACAGATATAAACAACTATAACTCCGCTTCTATTCGTCGTATGCAAATCTGCGACATAGCAATTTGTAGCTTAAGACACGGCACATCGACCCACCTTATACCGACCTGCGAAGAACTTGCATAGTTTCGGCAAACGTCGATCGTTCCGAGTGGTAGGCAATCCGGCCGTCAATGGTGATTTTTGGCCCGACAGATATAAACAACTATAACTCCGCTTCTATTCGTCGTACGCAAAGCTGCGACATAGCAATCTGAAGCCTAAAACACGACATATCGAGCCACCTTATACCGATCTGCGACGAACTTGCATAGTTTCGTCAAACGTCGATCGTTCCGAGTGGTAGGCAATCCGGTCGTCAATGGTGATCAATGGCCTCACAGATATAAACATCGATAACTCCGCTTCTATTCGTCGTATGGGAATCTGCGACATAGCAACTTGGAGCTTAAAACACGGCCCAACGACCCACCTTATACCGATCTCGAAGAACTTGCATAGTTTCGGCAAACGTCGATCGTTCCGAGTGGTAAGCAATCCGGCGGTCAATGGTGATTCATGGCCTGACAGATATAAACAACTATAACTCCGCTTCTATTTGTCGTACGCAAATCTGCGACATAGCAATTTGTAGCCTAAAACACGACACATCGAGCCACCTTATACCGATCTGCGACGAACTTGCATAGTTTCGTCAAACGTCGATCGTTCCGAGTGGTAGGCAATCCTGTCGTCAATGGTGATTAATGGCCTCGCAGGTATTAACATCGATAACTCCGCTTCTATTCGTCGTATGCGAATCTGCGACATAGCAACTTGTAGCTTAAAACACGGCCCAACGACCCACCTTATACCGATCTGCGACGAACTTGCATAGTTTCGTCAAACATCGATCGTTTCGAGTGGTAGGCAATCCGGCCGTCAATGGTGATTCATGGCCTGACAGATATAAACAACTATAACTCCGCTTCTATTCGTCGTACGCAAATCTGCGACATAGCAATTTGTAGCCTAAAACACGACACATCGAGCCACCTTATACCGATCTGCGACGAACTTCGATAGTTTCGTCAAACGTCGATCGTTTCGATTGGTAGGCAATCCTGTCGTCAATGGTGATTAATGGCCTCACAGATATAAACATCGATAACTCCGCTTCTATTCGTCGTATGCAAATCTGCGACAATAGCAATTTGTAGCTTAAAGCACGACACGACGACCCACCTTATACCGATCTGCGACGAACTTGCATAGTTTCGTCAAACATCGATCGTTTCGAGTGGTAGGCAGTCCGGCTGTCAATGATGATTCATGACCTCACAGATGTAAACAACAATAACTCCGCTTCTATTCGTCGTATGCAAATCTGCGACATAGCAATTTGTAGCCTAAAACACGACACATCGACCCACCTTATACCGATCTGCTACGAACTTGCATAGTTTCGTCAAACGTCGATCGTTCCGAGTGGTAGGCAATCCGGTCGTCAATGGTGATTTTTGGCCTCACAGATATGAACATCGATAACTCCGCTTCTATTCGTCGTATGCGAATCTGCGGCATAGCAACTTGTAGCTTAAAACACGGCCCAACGACCCACCTTATACCGATCTGCGACAAACTTGCATAGTTTCGTCAAACGTCGATCGTTCCGAGTGGTAGGCAATCCGGCCGTCAATGGTGATTCATGGCCTCACCAGATATAAACAACAATAACTCCGCTTCTATTCGTCGTATGCGAATCTGCGACATAACAACTTGTAGCTTAAAACACGGCCCAACGACCCACCTTATACCGATCTGCGACGAACTTGCATAGTTTCGGCAAACGTCGATCGTTCCGAGTGGTAGGCAATCCGGCCGTCAATGGTGATTCATGGCCTGACAGATATAAACAACTATAACTCCGCTTCTATTCGTCGTACGCAAATCTGCGACATAGCAATTTGTAGCCTAAAACACGACACATCAAGCCACCTTATACCGATCTGCGACGAACTTGCATAGTATCGTCAAACGTCGATCGTTCCGAGTGGTAGGCAATCCGGCCGTCAATGATGATTCATGACCTCACAGATGTAAACAACAATAACTCCGCTTCTATTCGTCGTATGCGAATCTGCGGCATAGCAACTTGTAGCTTAAAACACGGCCCAACGACCCACTTTATACCGATCTGCGACAAACTTGCATAGTTTCGTCAAACATCGATCGTTTCGAGTGGTAGGCAATCCGGCCGTCAATGGTGATTCATGGCCTCACCAGATATAAACAACAATAACTCCGCTTCTATTCGTCGTATGCGAATCTGCGGCATAGCAACTCGTAGCTTAAAACACGGCCCAACGACCCACCTTATACCGATCTGCGACGAACTTGCATAGTTTCGTCAAACATCGATCGTTTCGAGTGGTAGGCAATCCGGCCGTCAATGGTGATTTTTGGCCCGACAGATATAAACAACTATAACTCCGCTTCTATTCGTCGTATGCAAATCTGCGACATAGCAATTTGTAGCTTAAGACACGGCACATCGACCCACCTTATACCGACCTGCGAAGAACTTGCATAGTTTCGGCAAAGGTCGATCGTCCCGAGTGGTAGGCAATCCGGCCGTCAATGGTGATTTTTGGCCCGACAGATATAAACAACTATAACTCCGCTTCTATTCGTCGTATGCAAATCTGCGACATAACAACTTGTAGCTTAAAACACGGCCCAACGACCCACCTTATACCGATCTGCGACGAACTTGCATAGTTTCGGCAAACGTCGATCGTTCCGAGTGGTAGGCAATCCGGCCGTCAATGGTGATTCATGGCCTGACAGATATAAACAACTATAACTCCGCTTCTATTCGTCGTACGCAAATCTGCGACATAGCAATTTGTAGCCTAAAACACGACACATCAAGCCACCTTATACCGATCTGCGACGAACTTGCATAGTATCGTCAAACGTCGATCGTTCCGAGTGGTAGGCAATCCGGCCGTCAATGATGATTCATGACCTCACAGATGTAAACAACAATAACTCCGCTTCTATTCGTCGTATGCGAATCTGCGGCATAGCAACTTGTAGCTTAAAACACGGCCCAACGACCCACTTTATACCGATCTGCGACAAACTTGCATAGTTTCGTCAAACATCGATCGTTTCGAGTGGTAGGCAATCCGGCCGTCAATGGTGATTCATGGCCTCACCAGATATAAACAACAATAACTCCGCTTCTATTCGTCGTATGCGAATCTGCGGCATAGCAACTCGTAGCTTAAAACACGGCCCAACGACCCACCTTATACCGATCTGCGACGAACTTGCATAGTTTCGTCAAACATCGATCGTTTCGAGTGGTAGGCAATCCGGCCGTCAATGGTGATTTTTGGCCCGACAGATATAAACAACTATAACTCCGCTTCTATTCGTCGTATGCAAATCTGCGACATAGCAATTTGTAGCTTAAGACACGGCACATCGACCCACCTTATACCGACCTGCGAAGAACTTGCATAGTTTCGGCAAAGGTCGATCGTCCCGAGTGGTAGGCAATCCGGCCGTCAATGGTGATTTTTGGCCCGACAGATATAAACAACTATAACTCCGCTTCTATTCGTCGTATGCAAATCTGCGACATAACAACTTGTAGCTTAAAACACGGCCCAACGACCCACTTTATACCGATCTGCGACAAACTTGCATAGTTTCGTCAAACATCGATCGTTTCGAGTGGTAGGCAATCCGGCCGTCAATGGTGATTCATGGCCTCACCAGATATAAACAACAATAACTCCGCTTCTATTCGTCGTATGCGAATCTGCGGCATAGCAACTCGTAGCTTAAAACACGGCCCAACGACCCACCTTATACCGATCTGCGACGAACTTGCATAGTTTCGTCAAACATCGATCGTTTCGAGTGGTAGGCAATCCGGCCGTCAATGGTGATTTTTGGCCCGACAGATATAAACAACTATAACTCCGCTTCTATTCGTCGTATGCAAATCTGCGACATAGCAATTTGTAGCTTAAGACACGGCACATCGACCCACCTTATACCGACCTGCGAAGAACTTGCATAGTTTCGGCAAAGGTCGATCGTCCCGAGTGGTAGGCAATCCGGCCGTCAATGGTGATTTTTGGCCCGACAGATATAAACAACTATAACTCCGCTTCTATTCGTCGTACGCAAAGCTGCGACATAGCAATCTGAAGCCTAAAACACGACATATCGAGCCACCTTATACCGATCTGCGACGAACTTGCATAGTTTCGTCAAACGTCGATCGTTCCGAGTGGTAGGCAATCCGGTCGTCAATGGTGATCAATGGCCTCACGGATATAAACATCGATAACTCCGCTTCTATTCGTCGTATGGGAATCTGCGACATAGCAACTCGTAGCTTAAAACACGGCCCAACGACCCACCTTATACCGATCTGCGAGGAACTTGCATAGTTTCGGCAAACGTCGATCGTTCCGAGTGGTAGGCAATCCGGCCGTCAATGGTGATTTTTGGCCCGACAGATATAAACAACTATAACTCCGCTTCTATTCGTCGTATGCAAATCTGCGACATAGCAATTTGTAGCTTAAGACACGGCACATCGACCCACCTTATACCGACCTGCGAAGAACTTGCATAGTTTCGGCAAACGTCGATCGTTCCGAGTGGTAGGCAATCCGGCGGTCAATGGTGATTCATGGCCTGACAGATATAAACAACTATAACTCCGCTTCTATTTGTCGTACGCAAATCTGCGACATAGTAATTTGTAGCCTAAAACACGACACATCGAGCCACCTTATACCGATCTGCGACGAACTTGCATAGTTTCGTCAAACGTCGATCGTTCCGAGTGGTAGGCAATCCTGTAGTCAATGGTGATTAATGGCCTCGCAGGTATTAACATCGATAACTCCGCTTCTATTCGTCGTATGCGAATCTGCGACATAGCAACTTGTAGCTTAAAACACGGTCCAACGACCCACCTTATACCGATCTGCGACGAACTTGCATAGTTTCGTCAAACATCGATCGTTTCGAGTGGTAGGCAATCCGGCCGTCAATGGTGATTCATGGCCTGACAGATATAAACAACTATAACTCCGCTTCTATTCGTCGTACGCAAATCTGCGACATAGCAATTTGTAGCCTAAAACACGACACATCGAGCCACCTTATACCGATCTGCGACGAACTTGCATAGTTTCGTCAAACGTCGATCGTTTCGATTGGTAGACAATCCTGTCGTCAATGGTGATTAATGGCCTCGCAGGTATTAACATCGATAACTCCGCTTCTATTCGTCGTATGCGAATCTGCGACATAGCAACTTGTAGCTTAAAACACGGCCCAACGACACACCTTATACCGACCTGCGACGAACTTGCATAGTTTCGTCACACATCGATCGTTTCGAGTGGTAGGCAATCCGGCCGTCAATGGTGATTCATGGCCTGACAGATATAAACAACTATAACTCCGCTTCTATTCGTCGTATGCGAATCTGCGGCATAGCAACTCGTAGCTTAAAACACGGCCCAACGACCCACCTTATACCGATCTGCGACGAACTTGCATAGTTTCGTCAAACATCGATCGTTTCGAGTGGTAGGCAATCCGGCCGTCAATGGTGATTTTTGGCCCGACAGATATAAACAACTATAACTCCGCTTCTATTCGTCGTATGCAAATCTGCGACATAGCAATTTGTAGCTTAAGACACGGCACATCGACCCACCTTATACCGACCTGCGAAGAACTTGCATAGTTTCGGCAAACGTCGATCGTTCCGAGTGGTAGGCAATCCGGCGGTCAATGGTGATTCATGGCCTGACAGATATAAACAACTATAACTCCGCTTCTATTTGTCGTACGCAAATCTGCGACATAGTAATTTGTAGCCTAAAACACGACACATCGAGCCACCTTATACCGATCTGCGACGAACTTGCATAGTTTCGTCAAACGTCGATCGTTCCGAGTGGTAGGCAATCCTGTAGTCAATGGTGATTAATGGCCTCGCAGGTATTAACATCGATAACTCCGCTTCTATTCGTCGTATGCGAATCTGCGACATAGCAACTTGTAGCTTAAAACACGGTCCAACGACCCACCTTATACCGATCTGCGACGAACTTGCATAGTTTCGTCAAACATCGATCGTTTCGAGTGGTAGGCAATCCGGCCGTCAATGGTGATTCATGGCCTGACAGATATAAACAACTATAACTCCGCTTCTATTCGTCGTACGCAAATCTGCGACATAGCAATTTGTAGCCTAAAACACGACACATCGAGCCACCTTATACCGATCTGCGACGAACTTGCATAGTTTCGTCAAACGTCGATCGTTTCGATTGGTAGACAATCCTGTCGTCAATGGTGATTAATGGCCTCGCAGGTATTAACATCGATAACTCCGCTTCTATTCGTCGTATGCGAATCTGCGACATAGCAACTTGTAGCTTAAAACACGGCCCAACGACACACCTTATACCGACCTGCGACGAACTTGCATAGTTTCGTCACACATCGATCGTTTCGAGTGGTAGGCAATCCGGCCGTCAATGGTGATTCATGGCCTGACAGATATAAACAACTATAACTCCGCTTCTATTCGTCGTACGCAAATCTGCGACATAACAACTTGTAGCTTAAAACACGGCCCAACGACCCACTTTATACCGATCTGCGACGAACTTGCATAGTTTCGGCAAACGTCGATCGTTCCGAGTGGTAGGCAATCCGGCCGTCAATGGTGATTCATGGCCTGACAGATATAAACAACTATAACTCCGCTTCTATTTGTCGTACGCAAATCTGCGACATAGTAATTTGTAGCCTAAAACACGACACATCGAGCCACCTTATACCGATCTGCGACGAACTTGCATAGTTTCGTCAAACGTCGATCGTTCCGAGTGGTAGGCAATCCTGTAGTCAATGGTGATTAATGGCCTCGCAGGTATTAACATCGATAACTCCGCTTCTATTCGTCGTATGCGAATCTGCGACATAGCAACTTGTAGCTTAAAACACGGTCCAACGACCCACCTTATACCGATCTGCGACGAACTTGCATAGTTTCGTCAAACATCGATCGTTTCGAGTGGTAGGCAATCCGGCCGTCAATGGTGATTCATGGCCTGACAGATATAAACAACTATAACTCCGCTTCTATTCGTCGTACGCAAATCTGCGACATAGCAATTTGTAGCCTAAAACACGACACATCGAGCCACCTTATACCGATCTGCGACGAACTTGCATAGTTTCGTCAAACGTCGATCGTTTCGATTGGTAGACAATCCTGTCGTCAATGGTGATTAATGGCCTCGCAGGTATTAACATCGATAACTCCGCTTCTATTCGTCGTATGCGAATCTGCGACATAGCAACTTGTAGCTTAAAACACGGCCCAACGACACACCTTATACCGACCTGCGACGAACTTGCATAGTTTCGTCACACATCGATCGTTTCGAGTGGTAGGCAATCCGGCCGTCAATGGTGATTCATGGCCTGACAGATATAAACAACTATAACTCCGCTTCTATTCGTCGTATGCGAATCTGCGGCATAGCAACTCGTAGCTTAAAACACGGCCCAACGACCCACCTTATACCGATCTGCGACGAACTTGCATAGTTTCGTCAAACATCGATCGTTTCGAGTGGTAGGCAATCCGGCCGTCAATGGTGATTTTTGGCCCGACAGATATAAACAACTATAACTCCGCTTCTATTCGTCGTATGCAAATCTGCGACATAGCAATTTGTAGCTTAAGACACGGCACATCGACCCACCTTATACCGACCTGCGAAGAACTTGCATAGTTTCGGCAAACGTCGATCGTTCCGAGTGGTAGGCAATCCGGCGGTCAATGGTGATTCATGGCCTGACAGATATAAACAACTATAACTCCGCTTGTATTTGTCGTACGCAAATCTGCGACATAGTAATTTGTAGCCTAAAACACGACACATCGAGCCACCTTATACCGATCTGCGACGAACTTGCATAGTTTCGTCAAACGTCGATCGTTCCGAGTGGTAGGCAATCCTGTAGTCAACGGTGATTAATGGCCTCGCAGGTATTAACATCGATAACTCCGCTTCTATTCGTCGTATGCGAATCTGCGACATAGCAACTTGTAGCTTAAAACACGGTCCAACGACCCACCTTATACCGATCTGCGACGAACTTGCATAGTTTCGTCAAACATCGATCGTTTCGAGTGGTAGGCAATCCGGCCGTCAATGGTGATTCATGGCCTGACAGATATAAACAACTATAACTCCGCTTCTATTCGTCGTACGCAAATCTGCGACATAGCAATTTGTAGCCTAAAACACGACACATCGAGCCACCTTATACCGATCTGCGACGAACTTGCATAGTTTCGTCAAACGTCGATCGTTTCGATTGGTAGACAATCCTGTCGTCAATGGTGATTAATGGCCTCGCAGGTATTAACATCGATAACTCCGCTTCTATTCGTCGTATGCGAATCTGCGACATAGCAACTTGTAGCTTAAAACACGGCCCAACGACACAAGTAGATGTACTAAGGGAGTTCTGGCCCAATGATGACGTCACATGAGTCAGCTGATTGTGACGTCACGTGAGTGACGTCATAATCAGTGACGTCATATCAGTCAGCTGATTGTGACGTCACGTTAGTGACGTCATCATCAGTGACGTCATCACACTACGTTGTAGTACGGTAGGTACATGACCTAGGTTACGTTGTTGTACGAGACATAAACGTAGACGTTGCAAGGTCATTGACTCGTTGTTGTACGAGACATAAACGTTGACGTTGCAAGGTCATTGACTCGTTGGTGTCAGGTTACGTTGTAGTACGGTGGGTACATGACCTAGGTTACATTCTCGTACGTGGAGTACGTGACTTCATTCATTCATTCATTAATTCATTCAATAATTCATTCATACGTTGGGTACGTGACCACGTTCAAGGTCGTCGGTGATACGTTGCCTCGTTGTACGGTGGTACATTACCACGTTCAAGGTCGTACATGATACGTTGCCTCGTTGTACGGTGGTACATTACCACGTTCAAGGTCGTACATGATACGTCGTCTTGTTGTACGCTGGGTGGTACGTGACCACGTTCAAGGTCGTTGGTGATACGTTGCCTCGTTGTACGGGTGGTACGTGACCACGTTCCGTTGGGTACATGACCACGTTCAAGGTCGTTGGTGATACGTCGCCTTGTTTTACGCTAGGGTACATAACCACAATCATTCACCGAGTTGTACACCTAACCGCTGACGTTGCAACTTTACTCGCGGGAGATAGGTACAGAAAATGAGGACACATAGGATTATAATACGAATATTTCTTTATTTTCAGCTAAGCGTATAAAAACATTAATAATTCATAGGATATGGTTTCTTGTAAGCAATACACAATCACTAATACTAAAAGAAGTACAATTATTCGTTGCGTGGCGTATTAGCCGTTCTTACGATATCAGGCAATGCCAGCGCCAATAATTCGCAATCGATAATATCGTTACAATCATAACTATTCACAATATCATCTCTATCATATGTGCCGCAATGAATAATATCATTTCTGTGATAATCACTGATGTCACAAATTGCAGCAATCACCTGCTCTTTATCGACAATTTGTTTGTGTCGAACAATTTTTACATAGTTGCGGAATTTGATACTAAGTCTATACGTAATACGTTCTAACTCTTCATACCACAAAGCAATACATTCTTTAAGTTTGAACATAAAATTAAGTGTTGTCGGTTTCAGAAGTATACTATTATCTGCAACCGAAAGTCTAAACATCTTGTATGGATACTTGACGTAAATCCCTATCGTTAACTCAAAAATTTTTATCTCCGAGTTCGATTGCTCGTCCCAAAACTCGTCAGGGTTCGATAGAGATTCCCAAAACAAGTCTTCAATTTCTGTTTGCTTCCGCAGTAGTTGTTGCCAAACATTGTAGTGAAACGTTATTATGTTTCCCCGATTGTCACCGAGCACCAATTGAACGATGGGCGGTGGTCCGACGTTAATTCCAATTTCCAAATATCTGTAGGAATATGTGGTATTTTTTTTGCACAATGATTCATCGAGTACATAGTTTCGCGACAATAGAAGCATCGTGTCGTATGAATGTGAAGCGCTGTAAAGAATAAATGAAGCAAATATAATACTGAGTCCATTATTAGATATCATAGACGAAAAAAAAAATTAATGTATGTGTTTATGAGACTTACTCATCACGTTTTGTGAACTGTTTAATATCATCATCATAATTTGATTCACTTTGATTATGTCTTGAACTGCCGCATACATCCATCTTTTTATCAAGATACGGGTCCGAAAATTTATCCGACAAAAAAAAATTTAACTCGCACCAGTCTCTCTCTAAAACACGATTAACGCAGTAGACTCATCACTTATCGCCACGAACGAACCATATCCCTTCCAATCGCAAATCCCACTACTGCGCAACCATAGATATGTCGAACGTGACTATGAAACGGATATCAATTATGATATGAATTAGCAAGATAAACAAAAAAATCGGAAAGGTATGTGCAGAGAACACGTGGCTATGAAATGGATATGAATTGTGATATGAATTAGCAAAATAAACAAAAAATCGGAAAGGTATGTGCAGAGAACACATGACTATGAAATGGATATGAATTAGCAAAATAAATAAAAAAATCGGAAAGGTACGTGCAGAGATATCAACGCCACTCCGAAGGTTGCGATCGCCTCCCCTTCGGAGGCGTCCGTCCGCGAAGTCGGACGACGCGGCCTTCGCGCCTCCGGAGTCCGTCCGCGAAGTCGGATGACGCGGCCTCCCGTGCCTCCGGAGGCACGCTGGGGCCCCTCCCGCACCTTTGTAATACGCGGCTCCGAAGGTTGCGATCACCTCCCCTTCGGAGGCGTCCGTCCGCGAAGTCGGACGACGCGGCCTTCGCGCCTCCGGAGTCCGTCCGCGAAGTCGGATGACGCGACCTCACGCGCCTCCGGAGGCACGCTGGGGCCCCTCCCGCACCTCCGGAGGTGATGAAAAAAATACAATCTAACTAGCATATCAGTTTGCACGAGATATGGTTTCACCGCTGACGTTGCAACTTTACTCGCGGGAAATAGGTACAGAAAATGAGGACACATAGGATTATAGTATGAATATTTCTTTATTTCAGCTAAGCGTATAAAAACAATAATAATTCATAGGATATGGTTTCTTATAAGCAATACACAATCACTAATACTAAAAGAAGTACAATTATTCGTAGGATTATAGTATGAATATTTCTTTATTTCAGCTAAGCGTATAAAAACAATAATTATTCATAGGATATGGTTTCTTATAAACAATACACAATCACTAATACTAAAAGAAGTACAATTATTCGTCGCGAGGTGTATTAGCAATTCTTACGATATCAGGCATTGCAAGCACCAATAATTCACAATCGATAAGGTCATTATCATCATAATCAGCGCTGTCCCGAATTGCAGTGATTGCCTCCCCCTCATTAATAAATTGGTTCGTATGAATTTGCTTGTTTCGAACAATTTCTACAAACTTGTCAAACTTTGTACTAAGCTCACATCTAATAGTATCTAATTCTTCATACTGCAATGCAATACATTGTTTCAGTTCAAGCATATTATGAAATGTTGCCGGTTTCATGAGTATAGTATTGCCCGCACTCGAGAGTTTGTACATCTTTGACGCATACATGATGCAAGTCCCTATTGTTAACTCAAAAATGTTTATCTCCGAAGTTGATTGCTGTTCACAAATCATGTTTTCTATTTCTGCTCGCTTCTGCAGAATTTTTCTCCAAACATCGTATGAAAACAATATTTTGTTCCCCCGATTGTCAGCGAGCATCAATTGAACGACAGCCGGTGGTCCGACGACAATACAAATGTCCAAGTGTTTGAAACATGTTGCAGTTAGTGGATATCTTCGTGCAAATAAAGGCGTCATGCGAGATGGACGCAATGCCCTGAGAAAGAAATCAATGGTACAAATACTGAATTCTGTAATAGATATCATAGACAAAAAAATTAATTATTATGTTCGTTTATGAGACTCACCCTTCACGATTCATGAAGTGCTTAACTTCTCCGCTACTATGCGATTTAATCGGATTGTAATATCTTGCACCAAAACTTGGATTCATCTTTCCGTCAAGGTATAAGTACAATAAAACGTGACAAAAATTTGTAGCTCACTCTTCGCTACTTACACCAGTCCTTCTGTCAAAAACACAACTAATGCAGTGGGCTCTTCAGTCATCGCAACGAACATACCATATCCCTTCTTATTACAAATCTCCCCACCCATCGACTATGAACCGCGCAATACGTGACTATGAAATGGATATGAAGTATGATCTGAATTAGCAAAAAATGAACAAAGCTGGAAAGGTATGTGCAGAGAACACGTGGCTATGAAATGGATATAAATTGTGATGAAAGGTATGTGCAGAGGTATCAACGCCACACGTGCTACTAAGTGTATTATCCCCAATATCGAGTGTAATAATGGCTGATATATATGTGGAACGGGAATTATTGGATCAAGCCAAGCATGTGTCATCGCTGGACGAATACAACGTTTGGGTTAACGAATACAACAAATGTCTTGAAGTATTACAAGAAACCGGACGAAATAAAATTCCGCGAGTATCAATAGGAGGAAGAATCTCAGTGGTAGCGCGACGTGCGCGTCTGGAAGGAGTAAAGTGCTTATTGGATAGACGTTTCATCCAGAAATCTGTAGTTTGGCGCGAGATTGAAACAGCTTTCGAAAAGCGTCTTCTTACCGGCATTGTAATCAATTATAACCATATCGAGCCTCGACAATTTTTGGAAGAAGCAAAGGACACGGTGATTGAAAATGTACGTAATATTTTACGTATACACCAAAATATTAAAGTGAATACCATGTTCACCGGGGAATTTGTGGCCAGCGACAAGAAAATGGATAAGACAATTAATACTAAAAACTATGAAATTTATCACACTTCGGACATAGCGGACTGGTACGATACACACGTCATCGAATCCACGATGTCGTCATTGGAGGAGTTTCAAGAAAGGGACAGTGGTTGGGCATTATCGCGAATAATTTGAAAGATTCGATACTAGTGATTATCCTATTGATAATGTATATGGAATACCTCTGATGAATAAGAAGGTACCTGGACTGATGAAGGATGAAAACAACGGAATGATAATGCATGAATTTGTTGGTCTGAGATCCAAGATGTATTCGCTCAAGGTGTATGGACAAAACGATCAGAAAAAAATTAAAGGTGTGAAAAGTAATATTGTTGCACGCACAATAAGTTTTGACGATTACATAACATCTTTGAGAGACTCAATTGAAATAGTGCGCCGCCAATCATGTATAAGGTCAAAGCTGCACGAAGTTTACACTGTTTCTGAAGCGAAGATTGCACTGAGTCCATACGATGACAAGAGATACATCATACCTGGTTCTACAGAAACGTTACCATGGGGGCATTATAGGATACCTACAGAAAACACATAAGTGAGAAGAAAATACATTTATTATTGTAAATACATGTATATAAATTGAAAAAACAATTATTTAACAATAAACATGTTTTATAAGATATTGTTCTTATGTATCCACGAATTATGTGATTTGTCAAAGCCTAACCATTTTACATAAACTTTATCATTTTTCCTTCGCAGCACCTTTTCAACCAAATGAATGTTAGGATCAGCAGTAAGACGCAGTTCATGTTCATAGAATCCTCCCGCGACAGGGTTTCCGTTAGAGTCCTTGAGGAGATAGGTTACAGGATTAGTTATCTGCACTTTGTCGATGGAAAATACCTCTGTGCTCCAATTCGGTGTATAACCCTTATCGAAAACTGTTTTGAACTTGCTCACACGTACAGAATCGCCGACTTTGAACTTTGCAGGTGCAGCAATCTTTATATTATTGTACACCGTTTTTAACAGTTTATTGGCAATGGCTGGAGTAACATCCACAGGGCGCATACCAATAGTTCGATGCTTTTGTTTATTATAATCCATAATTAAACGTGGTAGGGCATCGATCCATCTGTAGGTTCCATTGAGTGTAAAAAGTTTCCACATTTTATTCTTTAACGTACGATTGAATCGTTCAACAACAGATGCCTTCATAACCGAATATGTTGAGTAATGGTTAATATCATGTTTCTTCAAAAGTGCTTGCATAGAGACGTTGTAAAATTCCTTTCCTCTATCAGTTTGCAAATTTTTTGGACATCTTCCATCGTGTCGAATTATTGTGGAGAATGCATCGGCTACATCTTTTCCACTCTTACTTTTTAACGGTGCGGCCCAAGCATACTTGCTCAACACATCAATAACCGTAAGTATGTAGTGGTAACCCTTGTTGAGTCGTGAATATGGACGCATCTCAACGACATCTGCTTGCCACAGATCGTCATATCCTCGCACTATAACTCTCCTACGGGGGAAAGATCTTCTTGCTGAGGAATGCAATTCATCCACCAGTCTCCGCTTTTCGATACTGAAATGCTTCTCCTCTTTATACATTTTTTGCGACTCTAGTTTATATTGAGGCGATCATCTATATTTATTGGAGCCAAAGTAGATAATGTGCCTACATTATCGATATCATGTCGCAGCGATTGTATTTCTTGTTCGATGAGGTCTAATCTGCTCTCGATGGTTTCTAGCCGCTCTCTAAAAATCCGCATGATGTTTTCGACATATGATTTATTAGCTGCGTCGCTATCCAACTGTGGCTCG
The DNA here is from genome assembly GCA_914767735.1 of Anoplius nigerrimus. Taxonomy (NCBI): domain Eukaryota; kingdom Metazoa; phylum Arthropoda; class Insecta; order Hymenoptera; family Pompilidae; genus Anoplius; species Anoplius nigerrimus. The sequence continues at coordinate 4,401 of CAJZBX010000099.1, read as the reverse complement.
GCAACATGCTGAATCTTGCGTGATCTCGCATCAAAACCGCGTGATGTTAGACAAAGTGCATTGCTGCGCACATAATTTCGAAGCATTCCACTCCATTTATAATAGTCCATAGATAGTCTACTTTTGTCTCGCGAGGATCCAAATTTATTGATCGACATTTCCATGCGAACTGACACATTTGGCTTGAAGCTTGATTCAATTTATAATAAAACCAGCCTCCCGAAGTTCCTCGATGATTGATTGAAATTCGTTGCCATGAGCATTATTACCAGCATGACGTGAAGCTTCGAGCAAACGCAAACGGTCCACTAACTCGTTGGGATCGTTCCAATAAACGTAATCGATTGAATTATTGTTTAGTATCATTGTCGGAGATTCGGTGAAACCTCGACCAACCTTTCTTTTAGATAGTAAGGGGCCAATTATATGTTTGTACTTGTATCCTTTATTACCTAATATAGGATTTCGTACATTGTGTTCACGCCTGTGAGCATTCGTTGCCAGCAATATGTCTCTATACTTTTCTTTATCAGCTTCGGTGTAGATGGCATCATCGGGGAATCTTTTGAAAATAAGTTCATAAATACCGGGTGTTCCCACATATCGCACATCTCCTATGAATATATTATCATTTTTATCCACATCAAAACGTTTATCGCCAAGCATCATTCCATTGTCGCTAAAATATACTCCGTAAACGTAATCTATCGCATTATTTTTATCACTGCGCAGAATTTCCCCCACATATTTTTGTCCAAGTTGTCCAAAATGGGTACGCAACATTTCCTGCCCATCAAATGTTTCGAGTTCGCGTCTAACTGATGTTGCTAATGGTTCGTTTGAGGTTTCAAAGATATCTTCATCGACATGCGGTGAATGTACAGACGAAGGTTCACGCGGCACATTTTCATCAGCATGCGTTGGCATTCCATGGCTTATGATAGGAGCAGAACTTTGCATATTTGTGAACCGCCTCTTCGTCTCAATTGGCGTAGACGATAACAACGAACGGTCCATGGAAACGTTTGAACGTTTCGTCTTACATAATTTCTTTCGCAGTGGCACGTTTCTATCAGGAGCTGGTGTGGCATTCGCTGACTCTGTAGATATTTCTTCCACTGAGGCGTCAGATTTCTCACTGCTAACATTCTCCGCAATCTGTTTTAGAGGATTGATGATAGGTTTCAATTGTCGCTCCAAGGTCATATCTTCCTCAATCCTGCCAGTTTTCAAAGCGCGATATTTTTTGCGAATCGATTCACTGGTTTTGGCAATCTCCCTCACAACTTTTTCGCGATCATTGATCTCTATACCGGCACCACTTGTTTTCGTCATCGCTGCGAAATGATGCTCCAACAGCTCAATGAATGTATTTTTTACGATCGCACATTGAACACTAATTGGTTCACAGCATTGCGAAGTCGTTAAATCCCTTCCTATAGCGTCCATGCGTCATGGAACTGTCCTTGTCTATTACGACAAAACCATATTTGCGCTGCCAACATTTATTGCACAATTCGCAAAAGTCCTGGTATGACATATCAGTGTTCACATGATCATTATATATATGTTTTAAATTAGTGCCATCCTGTTTAAAAATAATCAATAGATTTGCATTATCACGAATGAGATGTTTAGGTATTTTCGCATATGTTTGACAAAGATAGAAAGAGTCAACGTTTGAGTGGCGGCCCATGGCGAAGTATTCTCTTATCGCATCTTGCTTGTCACATGCTACGTCATCGAAAACAAAGATTGAATTCGGCAGAGCTTCAACAGGAGGAATTACCTCGCTATTATTGGAAAAAGTGAAGTACCCAATTTCATCAATTGTCAACATTAAATTCTCCAAATAGCGATATTTTGGTTGTTGTAACGATTTCGAGTACACGTATAAGTTTTCAAAATGTAATCCTTGTGGGCTTTCCAATAAGCTCATCAGCACGTTGGTCTTACCACAATTCGATGGACCGCAAATGATACCTCGTATGGCGCTAGGTAGCATGTTTCCATGCTTGCGTGTTTCATTTTTTGATATTATCTGAGTCTGTTCATCAAAATTTTTTACACAGATCGTCATAGGTTGTCGTACAAAACGCATGTTTTCACCAATACTAAACTCAGTTCGATAAAACGCTATTTTAACATTGGAGGCTCATATATATATACAGGATGCACAACCGAAATACGTTTAGTTTTTAAATCTGTCTGATTAAGTTAAGATATGAGTACATCTAGTATTCCATTCGGATAATTATTCACATTTCAAAAACTCATTGTTTGACTGTGATAAATGTCATCGACCAATGTGAAAATTGGCGGCGGTTTGTTAAATCGCATGATAAATGCACTACCCTTCGAGTTGCATATTCCAGGATATCAATTTTGTGGTCCTGGTACTCATTTGAGAAAACGGTTAGCTAGAGGTGATCAAGGTGTTAATCCGCTGGATGCAGCGTGTCGCGATCACGATATTGCATATTCTTTAAGCGACAGCTTAGATAAGAGACACATCGCAGATAAAATACTTGCTAACAAGGCGAAAGAACGCATTGTCAGCAGAAATTCTACACTCGGTGAGAAAGCTGCCGCCGCAGCCGTGTGGGCGACAATGAACGCTAAGACGAAAGTGGGTATGGGCTTAAAGAAAATAGTGAAAAAACGTGCCAAGAAAGTATCTACAAAAAAGCGCATACTTCCGATAGCAAAACGTGGCGGTATTTTACCATTTATTCCGATATTAGGAGCTCTCGGTTCACTTATTGGTGGGGCTGCTGGTGTTGCGAAGGCGGTGAATGATAACAAGGCTGCCCAACGTCAGCTACTGGAGATACAACGTCACAATCGTTCCATGGAAGGTCGTGGACTTTATCTCACACCATATAAGCGCGGGAAGGGTATTGATAGGAAAAAAAAAAAATAAAAAAAAAACTCAGTCGATAGTGAAATTACCAACAGGTGTCACTACTAACATCCAATTACAGCGATTGGCTGAGCGTATGCATATCCCATTCTTTAGAGGTGTTTTCATGCGCAACACATTGCCTGCATCACCGTGGATGAATGAAAACGCTATAATAAATTTAGATGATATCGAAGGACCTGGCACTCACTGGGTAGCCTATGCGAAGAGAGGTAATCGTGTGATATATTTTGACAGTTACGGTAACCTCCGACCTCCTAAGGAATTTGTTGACTATATACAAAAATATGTGACACAGATTGAGTACAATTATTCATCTCATCAACGTTACAATCAGAACATTTGTGGACAACTCTGTTTACATTTTCTGCAGACTTTTGGTAAAAAATTCGAGCATTAACATTTCTATATTGGTGTTTCTAGTCGATCGTCAGCATTGAACATGTCATATACATTTACACTGACGGGAAAGAGTAGCACATTAGTTGCAAACTACTTCCCAGCTATTGATCTGAATGATGACCACTATGAACTCGGTTGATGGCGTTTGAAACTTATAACACAATACCAAATGTAACAGCATTAAATAATAAGTTCTATTTTGATCAGGATGACAAAGAAATTGTTATTCCTGAGGGGTCGTATGAATTACATGATATATATCAGTATCTGAAACATAGAATATTGGAAATATCTTCTGGCGTCGATCTGACAATTAAAAGCGATGTAACTGTAGCCGGTATTGACAATAGTGACGAGGATGGAGAACACCCACTGATTATTCGCGCCAATCCAAACACAATGCGATGCGAGATCAAAAGTGCTTACAGTATAAACTTCACCAAGCCAAATACAATTGCATCGATCTTAGGATTTTGGCCTGGGTCGCATTTTACCGAAACATCAATGGCATAAATCTGATTTGTCGATTAACATCTTTGATGTAAATATTATTCGACTTGATTGTAACATTACAACTGGAGCATACTGCAATGACAAATCTGTACATACAATACATGAATTTTCACTCGGCGTTCCACCGGGATATAAAATATCTGAAACGCCAGCTCAGATCATTTACCTTCCAATCTTGTGCGAAGCATTACTAATTTAACAATTCGCGTTGTTGATCAGGACGGTCAACTGCTTAATTTTCGTGGGGAAGAAATCACAGTCAGGTTGCATGTGCGGCGGCGGCGATAACGTTGGAACAAACATATTAAATGAAATGCTTGTGCTGAATGTGACAGATCAGTTTAAGAGCGTTGGAAATTCACTTGGAAACAACACTGTAAACGTTGCCAACAAGTCGTGCAGTTGTACTGTAAAGAAGAAGACTCTCACTGCGGAGAACATCATTTATTTAAAATCGTTGGGATTTGTTGTGTCGGCTGAAGCGCAATTATCAAGATGATTGATGTTTTGAATATTCAGAGTGAGCCCATCTTCGACGATCGCATCGTCAGGATTGAGTCTCA